>RCWM02000619.1:0-602001 GCA_003667255.2 Euschistus heros | reverse complement strand
CCAAATTGGACTATTGTAAGGTGAAAAAAGAAGGGCGAATGATTTGTTGCTCTAGCATTTCGTCAATTTGTCTTTTCACTTCGTTTGAAATATTTGAGGATATCGGTAATTTTTAGTATAGACTGGGATCTCGTCTTTAGTTAGGATTTTATGTTTGATTTGCGTATTTGCAGTTAGTGGAGTACCTTTTAAATAAAATAGATCAGAATATTGTTTTATTAAATTTTGAATTCTTTTTTTTCTTCTTCGTTTAAATGGTCCGTGCGAATAAGATTTTTGACTTCATTGAAATCTGATTCTTTTGTTTAATTAAATTTATATATGAGATTCGTTATTTTTAAAAAAATTCTGATTGGTTTCACAAGGATTGGGGTTTTAATAGTTAATCTAATGACCGATCCGAATTATTTTTTACCGTACATATAGCTTCGTTAGTTTTTAATTGAATTAAACCTTCATGAATTTTAAGACAATTATTGAAATCGGTATGAGGAATGATTCCTTCTCCATTGAGATATTTTTGATTGGAATTTTGATTACGGTTTCAGAATCGTTGATGTTTTAAGATGTAAGTATAGTCAGATTGGGGGGTCTGTTGGTCAGTAATGAATTGTTAAATGCCAAAAGGTAGCTTTTGTGGATTAGGAGCATATCAATTACTACAAAATCAATTGTTCGCACCTAATAAATTTTTTAAGGGAACTGTGGTCTGTTTCCAAAAATAAACAATAAAATGGGCCGGATGTGTAGGGATGGTACGTGTCCAAAAAAAATAGCCAAAATTTATCAGGAGGTGGGGGAGTTTTGGATGGCCTGAGCTGGTGGAAAATAATTGTTTAAGATGGAAAAGAATCATTACCATTCGCACGTTAAGAGACATGTTTTGTATAGGGGACGGGGAAAAAGAAAAAAAAAAAGTGCATATTTTTTCAAATTACAAAAAAATAATTACTATAGCATTTACTCAGTAGTTAATGTAAACACAATAAAATCGCAACTGGAATAAATTATAACAAGCAATCTAACTTGGTGGGAGTCACTTACATAAATTTTATGAATAAATATAAGTCAGGTCTATGGCTCCTATAGCCACATCCTAAGAATGGACCCGAGAAGGATAACTAAAAGAATTTTCGACTTTTCCTACAATAAGAAAACCAAGCCAAATAGGTTTAAGAAAACTGATAAGGATCTACGAGAGTTACAAATTACAGAAGAAAGGCTTGCAGTTGGACCCGCAAAGAAGATAAACAAAGATAAAATTAAGAGGTTCCAGGACTGGGCCAAGACCAAACGACTATACAGGATTCCTGAAGAAGAGAAGGCAGCAAGATCAGAAAGGATGAAGAAGCACTGGGAGAACAGGAACACACGACTCACTAACCGCTGATTGATTTATCGTACCCCGAAGGGGGTGAAACGAAAAAAAAAACTACAAAACAAAAAAAAGACACATCAGTTCTATTCCTACGAATACATTTTTTCCTGTTTATTTTATCCTCTTTCATTTTAGTATACTTTGTAGTTAAACTTTGAATTCGTGAAGGTTTAGATGTACAATGACTTTTTAACCTTGTATGACTGTAGGTTACACGTGTAATTATAATCTTGAAGTTGTACCTTTAATCAGTATTATATAATTATTATATGATTGTAATTGCAAATTCTGTCAAAATAGACTTGGCTGGATTTGGAATTATACGGTTCATATCTGAGTAGAGCTACATCCGAGGATTGCTTTTTAAGGGTATTTTTATTATGGGTGCATCAATAATTCATTTGGCTAAATAAATATAATAAATAAAATAGTAGGAAATTAAAATTTTCTAATGATACATTAAAAAAAAGAAGAAAAATAATGAATAAAAAAAAAGAACGAGAAAATAAAATTAAACTATACAAAAACGTCTGCTTCTATGATGGGTTTATCATCTCCTGAATACAATTTAATAGGAATAAAATATAAAATTTAAATAAATAATAATAATTCAATAATTTATGATGAATTTAAACAAAGGGGAAATGTGCTTGAAGAAAATGTTTATTGAATCCTAACAGTTTCATAATCGGAATCGAGATTATGGCCCATGTTGTTTGGATTTATTCATGTATATTTCATCAGATAATATTGCTCGTGTTTCACTTTGAATCGGAGCGCTCCTTTGCATTACCATAGTAGATTAATGCGTTTCATCTGATATCACAGTGCTCTTCATCCTCATTCGATATTCATTTTTAACCAGATTACAGCGAAGCTAAAAGGAAACCTTTTGTGACTAATAAGCGAAGTAAATTTTTATTGTTTTCTATTGAATTCATATAATTTCCAAACGAGAATGGTTTAAATAGTACATAGAAAAAGATAAGGTTAGGGTCTCTGATATAAACTGAGAGAAGAATATGGACACCGGATGCGAGGAAAATCGACATATAGCTCAGGAAAATCCCTTCTCAAAGAAGTGAAAGAAACAGGAAGTTAAGGATGTCCTGGTTGATCGAAGAATGTCCTTCGGATGTTCCGGGTTTTCTGATCCTCCGATATAGCCGCCTTATTCGTCCTTTGACTCTTTATTCAGAAAATGGATTTATTAAATTAACTGTTTCACTTCTATTCATATAATTACTATTATGTTGTTTTATTACATTAAAAATTATACATTGCTAAATAATATTTATAATATTTATTGCTCACCTGTTCTACCCAGAGATTTGTTGTCATGATTTGATTTTTGAGATTCTGAAACAAAGAAAAAAATGTTAATATTACAACAAAAAAAAGTATTACACAAATAATGAATATTATTTAACATTTCTGTCGGATAGGTGCAATAATCTTATTTTAGGATTATTATTATTATTTTTTTCAAAATAATTTACAAATTAGTATTCATCTTTGTAATAAATAAATAAAGAGAAAAAAATTAGCTTTCTGGGGATACCATAACCCAAAATTCATAAACAACACACAAAATGCATTTAACCGACTACATATACACACAGATTTATCGAGTTTATTAGTAGTATTGGTAATATTTATGTTACTATTTTTTACTTTTTTCCTGTCGATTGTCGATTGTCGATATGCCTTAATTACTGAAGCTTTTAATTTGTAAATAATACGGCCAGACAATAGTACCTGTGATTGTGTATTAATATTATTCTTAGGGGACTGTAAGTCCCAGAATAAAGTTTATTTCTTCATTTCATTTCAATATTGCTTCGTAAAATAAGCCCGTAGCGTTTGTCAATAATAAATTATATCCTTTTTTATGTTTTTAAGCAATTTTTATTTAATTAATAATGTTTGAAATGAGAACAGTCAAGATGCTTGTATTATGCAGTATTCTCAGAAGTGTTTTACGGAATCAAAATAAAATAAAGTGCATTCTCGACATTTAGAGGAATCCTCATAAAAGAAAACTACAAAGAAAATATGTTGTGTATACGGTGATATCGGCTTAGGAGAATGCACCGTCTGTAAGCTGAAAATTTAAAGATGATCCCATCACTAAAAAATTACTACAAACATAAAATAATAAAAAAATACCGGAAACATGGTAACATGTTATAAACAATAATGGCTCATATGTATTCATTAAATATTATATTTATATATTACCTCTGAATTTTTTATTAAAATCATCAGTAAAAAGTGGTTGGAAATTATTTTACAGCCTAAATTATGTAGGGTTTTATGAAAAATTCAAATTGCCTTTGGTTATCATCAGATAATTCCTAATTCCCCAATTTAGATGACCATCGTGAAGAACGTGGTTGCCCAAAAATTAGGAGAAAACTTCCAGAATAAATATTTTTGAGACTGAAACTGAAATGTAACACTATATTACGATGAATAATACACATATATAGTATTCTAGTAAATAAATATTTATAAATAAATCGATATCACTGACACCAACAATAATCGAGATATGTACGAAGTATGCTGGTCGTACACTGTGGCATCATAGATATTAAATTCCAGCGGTGGATCTCCAACAGCTCTGCATTCAGCTATATACAATGTGCGAAAATAGTCCCATATCATGTAAACAAAATATAGTTACAATTAAAGGTCGAAGCCTTATAAATGAAATTAAAAAAAAACTTTCACTATCAAAGAAGGCGTTTCAGAATCAATCGTTTCTTGATTTGATAAGCACAAACAATCAAGTCCTAGGTTTTTTCCTATGCTTAGATTGCTATAAAAGTATATATTGGTCTCAATCAAATGATTCCACTGGAATGTTTAAATCTTCTAGTGGTTAGCAGGAAAATACTACATAAAACCATAGTTAGGAGCAGAACCATCTAGTGTGGGAATGAAATTTTATATTAAAAATTGTGTTCATGGACAAATATACTTTACCTTCTTGGGTAATATTATTTGAAAAATATTGAATTATAAGAACTTTGTATTACGTGTATTAGTCACTTGAGGTACGCGTGATGGCATATAAAGATCAAAACAATTAGGATTGATGAATTAATTGCCACTTCTATTGAGTTAATTTTATTAGAATACTAGTTTCGAATGCTAAACATTCAAAATTTTTAACACATCAGCACTATGTTACATGGATTATATGTACTAGCGTTTTCAAAAATGTAAGACAAGAAATCAAACATTGGTACTCACCCAAGGAAATCTAACATATCTTAAATATATCCATTGTGGAAAGGGGCAGGTGCTTTGTTTAACCTACCTGCCCCCTTCCCCCTTTCCAGGATGGATATATTTCAGATATCTGTTAGATCTCCTCAGGTGAGAGGTTAGATCTCGAAGATGAATGTTTAGAATTTAAAACTAGTATTCTAATAAAATAATCCTAATAAAAGTGGCAATTAATTCATCAATCCTAATTACGTGCATTAGATTTATTGGTTTCGAGTAGTTATATAATATTTATGCCACGTTCATTGACCTCAAAAAAGCCTTCGATTCAATTAATTACGGACTCCTTTGGCGAAAGCTTATTACCCTAGGAATCGGAGGAAAAATTGTCAAAATTATTAAAATGCTGTACGACAATGCATCAACCCAAATTTAAGTTAATGGACAACTTTCGGATGATATTGACATCACCTTTGGACTTTTACAGGGCGAAAGTCTGAGCCCAACCTTGTTCTTGCTATTTATCTCCGACATAGTACAATTCTTCCATGACAAAGGAGCAGCAGGTGTAAGCATAGATACATTACATGAGGTGACTATGCTCCTATTAGCTGATGATATCATCTTATTGAGTAATAGTTGGCATGGAGCACAGAAGAACATAAAAATATTTCAGGAGTATTGCAGTAACAATTATCTTACATTAAATGTAAATAAATCCAAAACTCTTGTCTTTCATAAATCTCCAAGGCTTAAACAGCTCAAACCGTTATACTGGCATGATAAGAAATTAGAGTATATAAAAAGGTATACTTATTTGGGAGTTCCCTTCACATCATCCGGAAAATTTAAGCAAGCATGTGAACACTTTACTCAGAAGTCATTAGTTGCATCCGCAAGAGTCATAGACATACTGAAAAAAGGGAAAAGTGACTCTTGGGAAACAAAAAAAAAAGCTTTATTTGACTCAATGGTTTCATCAATATTGCTTTACGCTTCTGAAGTATGGAGCCCCAATTATCTTGAGGCAATCGAAGCGGTCCAACTTAAATTTTTAAAGCGCCTATTTGGATGGCCAAGGAATACCCCAAACTATATAGTCCGTCTCGAAACAGGAAGAGAACCATTAGGCATGAAAGTGGTAAAAAAGATGACAAATCTATGGACCAAGCTCGAGTTTATGCCAGAAGAGCGACTCCCAAAACTCTGTTTTAATAGACTAAAATCACTAGACAAGGATAGGCCTGACATAGACTTTAACTGGGTGTCCCAATTTAGAGCAATAGCCGAGCTAAATGCCTTTGCAGAAGAGCTTTCTGTTCACAATACAAACGGACTTCTTCGATACAAAGGCGACATACTGGAAAAAGCACATAACCAATATTTCTCAGCCGACATTCAAAGAACTTTAAATTCAACTAACTACCCTTTATATAGAAGTCTATGCAGTTACAATACTCCCAATCCCGAAAAGTACCTTACATTTAAAGTTCATATAAAGAAATTGAAATGTGTCAGCCAATTAAGAGTTGCTAATTCAGAACATCATAATTAATGGAAAAAACACAACTTTTTTGTTCAAGTCACAAGAGATCTGTATATCTTGCAATCAATTTATCTACAATAGTCTACACCACATTCTCCTTCACTGCCCAAGCACACAATGAACATAGACAACAATTTCTTCCACAGTTCATCTTAGAATCTTCTGATAACCAAAGTATACTCAATATCGACAGTGTAGAGAAATTACATAAAGTTTACTATTACATGATGGGACTCCAAAATGTGCTAAATCGTTTATCATAGACCATTTTCTATTAAGTGTCTGTTTTCAGTTTATCTTTAAAGTGAAATTTTTGTTAATTTATTTTTATTGTTTCTATCATAACACCAATTTATTCTCTATTCTATTATGTTTTGAAAACCAGAATGTATTAGTGAATTGAATTTTATTTATTTTATTAATTATGAAATGATATGTACATTAATTGTAATTTATAGCCAAGCTAGGCTCTATTTGTATGGGGAAGCCCCCAAAGACAAATAAAAAATATCTATCTATCTATCTAGTTATATAATATTTAAATTTGAGAATAAATATCTAATTTAATTTATATAAAAGAAATTTAATTTGATACAAGCACTCAAAACTAAGCACTTAGAGGAACATATTTGTAAACAGCCTTGATGCATAAATCATATACTTCGACCGAGTTATGTACAAATGTCACGAGCCGAACTTTGTCGGGAGTTGACGTTCTCCGCAAATTTATTTAGAGTTGATTCGTCCAAGTCCATAATTCATATAAAGTTTATAATACGTCACGGGAGGTATTTATTAATGTCAGGCGGAAACCCTCAACTCGGAGCTTCATATGACGAAGCCCTTTGCTAAATGATGATATATGGCTTCATATTAGGTGCTAAAAAAAAAATAAATACATACAAAATAAAGGAGAAGTATAGATTGATGTATTTGAAAATGTTTTTCAATTTAAGTGTTATTTAATATAATTTTATAATACATATCTAGTTATATAGTAGATCCATTAAAACTATTTTATAGATAACTAGCATTTAGTAATTATAAATAACTAATAGTTAGTAATCCAGATGGACTGAGACTATTAAGAAACTCATGCAGATAATGAAATGCATTATCGGTGCTAACAACTAAAAGCCCATAAATCATATTTTTACACACGGTATCAAAAAGCAAGGGTTATAATTTTTATTGCGGTAGAAATAATGTTATCGATTTCATTTGGTGAATTTTAACCATAAAAGTTGATGACAATGTTACAAATTTCGTTTCTTCCACCTATCACTAAACATTTAAGTCATTATTATAGTAAGTCTTTCTATCGCTAAAATTCCCTAGAACTATGATGATGTAGTTAGAATTTGGTTAATTAGTTTTTAGCATTGTAAACTCTTTTTTACGGATTGGCGCTAGCCACATATCGGTCGATTTTTAAACTTCACTGGAATCCATGTATTTATAGCTTTATTAATAACAATTTAATTGAAAATAAGTTAATTATATCATTTTTTTTAGCTCTATATAGCAACGTTCCTTTTTAAACTCTCTTAAATCGCGCTCGCCACCTATCTGTCGATTTTCAAACTTCATTGCGCACCACATATTTATTTCTTTTTAATAACAATTCAATAGAAAATCTGTAAATTTTAATATGCTAAACCTTCCTTGAACTATGAAAATGATGGAGTTAAAATTTGGTGCAGATAATTTGTTCAGTAGTTTTCGCGGTTAGTGATCACAAACGAAAAATGGCTTCTTCTTTTATATAATGGTATATATATAGATAAGGAGTGATAAGTTGGGTTATATTTCCATTTTCGGTAGAGGTAAAGTTTACTGTACGACTATATGTACACCACCATGCTGTGATTTCCAGAGCCATTTCTCATTTCAATGAAAATTTATTTAATACACTAATTGCTATTAGGATAATAAAGGATAGTAAAACGTCCATTACACAGGGGGGTCTATTGGATCACCTCAGCCTTGAATATTCGAAGAGATAGTTATGTTGTTGGACGCTAATGTTAGAGAATAGCAAACTACCTCATCCGCTGAGGGAGGATTAGTAGTTGCTTTGTGTATCCAGGTTCAGCGTACCCCATCTTCATCTTAACATAATTATCACTCAACAAACATTTATATGGCTTCACACTAAGCCTTTATTCAATCCACAAAACAATGTATATTCTACATATAAATAATAATAAACATTGAGAACTGCATAGTCAACACACGTCACTTGAACGAAAGAAATTGCAATGAATATAAGTAAATAATAAATAATATTATTAATTATTGTATATTAAAGGCTAAAGGGTGAACGGATACCTAGTTTTTATGTAAATAACCAGTAAAAAGTGTTAAACGGAGGTTGTATTAATATTAGAGTAATATTATCCATAGCTTCTTACTTTTAAATTTATAATATCATTAATAAAATATATTTAACAACCTTATTTATTAATCACTATCAATTGTAATTAAAACATCAAAAATAAAATCATGAAAACTGGTTCATAATCGATTATTAAGCATTTCTTAAAAACTGGTAAGTGTAAATAAATATGTCTTGTTAGTATTGTACAAGCATTGTCAATATATTTAGGATGCATTATTAGATAACCAATAACTAACATTAATAAAAATAATTGTATGAATGAATTCTTTGTCATCCATATCACTGATTGCCCTTTAAGAGGCAGATTGTAATATTTATTCAATAAAACATATTTTAAACTATAAACAAAAATAAAAGTACTCGGTGCTAAACAAACAAAAAAGTATGTTATATTTATTCAGACTTAAGATCACTGTATGTACCTTAGAGCCATTAATAACTTTATCTTAACTTCTCACCATTTTATCACAAAACTACTCCGAAGGCAAGGTTGTTTTTATTTTATTTAGACAATGTTATTTAAAGGTTTGTTTTATTAATATTTTGTCTAACCAGCTTTTTTTTTTTTTTTTTTTTTTTTTTTTTTTTTTTTTTTTTTTTTTATTTACAATTTATCGATTCTCTTCATTTTTTGCAATTTGGGAAATCTGATTGCGCATAATTGATTTAAGATCAAGGATTTCCTCTTTCGTATTAATCTGACGAATTAATCCCTAGGCTGAGTGTATAATGTTGATAAATTATGATTGTATCTTTAAGTTAAATTTAATTTTATATTATTTTTACTATGATTTTTTAAAAATTAATTTATATATTTTATCTTATACATGAGGCCTGTTATGCCATACCTCTTTAAGTCCAATTTTCGAAATTTTACAGCAGACCAAAGATCAAAAGATGTGAATTACTAAGGAAAAGGAATGAATTTTCTCGGTAACTATAGTATTGATAAATGGGTTGTATGACCCATAATGTAAAGTATTAGACTTTTTATTACCAGACCGTCTAAATTTTAGGGTTCTCAAGAATTTGACACATAGAGTTGGACTAGTTGGGTTTCAGCATAATGATCGTTTCGAACTCATGAAACTACCTCTTTAATCTGCATCCTTTTTTGTTAACGTTGATCGTAAATATTAAAAAAAAAATTGTGGTTATAAAATACAATGAACCAATTTTTCCAGTCATAGACAGAGGGGACTTTAACGCAAAAAAACAAACAAGAAAAACTGGCGTCATATTGTATAGTTTATCTTTATATACTATACAGTTCTTTATATATTACGTATTGAATAATTCTTTTTCTGTTTTATTTATTTCTTATTATACATATTGTTTAAATAGTATCATAAAACCATTCATATTACTTCTTGCCCTGATTGCAATACTTACTCAATAAAAGTTTATTTTTATAATAAAAAAATAAATAAATAAAACATCAAACAAATTATTTGGTAACTGCGGGAATATGCAGTGATAAAGAAATATCATTGTTCTGTATTTTTTTATATTCAATGAGTAAAACAATGTAGTTGGTCCACTTTTAGACTGAAAAAAACGCGGATTTTGAATTTTGTCTGCCGGTGCGAAGTCCCTCCAAATTTTGGCAGACAACGTTTTTTTTTTGGCACCTATGGGGTTTGCAGTTTCTTGTTGCTTTCAATAAATCATCTTCAACAATACAATATTTTGATATATGCTACCCCCTTTCGGAGTTCGCTATTTGAAACGCCCCCGCTTTGAATTGGCAAACAAGTGCAAAATTATTGCTGAGGGTGGACATTTCAATGGCTGTATGTCTAAAAGTTTCTTCACAATAAGTCATGAAATCCTGGCCTCGGCTCTTGGACTAATACGAAAATCATTGAATTCCAATTCCGCCTCAAACTTTACCACAACCAACACCCCACCCCCCCCTAACCCACCCACCGCCCTCCACCAACCCAACCACCTCTCACACCCCCCCCCGAGACCAAAAAAATCGATTTCAGTAATGCTTCACCTTATAAATTGTGGCCTGTACTTATTTAACTAAAGTTCACCAATAACAATTTATAAGGTAAACTGAAAACAACGCTGACTGTATCATAAGTGATATAAGTTTTTTTTTATTAGAAAATTGAGTAATACCAAAAATAATATGTTTTTCTATATTAGACCTGTTTGGGATTATGAAGAAAGGTTTGACCTTCCATAACCAAACCTAAATCCTTTTTTTTTAGTGAGCATCGCCACAATCTCCGCCCAGGAGAAGAAAATTCCCCGGGAAATTTACGGAGGGGTATAGAAGATAGAAGATAGGGGATAGGGGATGAGCTAGGATATATGGGCTTCATAAAACGGGGACCTTCATAAAGCAGAGAAGAATTATTTGGACTGAGCGCATACAGATAATGGAATATATCCCCCTAGCTTGTTCTTATATCTCTAAGAAATTTTATTTCTTCGAAAAAAATTGAGTATGTTATGAGCTAAGGCACCTTTTAAATATATATTTTGTCACAGGTTCATACATACTTAGGTATACTATGTAAGCATTTAGGTATACTTCATTGATATTCTTGACTTATTTTTCAATCCATATTTTTTTTTGTTAGTTTTGAATTTAGCTTATAAAAATGAATATAAACAACTCAGTTTCTTCCTGACTGGAAAGACAATAGAGCATGGATACGTCTTTCTATAATCTACTGTTTCTGATAAGGAAACTCTTCAAATTTTGGATCCGAGCAACACTAACATATCTAGAGAATTGATTATCTTATATCTTACTTATTTTACTGTATTTTAATTTTTAATCTCTATTTACATACAACAATGCCTATTCTTTACATACGATAATTGAAATTGTATAATATCCATATTATATTTCGCTTTGTTTTTATTTCCTTTATCATTGTATAATTATCAACATTTTTTCTTTAGGTCATTTCAATTTTTTTATTAACCGTTTATATTTCAATTTATTATATTTTCTTTTTTTTCATTTCTCTTATGATTCTGTATTCGACTATTTCTTTTTTTAGCACTGATGATGACCTTTACAACATAAGGTTATGTTAGAGTCCTGAGCATCTGTGATTATAGCGCTCCCACTCAGTCTTCACTGGAGATGCGCTCCAGAGATGAAGCTGAGAGAGCAGCGTAGGGATCTCTTCGTGTTTAGCCTTGACTCCCCTTAAGTGGGGGAATAGGCTCGATTCGGGGATCTCTAGTTTGTGTCTATATTGTACATGTAGTATGAATGTATTTATAATTTTTGTATTTTAATTTTGGTCATTTAATTTTATTTTTGATGATTGTAAGTAAATATTAGTTTTATTTTTATGATGATTATTTGTTATATTTTTATCTTTTATTATTATTAATTGTAAGTGTGAAGGAAGAAAGGAAAGAAAATATGTATGATTTATGTTTATAGAACAAAAGATTTAAACAAAAAGTCAATATTTTTTATATTTTTTTTCCTTTCTCTTGTTAATATGTTTTGAATATTTATTGTTGATTCATGTATACAATTTCTTTTGCATAAAAAAGACTATTTTCATTTCATTTCATTCATTTCAATTGTCAGTTGGGACTGTAGTTTCATAATCAGGAGTTAGTCACTCCTGATATTAACAGCGAATCCGCAGTAGTGTACACTTTTTAGAGGTATAAATTGCGTTTCTAGCATCAAATTTCTCTGAGAAATGTTTCTTTTTACTGGTTTCTGATATATAAATAAGGTAAGTGATACCTCATGACATCAATATTATCATTATTTTAAAACGGTCGTAGTATGGTTCACTGTAGCCATAAAATAATTTTTAAGTTTCAATTATTTTTCAATATAAATCAGCAATTTATAGTTATTGGTATAAGAAATTCTATTAATACTTTAAATGACAGTTACTATACATAGTCTAACAAGCTACTATATTTTTTTATTTATTTTTTTTGCTGCCTGTTGAAATTTAAGAAATTTGTATTCTATAATCACAAATAACTATCCAACACGAATCTTGCGCCTTGAAAACCCTGCTGTAATAATAGGTAAAAATAGCTGGGCTTTAGCAACTCGTGATTAAACAAAGACCTTTACAAAAATAGCGGTGCTTTAAGAGCTTGTAACTAGACAAACAACTTTA
The DNA here is from genome assembly GCA_003667255.2 of Euschistus heros. Lineage (NCBI taxonomy): Eukaryota > Metazoa > Arthropoda > Insecta > Hemiptera > Pentatomidae > Euschistus > Euschistus heros. Next base: position 589,309 of record RCWM02000619.1, on the reverse strand, counting down.
AGTTCCGCCATGTTTATTTATATTCATATCAGGTCTGCAAACAAAACAGAAACTAGTACGAAACAAGTCAACCGCCCTTGCGGAGAACTAAATTTATAATATTAGGTGAAACAAAAGAAAAAAGCCAGCAGAGAGAGAGTAAAAAGTTGGCTGGGGAAAAATGGGCAGTGGGCGTGGCCTTTGATAAATCCTTTTCGCCAACTGCCCCTCAACAGTAACAACAACCTTTTGTTTTTAGATGATTGATAATTTAGCCGTATATCATCATGACTATTTATTTGATTTTTGTTTAAATCCATGGGCTACGATTGTAATAATAGCAATACAAAAAGACATAATTGGAACGAAGTCAAATCAATGTTGTTATTGCTATTCTATACGTTTTCAAACGGGCCGGATTATTTGAAGAAAAAAAAATACAGGTTTGACTATTGAAATGATATGGAGACCTGAAAGCAAATTTATTAAAACTTTTTTTTTTAGTCCGTTAAAATTATAATCATAAACATTGTATTATAATCATAAACTATAATAAATATTATAATCATAAACATTGTATTTTAATAAATATTGAGGATACTGATTATAATTAAATAATTACCGATTAAGATATAAGTTTGCGAAGTAGAAACTCACTGTTAACATAAAAATATTCTATAATTAATGGCGATATGATCCTTTTTATAAAAGAAAGTAAAAATTGGTTCATTGAAACAATGAATGCAACAAGGTTTCTCTGGAAACAAATGATTGCTTGATAAATAAATGATTCTACAGTAACAACAACCTTTTGTTTTTAGATGATTGATAATTTAGCCATATATCATCATGACTACTTATTTGATTTTTGTTTAAATCCATGACCTGCGATTGTAATAATAGCAATACAAAAAGACATAATTGGAATAAAAGTTCCATTTTAAATTCCATCCCTAATAAAAGTTCCAGTCTAAATTCCATTCCTAATAAAAGTTCCATTCTAAATTCCATTCCTAATAAAAGTTCCATTCTAAATTCCATTCCTAATAAAAGTTCCATTCTATTTTACGGCTTTATGTCCCTATATACTTTAACCAAGGCATATGAAACTTATTATTGATAAATTTACAATAAAATAAAAGATTATTGAAAAAATAATTAAGTAAAATCAAGCAGAATAAAAAAAAAAAATGATGCTGCAATTCTAGATTTAAGGAATTTTTGACTGATAAGGTTTATATCCGTTCCTTGTGTTCACAAAGTCATGCAGTCGATGGGGTACAAGTTCAATGTGATTTTAAATTCATTATTGAGGGATGTCCCCGATCTAATACAAAACTATAATAAATCATATTTATTTAAAATTTCTTTATTACTAATTAGTAGCATCTGTTACTATTATTAGTTGTTTCAATTATTTAGTTGCATTTGTTTTTATTAATGTTTGTATTATTTGTTAGTACCTATATATTAGGGGTTTTTTTTTTCTACCTATTAATCTATGTATACTGATGCTTTTTATCACATTAAATTGATAACTTCTAAAAAGATTGCAAGTAATATATCTTATATTACGTAATTTTACATAACTTTGTAGTTGTTGATAATTATATATAGTATTTTGATACGGTAAAATTGTTTATTTTAATTTAATTAATATCTTTGTTTATTGATGTATATATTACATGAGTTATATTATATGTATAGAATATGTTATATTTTTTATTAGATTGTAAGTTGAAGGTGCCTCTAACCTGAGATTTTGTACTTGGCACCTAGAACTAATGAAATAAATTAATTAAAATTTCTTAACTTTGATTTTTTTTAGCAAAGTTTTATTTAGATAATTTTTTTAACAATTCTAATATATTTAATATGTCCTGGTTAAAGAATATGGGAACGAATACATCTAAAAAAAATGAATCTTTTAGCCTAGAAAATGAAAAAAAAAAAAAATTGGGTGGGATTTTTCTCCTCTTTGTATATAAAAATTATAACTTGTCATTAAACTTTTTTTTTTTTTTCAGAAATACAAAAATTAGTACAACTGCAATATTTATGACGTTTGTATTATTACAATTTAAAAAAATATTAAAAGACGATTGAAATAATTTTTATGTTCCTGAAAAGCCAGAAATAATATAATTCAAATAACTTGTCTTATCCTAAATAATATTTAGGATAAGTTCTATATTCTATATCCTAATATAGAAATAAAAACAATACTCGTTACCCCAACGTTTGAATCCACGCTCCGTTGGACAGACAACATCGCCATAGCTGAGAAGGGTCTTTGTATCGGAGCAGGACCAGGAGGCAAAGAACACGGGATCTTCCACCGGGACACAAGGAGCTAATAAAAATAAATAGGAAGGGAGAAAGAAAAAGAAAAATTACAAGAGTGGTCAACGAACCGGAAAATATACACTGCCATCTTCTTTTATCAGGATCACAGTATCTCAGAGATAAAGGAGGCTTTATGTAATCTCATATTTAACTTATCTGTATTTGTATATTTAGGTAAAGCTTCTTTTATGTAAATTATACATAATTTATTTTATTTATTTAATAAATAAGATAAAAATCATTCGAAATATTTAGAACTAATATATCATTTCACTGAAACATAAAACAGCTAAACCGTGGACTAACGTGAATCTTTGCACTTGTAGCTCAATCACAGCTTGTGAAACAATGTACTGTAGAAAAAATCATTTACAAGCTATTTTTCGACGTGTGAATGGTTGAAAATTATGTTAAGTGAATTTCTCTGTTGAACTACTTGAATTTTCCTTTTATATATGGTTCACTTTTCCATACATCATATATATGTATATATATATATATATATATATATATATATATATATATATATATATATATATATATATATATATGCGTGTGTGTTTAATAAGCTTCTTGAGGTTCAGTCAATAACAAAACCTAAATGTATTGTAACCTGTTTTGTTTTCAAAATGTCTACAAAATAAGTTATTTTATTGACTGAACCTCAAGGAATGTATTAAACATATAATTTTAAAGGTAAAAAAAAACAAACAAAAAAACTATGTGCTCTCTTGAAAAAAAGTCACCAAAAATAGTATATAACAGGATAATACAATACAAAACGACAGAGAGTTTATTTATTACAAGAATTTTTTTTTTTTTTACATAATAATCATAACTGGCTCTTCCATCCCCGAAACAATCTAACTTTCCACATTTTGCACATAACATATTTTACCCACACCTCTCCCCGAGTGTTTTCAGATAGTTGTATCGCTTGAGTCTGGTTTATCTTCACCGTTAACATCTAGATTGGTATCATCACTGTCCACAAGAATGTTAATAGGAAACGATTGCAAACAATGCAGTCCAGAATAAACGCCAATTTGCACAATAACTTACGCTGCTTCCACACTACTTGAAGGAATAGTTCTAACTGCTCTCTGCTATCTTATATTAGCAAATGGCTAATATTTATAGATAATGCAGTATCTTCCATAGCCACTAGACGTGCCCGTATTTACACCTTTGCAGGTTTTTATTTTTTCCCATGTGTGTGTGTGTGTGTGTGTGTGTGTGTGTGTGTGTGTGTGTGTGTGTGTTTAGAAGCTACAGATTTCCAAAACTATAGTCGTTTTTTTTTTTTTTTTTTTGGTTTACCTATTTATAGTGGGAAAATATTTTTAAAAATCTACACAATAATCACAAAAAAGTAAATAAAAAAAAATGAAAATGCATTAATTAAAAAACATAATGAAATGTATTTATTTAAAATAAAATATATTCATTATAAATTTTTATATAAATTGACATATACTTTCACTTATTGTCAATTAATATATGTTAAGTACTAAAATACGTATAACATGCATAAATTGGTTGGTGAAATATGAATTTCATTTAAATATAGTCTTTAAAAAATAAGTAGTCAAATATGCATAGTTGTATAACAGCACACTGAAAAATCAAACCCTAATATAAAATTTAAGAGGTGACTCAGAAGTACTACAGCACAGCTGTTAGAATTTTTATGATCACAATTTATCAAAGTCCTAAAAAAGACAATTTTAAAACTAACTAGGACACATTTGAATAATCAATTACCTTCAAGTTCATAAAAGTTTAATTTCAGAATTTCCTTCACGTCGCCGAGAAAATAGACGTGGATCTCGTAAAAGGGAGTATAAAATGTCCTTGGAAGTTTACATAGCCTTAAAGCTAACAAACAAGTTTAACATCAAAGGGCACCCGGCAAATGGACTGGAGCAAGGAACATGTGAGGATAGGCTTTAAGGAATTGCTAATACTGTAGTTTCTTCTTCAGAAATAAATTATGTATGAACCCAGGAACTGATAAACAATAACATAAACCTCCGAACTCAGAAGATGTAAGCATGTTAATTTAGAATATTACAACTCCAGATCGTTTCAAAACTCCTGTCGTTTTTTTGGGTAGTTCAAAACTTCAATGAACCAATAACTTTATTCATTAAAATAATCTGCATCAAGACTAAAAACTTCATTCCACCGTGATGCAAGATCCCAAATACCATTTAAAAAAATTATTGATCTTAATTGGTAAAAACTGTTTTAATTCCAATTTTAGAGTTTGCTGGTTATCAAAACATTTCTACTGGAGACAAATGCCCATAGATCTGAAAAGGTGATAATTATCATGATTTTAATGAGTGAGTGAAAGGTCGGGAGATTACGGTGGGTGGGGCAATGTTTCCCATTAATTTATCCCTAGTCAACTTTGCAATATGTGGCCTATTGTTCGCCTCTGATATACTTGTGAGAGACCCATTAACAATTTTGTTTTTTTTCTTGGTATTGTTTCGTTTTTATTCAATTGTGTTTACGTCCACATATTCCTTAGCGAGGGCAAATAAAACGAATTAGGATTATGTATATAAAACAATGAATTTACTAAGAAACTAATTTCGAATGTACGTTCAACATTCAACTGAATTGAAGTTACCTATACCTCTCATTGAGTGATGATTTAGAAAATTTTCTTGAAAAATGTTTTTCTTTGACTTTCATACTTTAAGAGTGTAACTCTATAAAATGTTCATGGTTACCATGATTAGATGAATATTATCAATTAAAACAGTTTCCCAAAAAGCATTGTGCAATGAAATCTCACATTAAAGTTGTGCTTCTTATTTTTAAATCCTTTTCGACGATCAGTTCAACAGACTGTTTCCGTTTAAATGATGTACGAAATCCCAGAGTATTGCATTAATTCAACTAGAAGTGCGGAACAACCCATATTGATTTTATGCAAAATGTACCCCGGTGGTTTCCGCTTGGATCAGGTTGAAAACCACTCATTTCCCGACAATTATATCGGACCATCCGGAAACCATCAAAGCTATTAAAACTCATTTGAAATAGTTGTTAAAGCTACGAATTGTTTCATTTTAAGACCATATTCGATATCAATAATGCAAGAGATCAATTTTATATAGAGTATTTGGCGGAGTTAATGTAATGAGAACCGCTTGCTTGCTTTGTATTTTGTAATAACATCACAAATGGTCTCTCTCTATCACTAACTTCTTTGTTTATCTACCTGCCTCAGTCTAACGAAACCACCTGGAAGTTAAGTTATAAATTCATTTTCTATTGAATTCGTAAATAATTACAATTTGTTGAAACTTAAATTAATTACAACCAAATACCCCTCGTTTTAGACTTCCTCCAATCTAATATCATAAACCTACAAGAACCGTGTCAAAGTAGGATAATTAAAATATTTCCAAACAAATCTCATCAAATATCCTTTACTCTTTCTCTTAAACCTACAACTTCTTGTTTTACAGAATTCTTAAACATTATTTCTTCTTCATTATTTACAAGACAAGTGTTCAAACCTTCCGATTAATTACATAGGACTAATTTACATGACGGTGATTAGCCTTTGTACATACGGATTGAGCTTTTCAAAATATTTTTTTATAGGTTTGTATCTTGAAACAGCCTCAGACTATTTTCGGACATCTTAAGGGTTTCGTGTAACCATTTGTCATCCCAATTAATTTGAAGACACTTCTTCATCATCTGCAGGGCGCCATCCATTGTCATTATATTCAACAATGTGACATTAACGCCTTCCATCATCTTTTCTTTCACAAATGAATGGTCTAATCTTTTCCTTGCCAGAAATGCCACGACGGAGGACTGGGAAGAAAAAATATTTTTATTTTAATTATTAATTTATATCTGGAAGCATTATGTTGCTAATAATATGTTTACTAATATATGCTTCTCTGTTTACTCAAATGATATTATAGACTATGTGTATCTAAAGAATAATTGCGTCTGAAAAATAGGTCATGAGGTACCAATGTATTCAAATCTCCATCATGACTCGCCTGTCATCTTTTATCTTTTTCTTTTTGTATTCCAGAAAATTCCTCTATCGTCATTATTGCAGGACGGGTGTCAATTATAGATGTATGAGGATATAAAACTTAAAAATAAAAAAAATTTTTTAGGAGGCTAGGATAAATGGAAACTGTAACTATCGAGATTACAAAATTAAAAAAAAAAAAAAAAAAAACTCTTATACAAAACTTGTATAGTCGATTCTCGCAAAAGATTCAGCATTAAAAATTGGACACAATTATTCTTACTTAAAGAAACCTATTAATATATACGATTCTAAAATATACGAAACAGTTAAAAAGGAATTAGATAAGAACATGAACTAAATTGAAAATGGTGAAATCAAGACAGGAGAAGATGATACAGTGCCTTCTAACGCTTATCACACCATGTATCTATATACATTCAGATATTTCTATCAAATTCATTGATATCAATTCTATGACAGGAATAGAGATTTAAAAAAAAAGAAAAAAAAGTAGAATAAAGGTTTTTTTTTCTAAATATTTGGGAATTAACAAATATAAAATAGATTAGCAGATTGTGGTATTTTATAGTTATATTAAAAAAAAATCTTAATTTATACTATAATATGGTATATCAAATAATAAACCTATTGCTATCCTCTATGCTATACCGCTGAGCCCAGAAACAAGTAATCGCCTCCATTCTCCTCCAATCATGAAACCTCCAAAAATTCGGCGGAGAACCTTCCTTTCAAAAATTAATAGCTCTTTTACAGAAGTGTTAGTTAGTGCCCAGCATTCCGATCGACACAGGGAGTACTGGTCGTACAAGGGTTTTATATAAATGAAGCTTTATCTGCCTTGAGAGTAACCGCCTGTTCAGCTGCTGGACCAATCCAAAGTAACATCGGTTGGCTGCGGTAATTCTTCTTCTTATCTCCATATTCGGTTTATTGTCATGGGTAACTATAGATCCCAAGTTCCTAAATTCTGCAACCTTTTCATACTTATAAGTCCCTACAGTCACACCTTCGCCTGGAATAGGAACTTCCTCTGTAACCATGTACTTGGTTTTGGTCTGGTTGACTTCCAGCCCAAGTCTACTGGCAGGTCCCACCAGAGCCTGATAAAAGTTAGCTATGAAAAATCTATTTAAGAACCTACTGCAGAGATAACTATTTATTTAATTTATATTTTTATTATACGTATAGAAGAGACCTTTTTAAAAAATATTTCAATTTAAGCCTGTACATGGAAGTGGTACTCAATGTTCTTCTTGTTTATTTCTTTCCCATAATTTATTAACTGATTTTATTCATATTAAAAATTCAAAGAAGAGAATGTTTAAATCAATATATACAAAGTCTGTTGCAGGGATATTCTGATCCAGTAATTTCCTCACTGGATTATAATAATGCGTGCTCACAGTGATTTGCTTCGGTATTGGGATTAGCGGCTGTCATTATTATTCGGAACTGACTATTGACCTAAAGTTCTAAATATATATGATAAAATTGAAGTTTAATTGCGATTTCAATGTTACCAGTTTGTTATTTAAAAATCAGTATCGTAAATTATAAGGAAACATATTTTTTATTATTCATCGTGAATCATGGGAAGGAATTCAAACAACAAAAAAAAAAGATTCTCTACTACTCCCGATATAATAGTATGCAGATTCTAGCATATTGTAAATTAGTAGCAAATGGCCATTGATATTGAGTTAAAATATAATTTAGATATTTTTTTTGTAATCATTTTGTAATACCCTATTTTAATCCCTTTTGTGCTTGTATCTATGTATGAATTTTGAGCTTCTTATTCGTGAGCGATATCTCGCTTTATGAATACTAGTTCATTAAGAAAATTAAGATCCGTTTGACAAGATCCGACATTCTGAATAGCCAGGTAAAAGGGAGGAGGTTATAAATACTATTTGGATTTGAAGAGATGTATGATAAATGTTATATTTTATAAAATTCATCACAAGTTTTAATTATCCAGATAGTTTATTTATGCGTCAAATTTATTTTAGAAATTTTTCAGACTTCTAAAAGGGGTTATAGTTCTCAACCTGAGTGTGGTGTCTCTAACCAAATGTGGTGGTATATGTTTCCAAAAAGTAAATAAATATAGGTAAATGTAAACACGTAGCTTTTAATCTACGCCAAACTTCTAGCCCCCTACAGTCCTAATTAGTAACATTCCATTTATATTTATATACATTTATAGTTACAATAACGTGGTAAACATTTTTAAATAAGAAGAAAATGAAAAGAAAAATAACGTTCATTTATACATATTTACACCCAGGAGATCCCAGCGATTTCATCCCACCACGCCACAGGTCCGTGAGCCAGTGGAGGCAGCGTGAGAGTGCTTATAATATAATATATCATATATACACACACACACACACACACACACCCACACACACATATATATACAAACCTCTGCGGTGGGAGTCTGTAACCCATACGTGGCGCGTCCCCGGGTGGCGGATAGGGGAATACTCGCTAGATATAGAGGGTAGGAGGGAAATAAAATACCTCCCGCGGACCAAACAGACTAGGGGAAGGAACCCCGAATTATAAACCAATAATGGTGAGTCACAAAACGACAAACCTTACGGTGCAGGGGAGGGATACCTCAGTACCGGCGTCTGCAGAGAGCGAGAAAGCGGGCTCCCAGGCGTCGTCATCATACGACCGCAGTGCCGCAGCGGTGGTCAACTTGGCCGCTGAGGTATCTAATATTTCAAGTTTGAAACACTGTCAGAAAGAGTGGTTGGCGCTTTCTAATACTATTGGTAAGATGCAGGAATACATCCAGGATAAGAAGAATGTACATGGAGAAATAAAAACGCTGATCTACGACGCTCAACTTGGTCTTGATGCTGTTCTTGCTAAACTGACTGAGCATCAGAAGAGTGTAGAAGTAGTCTTGGAAAGACATTCACAAGGCGTTCAAACATCATGGGACACGATGGTACCAAGGAAGAAGAAGGTTGACCTATCATCAACGTCAACTCGTAATAAAGATCGGACAGAAGCGGTCGCGCCTAGACAACAGGCGAAAGAACTCCGGAAAGAAATGGAACAGGAAGGATTCCAACAGGAAGAAACCAGAAATTTACTTACTGGGGATAAATGGCAAACGGTAGCTAAGAAGAAAAGGACCAATGCTAGGAAATCGCGTACTAGACCACCGAAGCCAGATGCCCTAATAATAAAAGTTTTGGGAACGAGCACCTATGCAGACATTCTTCGTAGGGTCCGAGATGACCCATTGTTGAAAGACATGGGACAAAACATAGTAAAAGTTCGGAAAAATGAGACTGGGAACCTACTGCTCCAAATGGACCGCAAGTCGGGAGGAGTTCTCAATGATATGAAGCGCACCCTTGAAGGAGCACTAGGAGCAGAAGCAGAAATCAGGGCATGGACAGAAGAGTCATTAATTGAAATCAGGGATCTAGACGCCCTTACAACACCAGAAGAAGTAGCGGAGGCTCTTACTACTTTATTGGAAGAAACAGAAGTTGCGACCACTGCTATTCGGTCGATCCGTCCAGCATATGGTGGAACCCAGACGGCGGTTATTTCCCTGCCAGTTAAGTTGGCTCGGAAGGCTATCGCCAAGGAGAAAATTCGAGTAGGGTTGGTAGTTAGCCGTATTCGAGAAAAAATAAGACTCCAGCGCTGCTATCGTTGCTGGGAGTTTGGCCATATAGCGCGGAGGTGCGTGGGTGTGGACAGATCCAAACTCTGCCGGAAATGTGGTGAAGATGGTCATTTAGCATCCGCCTGTACACAGCCTCTTAGCTGTGCTTTGTGCATAGGAAAAGGTGACACTGATCATTCTTGCGGAGGTAACAAATGCCCGGCGCTACAGTACGCTCTACAATTACAACGAAGGCCAAAAAATCCTTCATGAGGATTTTCCAGCTTAACATTAATCACTGTGCAGCCGCGCAGGATCTTATCTGAACTGGTTCTAGCTAATACAGGAACGGAGCCTACATTTCTGAAAGGAACGCGGTCATTGATCTGACATTCATAAGTGGTAATCTACGACCTACTACCACTTGGAAAGTTTGCGACTTACACACTTACAGTGACCACCAGGCAATTTTAATTACAATAGGTGAGAGGAAATTAAACAGTCCTTTGAAGCTTCAGAAGGGTACAGTCCGATGGAAAACTAAGACATTTGATCGAGAAACGTTCGAATTCATAATGGAAGAGTATTACGATCTGTCAGGCACAGCAGAGGATAAGGCCCAACAGGTTACGAAACTTGTCACGAAGGCGTGCGATGCAGCCATGGTTCGCACTAATCATCACACAAATAGTAAGTGGAAACCAGTATACTGGTGGAATCAGCAAATTGCTGATGCTCGTAAAAGGTGCCATGCAGCGAGGAGACGGAGCCAGCGAGCAAGAGGCCGCCCAGAATTCGAGGTGTTATTGGAAACATATAGGAATGTGAAACGTGGACTCCGAAAGGCAATTAACGAGAGTAAACGCCAGTGCTGGAAGGAACTTAGTGAAGATGTTGATAAAGACCCATGGGGAAGGCCCTACAAGATCGTTATGAAAAAGTTGTTGAGTAGTAACAAGCAGTCCCCCACCTGTCCAGTTACTGTGCAAAGGATTGTTGCCACTTTGTTCCCAGAGCAGGCGGATTCACAGCGGGATATAGAACTGTTGATGCCATCTGAAGTACCACCAGTGTCTAGTGAGGAGCTAAGCGAGGTCTGCATGAGCATCAAGGGAGGCAAAGCCGCAGGCCTGGATGGTATCCCGAATATAGCACTCAAAGTGGCGATGGCAACAAGACCAGACTTATTCCTAGAGCTATTTGATTCCTGTCTACGTGAAGGTTCCTTCCCTCGGAAATGGAAAAGGCAGCGCTTGGTCCTGATTCCAAAGGGCAAGGGAACACCATCGGACCCCTCGGCCTATAGACCACTGTGTCTTTTGGATTCGATGGGAAAGGCTTTAGAAAAGATAATCGGAACAAGGTTGCAAGAGACTACCGAAGGTTTAGGAGGCCTTTCTACTAATCAATACGGCTTCAGGAAAGCGAGATCTACAGTGGAAGCAATCAACCTCGTTGTAGACACGGCACGCGATGCAATTGCTGGAAAGAGATGGAGGAGAGGTGCGAAGAGGTACTGTGCCATCATTACGCTGGATGTGAAAAATGCCTTTAACTCAGCGAGATGGTGCTGTATTCTTAATGCTCTAAGAAATATGGGAATTCCTGTGTACCTCAGGAAGATAATCGCGGATTATTTCAAAGACAGGGTCCTGGTATTTACAACTGACGATGGGCAGAAGAATTATGGAATAACTGGGGGAGTGCCCCAGGGATCAGTGCTGGGACCCTTGCTGTGGAATATAATGTACGATGGAGTTCTCAGACTGAGCTTTCCAGGAGACGTCAAAATAGTAGGATATGCTGATGACATCGCAGTGGTGGTAGTTGCGAAATATTTAGAGGAGGTAACTTTAAGAGCCAACCGGAGTGTTTCCCTAATCCGCAGCTGGCTGGCATCAGTGGGGCTGCAACTAGCTGATAGTAAGACTGAGGTGCTCCTAATTAGCAGCAGGAAAAAAATTGAACAAATCAGAGTAACAGTTGGTAGAGAGGCGATTCTGTCCAAATCCTCCTTGACTTACCTAGGAGTGAAAATTGATGAACGCCTAACCTTCAAAGAGCACATAATGAAGGTGTCAGAGAAAGCAGCTGGAGTGAACAATGCACTGTCTCGACTGATGCCTAACATAGGAGGTCCCCGGCAGACCCGAAGACTACTGCTGTCAAGTGTCGTAACATCCATTGTCCTTTACGCTGCAGTGATATGGAGGGATGCTTTAGACATACATGCGTACGGAAGGCCTATGATCTCTGTGTACCGCCGAAGCGTCCTTAGAGTTATTAGTGCATTTAGAACTGTATCCTATGAGGCAGCATGCGTGGTAGCCAGGATGCCACCTATCGAACTAATAGCTGAAGAAAGGAAGAGGTCATATCAAAGAAGTGAACGCATTCCCAGAGCCAATGAGAGGAAAGAAACTATTGTAGCTTGGCAGCAGCGTTGGGACATTGCTTTAAGTGGGAGATGGACACACAGGCTGGTCCCTCGTATTCAACACTGGGTGGACCGGAAGCACGGTGAGGTAGACTACTTACTTAACTCAGTTGCTCACTGGACATGGAGCCTTCCGAGCCTATCAGTATAGGTTCAAACTAGATGTGACAGGGAAATGCCCAGCCTGCCCGGCGGTGGATGAGAGTGCAGAGCACGTGTTTTTCATATGCCCTCGCTTTCAGCAAGAAAGAGAAGAGTTCCGACAGGTCTGTGGAGTTTTGCCGACTGTTGATGGTCTGGTGCAATTGATGCTGGCTTCTGAGGAGTACTGGATGGCGGGCCAGAGGTTAGCGGTTGAGACTATCAAGCGGCTCAGGCAAGAAGAGAGAGATAGGCGCAGCAGGATGTAGCCTACTACCATGAGGCGGCACCCAGCCATTCCTCTCCATGATGTAATGCCTAACGGCGGTTCCGTGGAGAGGGAAAACAGGTGTAGGGAGGTGGTTTTAGTGGGTAGGAATCCCACACATGGTTAGGTACGGGCCTAACAATGTCTTTTGAAGATTTCCCCTACCCTCGTAAAAAAAAAAAAAAAAAAAAAAAAAAAATCATATATATACAAACCTAGTGGAAACAGTCGAACATGTATTCTTCTGTTGCCTTAAATTTGCAAAAGAGAGAGAAGACTCTGTGCCATCTGATGATACTATTACTTTTGTATCTACAGAAATAAAAGAAAAACTTTTATTTTACAATATATTATGTATACAAACACACAACACACACACATACACATACACACACACATACACACACACACACACACACACACACACACACACACACACACACACACACACACACACACACACACACACACACACACACACACACACACACACATATATATAGAAAGAGAGAGAGAGAGGGAGAGAGAACGATATGCAAAAGATTTTACAATACCAGGATGGAGAAACATATTGTTCGAGGAAGCGGTAAGAGATAAGAGTCCATTTTGTTGAATAACTGCCAGGCTTAATTATCTCAGTTGAGGTAGCTGGATCATTGCCCCGTAGTCACAATGCCTGGCACTGTTTCGCTTCAAGTTATAACACTTAAAAGATCTCTTTTTCTTTTTTTGGAAACATCATTTAGGCGGTAGGTAACAGTAGAGATAAACAAATAATCTTTTTAGGAAGTACGCCTAAATCAATATAATGTATAGCTATAACGGTTTTGTAATTTAAATAACTATAATAACTATTGTTTTTATAGTTATTAATTCATTTTTTGTATATTTTAATGTTAAAGTATTTATATAATATTATTATAAATAACTATTATAACCATTTCATTAAATTTTAATTAGATATGTATGTATATCATCAAGTATTTGCTTAAATAGATTATTAGTTTTATGTGGATTCGGGGACGTTCAGGTACAGAAGGTAATTTGCAAGCATATTTAGCACCTTAAGAAGCGGCATCCCTCTTTCCATTACCCTTAATATCTGTCTCTTTATCAGATCTCAAATCCTTTTTAAAAAATCAAGTCAAAATAGCATGGCATAGCTGGCTCAGGACTATGGATGCAAGCACCAGAATAAAGAAAAGAACAAGTTATATATACAAGATTACGAATTGGGCATTCGGGCTAGTATCCAGCTACTTACTGGGAGATAAACCACCCTCGAAATGCAGTGAGTGTCAAGAAAATCTGACTATAAAAAACATTCTTGTGGAATGCACAAAATACCAAAAGCAAACACAAGATAATTGGCTGACGAATCAAGGCATTTCAAAATTGGTTGAAAATAACACATTTTTTTCAGAACCAGATAATTGACTTTTTGAAAAAAAAATAATCCTTACAAGGAATTTTAGTTCTTAACTTTTACTTTACTTTTAAACTGTTACTGTTAATCTAAGCCTACGCTATTAGAAAATAGTACATGTGAAGCAATATATACATCATTAGAATTTTTAATGTTATTTTTACTATATTTTCGGTTTTTAATTAGCGTGGAATGAACCCAATCACTTAGGGAAAAACCTCTCTGCAGAAAACACAGTTATACATGTGAATATAGGAATTCAGGAGATTTGGAAAGCTACGTATTAATTTATTTACCTTCTAATCACCAATTAATCAAATTTCATGCTGTAATCATGAAAACCTTCGAAAACAAACAACACTTACTATGTATTTCTTTTGGCATTGAAAAAGCTTTTGACTGTACAAGGAAATCTAAAATCATATAACAATTACTGGAGTGGAAAATTAATGGCAGCATGCTAACTTTTATTCACAATTTTTTTGACTATTGAAAATTTAATGTTAGAATTGGTTCCAACTTATCAAGAAGTTTTTAATAGTATTCCCCAAGGGTCAATATTATGTCCAACTCTCTTTAAAATAGCCATAAACAATATTATAGACCAGATAAAACCTCCGGTTTATGCCTGTTTCTTTGCCGACGACTTATTGATATATATTTTATGTAATAATTTAAATTTGGGTCAGATCTATCTAGACTGTAGTAACCTTAAATTTTGTGATCAACCATTTTGGTGAAGGATTGAAGAATATTAGTGAAATTGAGAAAAAAAAAAAGTCTCTTGGATTCGAGGAGGAAGTAGTTTCACATTTTTGTAGTAATCCAACAAAAATAGTTTTCAGTTTCTCGGGTCTCTGTTAAAGGTAACCTAACTTTAAACAGAGATACCAACATTTTGCTGTTATAGCTGTTAATATGAATTCCATTGACAATAAAGTCTCAGAAAACCCCTAAAACATGAAAACCTTCGCAAGCATCACCAAAAATGAACCTCAAACATCACCATTAGCAACACCTAAAAAAGAACAAGGCATTTTGCACCCTGCTGTGAGCGGCATCCCCATAATTAAATACATTATCGCTATAGGAGACATTGTAGGCCCTAAAAGCATAAATGTTGCAAACATAATATCAAATTACCGAATTGCTGTTTTCTTAAATAATACGGAAAACGTCGAAAAACTGCCTAGGGGCCATAAGGTGATCCATATTGATGGAAATGTTATTCCTATTAGGAAACTTATAGTCAAATCCAAAAGAATAATAATAACCAATGCCCCTCCATATTTACCGCACAATATTATTGAAAACAAATTAAAGGAGAAAAACATTAAACTTTTATCAAGCGTGAGCTATTTAAGAGCTGGTATTAAGTTACCATATGAACGTGTCCACACATTCAGGCGTCATGTATTTGTCCAGCCCGCCGAGTCTGACCCATTGCCCTAAAGTATCCAAGTTGAATATGAAGGCGATACTTTAAAATATACTTAGGAGAAGATGAAATTAGATGCTATCTTTGTTCAGACTGAATCCAGATGTCCAACAAAACCAGTAGAACCAGAAACAGAAATACTTGGTCAGAAAAACTCAAATAAAACATTAAAAACTCCCATAGACTCAACTATAAATCTGGAAACACTTGAAAGTGATGTGGTAATGAAGGATACCAGATCACCGAATCCTAAACTTCCAACAGATTTAAATGATATCTGCCTGAATACACCAACACGAGAAAAAACAGTAACCATAACATATAATGACAGCTAAGCTTACCCAAAATACAAAACAACTAGAAAAAACCGACCTACTGTTATCAATCTTATCTGAAACTTGTAATAACCTTCCCGATACAAGTAATGTTGAACCTTTTTCAGATTCAGAAACAGACATAAGGAAAAACGAAACAATCAATACTGAAAAAAAAGAAAAACAAAATCTACTGGAACAATTTTTTTCTGTTAAAGACATAATAGACCAAAATATTGACAAATACCCTATGAATTTTGAAAACTTTTGTTTATTGTTGGATATGGTTAAAGGTGAAAAAAATCCAAACAATATTGTTAAGCAATTTACATCAAACAAACAAGGCGTGTTAAATATGATAACAGATATAAGATAACTGGCTACTGGACGTTCGGCAAAATTAAGATGTACTTGATTATTAAAAAAAAAAAAAACGTTAGTTTCCTAAAAAACCTATTAGTTAACAAACATTAATATTAATTTTATAACCAACAAAAAAAATGGCCAAGATTTTGCAATGGAACTGTAACGGTCTAATTTTTCATATAGACCTGTTTAAACTTCTATTATCTATACATGACCCAATATGTACCTGCATTCAAGAAACACATTTATTAAACCACCACTCTTTTGACTTGAATAAATACCAAATCATAAGAAAAGACCGAAATTCATATACAGCTTGGAGAGGTGTATGTATAATTGTCAAAAATGGAGTATACTTCGAAAAGCTAAACCTGAATACTGATTTTGAAGCCGTTACCATCAGGATCTATTTACCAAATTCAATTACGCTTTGCAGTTTGTACATTCCACAAAGAAAAAATTTTTCTGTGGAAGAATTGTTCGATCTAACGAATCAACTACCAAAACCCTTTTATATTTTGGGAGATATGAATGGACACCATCCTCTTTGGGGCTCATCTTTTACAGAATCAAGAGGTAATATTAATAAAAATAAACATTAATAAATAATATTAAAAAAAAAATAAACCTTTTGTATCTTATAGTAGTCGCTGGAATTATTCCTTAGCAGACTGGGAACTTTACCGAGACTCCATAAGAAGACAAATCAGCTGTTTCGAGGCTAATGTTCCCATGAATAGCAACTATAAATTGAACTTTATCAATAAAGTAATAATTGAAGGCACTAGTCTTAGTATCCCACGAACATACAAGAAATATTCTAGGGTTAGAGTTCTATGGTGGAATCCCGAATGCAACATAAAAGCGAAGAAGAGAGCGCTGAATAAGTATAAAAAGACCAAATTATTCGAAGACTTAGAGAAGTTCAAAAAATTAAGGGCCTATGCCAACAGATTAATTAAAAATATGAAAAACCAATGTTGGAGAGAGTTTGTGTCTACACTGAATACTGCAAGCACATCTCAGGAAATATGGTCTAAAATGAGAATTATTAAGGGAAACAAAAATATTTGTAAAATATCAGGACTGAAGACAATAAACGGAGTCAAAACGGACAACACAGACATTGCCAATGAGTTCGGTGAATTTTTTCAAAAGGTTTCAGCCACAGAAAATAATGATGAAAAATTTATATTTCAAAAACGTATAACTGAATGTCATATGGTAAATATAACCTGCAATGATTTTGAAAAATATAATGAACATTTTACTTTGTAAGAAATTAAAAAAGCTATACAAACTTGTAAATCCAAATCAAGCCCTGGTCCCGATGAGATACCTTATATATTTATTAAAAAACTCACCATTGAAGCGAAAATTTACTTATTAAAATTGTATAACTATGTTTGGATGGAAGGAAATATACCTGACATATGGAGGAAATCGATAATTATACCTATCCCTAAGTCTAAAGATACTCTCACACCTGATAAGTTTCGTCCTATATCCCTGACATGTTGTACATCTAAAATTATGGAAAAGATGGTTAATGAAAGATTGACCGACACCTTAAAGAAAAAACGTGTAATCGCTGATGAACAATGTGAATTTGTAAAAAACCGTTCGGCTGTAGAACATTTAATCAAACTAGACACCCTCATCCATGACACTATTAAAGCAAAAGAACATTTAATAGCTATATTCTTCGATATAGAAAAAGCCTACGACAGGGTATGGAGAAGACTTATAATAGTAAGACTTTTGGATTGGGGATAAAAAGGAAGAATGGTCAGATACATTGATAAGTTTTTGGATGGAAGAGTTTTTCAAGTTAAAATTGGAGATGAACTATCCAAAACTTTTAATTGAGTGTGACTATGTTTCTAATAGCAATCAATGATATTATAAAGTCGGTTGAAAAGCCAGCAACGTGCATGTTATTTGCTGACGATTTTAATAAAAAGCAAATCCACTAAATTTATACAATGGAAAGCACAAAATATCTTAGGTAGGCTAGAACTGTGGGCTTCTACCACTGGTTTTACTTTCTCAACCTCTAAGACTAAATGTATCCATTTCTGCAGGAAAAGAATGTGCTCTGAAAATCCAACACTGGTTTTTAAAGGAAATAACTTTTTGTTTATACTGATGCCTCCAAGGAAAACAAAGACACAGGCTGCGCGGTAACATTTTCCGGAACGACAGTTAGATATTGCCTTCCTAAACTATACTCGGTTTTCTGGAGTGAATTATTTGCTATCCAATTAGCGCTTGATATAGTTAAATTTTTAGATAGCAACAAAATAGTAATTTGTACAGACTCTTTCTCGCCTTAAAAAAACTTACAAAACTCACACCATTCTAACAATCCAATTTCACACACAATAATAAAATAACATACAATTAATAAACTAATACACTTTCTTTGGGTACCCAGTCATGTTGGAATACCTGGAAATGAATTGGCTGATGCAGCTGTTAAAGAGGCGAGAAATGTGTTTCCTGTACCCAACTTACCAATTGTCCTCAGCGACCATCAAATATATATTAAACAGAAGTGCAAGGCTTCGTGGATTTATTATTGGAACAGGATTCCGGATAGTAACAAACTTAAAATGATTTGCCCTTATGGTCAACCATGGCCACTGCTAAACGGCTCTAGGAGGGAACAAGTGGGGATGACTAGGCTGCGCATCGGGCACACAAGACTCACACACCAACACCTACTTCAAGGTACTTCACTGCCCATGTGCTCAAGGTGCCATATTCCTCTATCAATAGAGCACATATTTAGTAATTGCAGTCTACACCCTACAGCTGGAATACCCATCTTCAACAAAGACCTGGGTACAATCTTCAAAAACTATCAACCAGATGTTCTGAAGTTCCTCAGGAATTGCAGAACCTTTAATACCATTTAGATAAACAAGAAATCAGAATTTGGTGCCTCTGGCCATGTTGCAGTACACGGCACCTTAAAATAAAATATACAAATAAATATATTTTTACATCCCCATATACTTTGAATAAACGTAAAAGTAAGCAGTATTAACATTTTTAAATACCATTGAACTTTATTTAATTCATATTTTCAAAAATCCCAACAGGTTTCGTATAATTTGGTGGACGTAAACACCTGGAGAAGAATGAAACTTTCAGCTGAAAAAATGAAACAAGTCAATTGGATAGAATTTTTTAACTGTCAGTAAATTCGATTTTCAAAGATTTAAAAATAATTCGCTTCGCCATCCTTAAATCTCTATCTTACAATACTATCTATACATGATAAAAAACAGACATTGTCACAATCCCATCATTGAAAAAATAAGATCATTTCTAAGACATCTAATGGAATTATTAAGATCCAAAAAAAAATTATTGTGAAAACATATTGTTAATTTCTGTTGACGTTTTCAAATTGCCTTTAATTGAGATTTAATTGTAGACATAGTGATTATGTTATGTGAGAATAAAAGATATTTCAGTGAAACTGGATTCACACCAACGGGCCAATTCTTAACATATCAGGGTGATATCACCCTCTAGTCACGGACGGCCAAAGCACACAAGCGAGCAATTCTTTTAGTGAAATCAAATCGAAATTGAGGTAGCTTCTCTTTTCAGTCTGGTCTTGTCTACCGCATGATAGCCTTATTCAAAATGATTTCTTAGATTTTTGTAGTAGACTTATATTATATATTATGTTAATGAAAATATATTATTATTTAAAATGTTTTAACCTGGTAGTTTTGGGGAAAAGATTTTAATTCAAGCTAAGATAAGAATTTTCAAAACTAAGCACGCTAGGTAAAAGAATCTTACGTTACATTACACTAACGTTTTTTCCCCCTAATATCCAAATAAATGAAAATAATAATGAAGAAATACCCTGATTTTTAATCAGTTCTTCTTTTGTCTCCTGTTATTGATAGGAAGGTGGTATTTGAAAATCAACATAAAACGGGTTGCCATTACTTTTATGGACCTATGAACGGTTAGTTTGGGCAAGTGGTTTAACTTTTCTTTAATGACAATAATTATTATTTTTTCTGTCCAGTTGTTCTTACTTTTTTTTAACAGTCATTGTTTGTCTCATCTCCTGATTGATGTGTTTGAAGGATGAGGGGTTATGTAACAAAAGTCAATTTCGAGTAATTTATATTCAAAAGTTTTTTATAACATTTTCCTTTTGGCAGGAAAATATTACATAATTCCTTCTTCTTTTTTCTTATCTCTGCCTCTAATGGTTTTATTATATTCAGATTTTGCTACCTAACACTTCTGCACATAGTTCCTTCATCTACTAAACTAAATTGTCATTTTTTTTTAAACTGTGATATAACACCTTCATCCACCAAAAGCCTTCAATTAGTTGGTAAGTTGTTTTATTGTCATATCTCACTTCTTTTCTTATTCCCCGAGCTTTCTTTATGTTTGTTGTAACAATATTAATATTCTCTCTTGCCTTTCTTATAACACCATTTTTGATTACTCTATATTTTCCTCACTCATTCTCAGATGCTATTCTTATTGTATCAATAGTAACCTTTCTTTCCACCGTCTTTCAATTTCTGTTTGATATGTTACTTTTTTTTTTTAATCCATTTATTGAAATTTACAACAGTACGTAACGTCATATTTTTAATGCTACTGTTTCATTGTGCCTAATTCTTCTTCTTCTTCTTCTTTGTCTTCCTTTTGAGCCATTTCAAGCGTCGAGGAGCCTCTTCCAACGCAGATATGCCTCTCAGTCCCTGCTAAGATGCCTTATTTCTTGAGCGGTTTTCCCTCTCTTCCCTCCAATTCTCTGTATGTAGAAAATTCTAGGGCGACCTCGCTTCCGATAGGCATCTATTTTAATAGGCTTTATTATACTAATATTATAGTTTTATGCAATATCATGATATATATGTCAATACTAACTAAGTAATTAGTATACTAACTCTTTCAATATCTGCAATATTTGCATTTCAGTTTATTTGTAAATTTCTGTTATCATTTGGTCACAATGATCTCTTTTTTAAAAATAATTTTAGCCCTAAAAAGACCTGCAATCCACCCATTAAACGTTTTTTAGCTAGAACGTGTTTTTTCTTTCTCCTGACTGTATCCCAGAATATCTTCTTCATATATATTTCTTACTATACTATTTAACTACACTATGTTTGTTATTATTTTTTGCTTAAGATCTTGATCATTCAAGTTCCTTCTCTACTACCTTGGCTTCTATCTTTCGCGATACTAGGAAAGCAACTAAGGGAACCTAAGTGATAATGACAATATTTATATAAATAAATTAACATTTTTTGATAGAAAACAGTATAATAATAAATAATAAAATAAAACGATTTATTGCTAATTTAATAAGTTCATCAAAATCTTATCACAAGATTTCATACAAGTCTTCCAATAACGATGTTCTTTTAATTTCTAAAACCTTTTCAGAAAAGCTACAACGTGCTAATCAAATAAAGGTCTGTAAAGCGTTTTCATTTCATCATAAATTTCAGATGCCAACCCTTGATTTTGAGAAACGGAAACCGGCAGTTGATTTGATAAAAATGCTATGGAAATGTTGAATGGTTAAGATTGAAATCATATATAATAAACCCTCTTATAACATTCGGTCATTATTATAAAAAAAATTTATTGATATTTACAATTGTAATAATAAATATAAAAAACTATTCTGATCAAATAACTTAAAGTTACTTAAAGATTATAAGAACTGAAACATTTATAATTAGAATCATGGCCTGAACATCAGTGAGCCTTTAAAATAGTAATCAATGAGAAATTACTTCATAAATGGGGAGATCGCACTTCATAAATATTAGTTAGCACTTTTTTATTTTTTTTGCATACTTTATTAATATGACACTGAATTAAACAAGTAAATTTTAGGAAAATTATAACAATGACCAGTCAATAACATGTAAAGGACTTCAATAAAAGTTCTACATTAGAATGTCCCTTGGCCATCTTCATTTCAGACGCCTCGGAGAATCCAGAACTGATTGTGAAGCAAGTTGGGAGACTATCATATGGAACATTAAGATCTTCTTGGATAATTTGGTAACATAATTTAAGATTTTGTATTGTAAGGATTGGATACGAGAAGAATTAAAAGGTTTAGTTGAACCCCAAAGCTCAATCCTGTATGTTCAAATAGGTCTAATTACTATCTTGTAATTTATTGGGAGCTTTGAATGCTTGTCTGGTAAATGTTGGAGTAGTCGGAAATAAACCCTTAGTACTTAGCTCTAATTTAAATTAATACTTTTTATTCACATAATGAGATAAGAAATTCAATTAAATGTTATTTTAGTTAGTGACGGTTATTATTGACCACCGTTATGGTTATTCATGGGGAATAACATCAAATAGGCTACGAAGGTAATCCTTTCCCAGAGCCACTGCACCTGATGGTCATAAATCTACAGTAATTAATGGCTCTTAGAGCTTAGTCTTTAATTCCATAATCTTGGTTTTAAAATACATGGCTATCATTAAAAAAATATTTAATATTCAGAATCAAAATTAACCATCTTATTATTACTATAAAATAACATATAGATAGTTAAATAGTAATAAACTAATTAAGTGGTTATATTTTTCCTTCAATATTTACTTAATTTGAACAATGACGGTCTTTATAGGCTGATTGAATTCATGGACCTACCATTACAAAAAAAAAATTTGTAATTGATAGATCTTCAATACATTTAGGCTACGCATATATGAAAAATTAAAGTTATATTGTGGACGATTAATTCAAGATTAAAAAATATAATTTTATTCCCAGTGGGTTCCAGCCAGAATCTTGCAAACGGAATGCTGACCTAACAGCCCATTACGAAAGAAACAAATGAACTTATTGGACAGATTAAACTAAAAATACATTAATTTACAAGATTTGTTGAATAAATTCAAGACAAATGATTAGGGATAGAAAAAAATAGAGAAAATCGGATATATTGCAATACGTTAGCTACTGTTATTGGGACCGGAAGGGTAAATACTTAAGAGGTGGATAAGTTTATTTAAGAATAGGACTGTCTGTTATCATTATTATTTATTTCACTGCTAGATTACCATAGTTTTGAATTTATCTCGAAATAAACATAGCTTTGAGAATGCTTTTAAAAATGTTATTTCTTAAATACGAAAAGGATATTTAAGTCGTTTCTATTGAACACTTATGTCCTGAATGTAGTAATAATTATTTTGTTATAAATATATATTTTTGTAGTTTTTATTCATTGTTAATATACTTTAGACGTAATTATTAATTTCCTTGAAAGAGTTTATTTTTAATTTGCTCTTGAAATATATTCTATTTTTATAAACATATCAAAATTCTATAGAAAGATCTAAGAATTCTATTATATTTCAGAATATAGATGAATGCTTAATGAAAATTATTTTAAATATTTTATCTCATATAAAGAAATGAACCTTTTTGAATTTATGTGGTCATAAACTGTAATAAAAATAAAAAAAATAAAATATGTCAGTGGTTTCTATTGTCGAAGTTATAAAAAAAAAAAAAGTATAAAAAGTAACAGAGAAACTAATTATTAATTAGGAAATAATCTGCGTTTCTTTTCTTTGCCAATAATAATAAAACATTTAATAAACCTCTAAAAGATATGAATACACTGAATACACAACCGCAAAATACTGGTTTATTTTTTGTTCTCAAATCTTAATGTTTCATTAGTCATAACATTTGAATAGCTTTTAGTTATATCAAAGACCACAAACTGCGTATTAAAAATTAATATTCAAGTATTATAATTTTAAGTAACAACCAACTCACTAGTCTTTTAAAAGTTAAGGTTTGTGGATACGGATGATTTCAATTGGATCCATTATTCGAATTTTAAAACATAAATTTATATAGAAAATCCAGGTCTAAATACGTTTGAGCAGTTGGTTTCAGGTGTTTAAAGTAGGATGAAATTTCAATCGTCATATTGAATAATTTAAATTTGATTTCTACAAGTGTCTCTTACGAGTGAAAGACATTCAGATAAGGGCATTAAGATCTTTATAGAAGTTTACTTGTAATACAGTAAGGAGCATTTAGGATTTTTCGAAGGATTTTGGATTTTAAGGATTGGATATGAGAAGAATTAAATTTTGACTTGGAATCGGGAGAGGACGATAAGGCTTCGTGGAAATAGGAAGATTTTGCACTTCGAATTTTTACTTGCACCTGGTTACGCAGTATTTTGAACACTTGATAGTCGTCCGTGTGTGTCGTTCGTCTGAATCGTCTTCGTGCAAGACGAATGCAATTCATTAATTTCTTTTGACATCCTGGGTGCAGGTCGACGACGAAAGGTAGAAGTTTTAAGAGGAGCGTAGGTATCAAGGATACTAAGAAGATTGGATGTGAGGATTTCGACCATGGAGTCTATGGAGGAGGAGGAGTAGAGTTCACTCCAATCTAGGGTTTCAAGGAGAGGTAGGATAATATCACGGTCAAGGGCGTCAAGGTTGCGGTAAGTTATGGTTTTTATGGGAAAAGGATAGGTTTGGAAATCGTAGGATATTTGGATTAGGTCATGGGAAGATAAAAATGAAACGGGGCTTTGTGAGGAGGAAAGGAGATTTTTTTGAGAATCTATAATATATAGATCTAACCATGTGTCGGTCCAGCGGGAATGGTGAGTAGGAACAAAAGGTACGATGAAAAGGTGGAGAGAATAGAACAGGTTATCCAAGTAACGTTTATCATTGGAGTCAGCAAGCAAATTTGTATTGACGTCTCCGGAGATAATGATATTGGAATAGAGAGGAACAAGGTTAAACAAGGAAGATTCGAAGGACTGATCGAACGGAACAAGAGGAGGACGATATATCACAGCGTGTAATAGGTGATGATTGCCGGCAGAAATATCTAGGATAAGGTATTCAACGTGAGGATGTATGGATGAGGGAGAAAAATCGAGGATTCTTGTTTTCAGGCTGTCGTGTACATATATGCAAACACCACCGCCAGTCCGGCCAGCCCGGTCATGGCGGTTAAGGGAGTAATTGGGAAGGGAGACGGAAGAGGAAGGAATGTGGGGCTTAAGCCAAGTTTCGGAAATGGATATAATATCATAAAAGTTATGTGAGAAATATTGCTGGAATTCATCAAAATGGGCTGGCAAGGACTGGGAGTTAACGTGACAGGTAGTTAGGATACTAGACATACTGAAGAGGAGTTAAGGAAAAGACATTTATAGGAAAAAAGACCCTGTAATACGAGTAACAACCATAGAGTACATTGTATACTAAAAATTAATAAAACTAAAATTAGAAAAATAAAATGAAAAAAATATAATAAAACTATTTATGTGGGAAGAAATTTGAAAGAAAAATGTATGAATGAAATAAAGTTCTAAAGTACGCATTGATGATTCCACAAAATAAGCCAAAATGATGCAAGTGTGACAGTAAGTAGATTACACAGGTAAATGACAGTCATACGAAGACCTCCAAATCCTGAGCCTGGTCGACAAAGATGACAGGGTGGCCGTCTCCGGCTGAGAACCATACGTATTTTAGCTTACCAGTTACCCAGCCAGTTGAGAAGTCTGTTGGTTGGTGTCATTTCTTCTCCGATGAAAATCCTGTGGGAATCGTTCTCTTGCCAACCGATATCTCTTGTTGTAAATTCCCGCTTAACTTTTCTTTTATGAATTATTTCGTCCCGCGTTTGCCTATCGAAGCACACGATGACAGAGGGCGGCCTGGGATCGTCTTTTCTTGGTCTCCTTCGTTCAACCATGTCCAGGTCTTCAACATTAATCTTGAGACCAAGACCCGCCCCAATGCAGGAAACCAGCAGGAGGGAGACCACGCAGGGAGACCCGCCGGTGTCTCCCCTGGGCGACTAGGAATGCCTCTGATCTCAACTGATCTTCTCAGAAGACCCTGCTCGGCCTTATTCACTCGTATTTCAAGATTTTCAACCTTAGATTTCAGTGATTTATTTTCTGCAATAACTTTCTCTAAATGTTTAGACTGATTTTCTAAATGTTTTTCGATTTTGTTAAGCCGCTCATACAGTTCGAAAGTCATCTCTCCGTATTTTTCTAGGGCCGATTTTACGTCATTTATGTCTTTTTTACTTTCTTTTTTAAGACTGTTTATACCAGCTAGTATCTCGGATGTTGATGGTTTTGAGTTGTGGTCCGTGCGTGTTTTGGTAGGACTTAGTATTTTAGTAGTGGTTGAAGGGTTTTTCTTCGTTTTGTCACAGTTCATACATATCCATATTTTTTAAAGTGATTTAATCTCTTCGACTTCTTTTTCCTCCAGCTTACAACACTTCCCGTGAAATATAACTTTGCATTTGTTGCAATTTAAATTATATTCATCTTCACGGGTTATTGCCCCATTGCAGATAGAACACAGCCATAATATTTATATTACAACTTACGAAACTAGGTGTGTTTATGAAGGTAGCCTGCAGCCCGCAGTTATAATCCTATCGAGATTAACTTCTATTACCTCAATCTCGTATCTTTCACCAGTAACCTTCACTTTTCCGGAGAAATAAAACAAAAACAAAATAGACAAATCAACTAACGTGAAAAAACATAAAAAAACTGAGTGCACAAAAAAAAATGGAGAAAATTGATCCAATAAACAGTTAAACTCTAGGAGTACAGAGATGTTTACAATACCGTGACTCTAACCAGACTCTCTCTCTCTCTCTCTCTCTCTCTCTATATATATATATATATATATATATATATATATATATATATATATATACACATATATATATGGACTTGATCAGGTACATTTGGTAAGGAAATGTATACTGTTATAGGTAATTGTTTATGTTTTTAAGTGCTATAATATACATTTATTTTGTTTCTTCTATTTATTTTATATTATTAAAATTTAAGCTATTCAATTAAAAAAGCATAAGGTGCTCTAATTTTAACGATATCTTGTTATAAATATTGATTCTATAATTTTCCTTTTATTTTAGTCCTTACTTTCATGGTCTTCCATTGTTGAAAAAATTGGCATTCTAAAATTTAAGATCTATAGTTACGAATGTTAAGTTGACACTGATACTGCGAAGGATATACAACGCGGGCTCTATATATCTCTATTTAATTTAGCAGTTTTTCTTTATAGATAAATCCGTATAGAGACGGTAAACAAATTTTAAACACGGAGTAGATAATTTAAAGTTTCATGAAAGATTAAGTCTATACGGAGGGTGCTAAGCCAGAGGTGATATTCCCCAAGTAATCCCTCCCGATACAGACACAGGGCTGAGATGAGGTTTAATAAGTGCCGAAGAACTTTTTACTTATTGCCAAGTCAGAACTCGTTATCCAAGTTGCCAACTTGCCCGAGCTAAGTCCTACCCCCCATTATCTCTAACGTCACTCGGGTGATATAGCTGGTGAAAGTATTCACTCCCTATCTAATTGTTGTCGAGCGACGAAAACAGGTCTTCTCCAAACAAATGAAAGATAGCTCGAAGTAATAATATATTATATAATATATATACTCAAAAAAGGAAAACTTATAATTTATTACTCAGAGTGGAAAGAAATGATAGAACTCATGGTGACTTTCATAAAGAAGATGAAGATTTTTGTTTTTATTTTATCACAATGACATAGATAAATCCAAGTCAGTAGCCCTTACAGCATAATAATTAATATATCCACTATTATTTAGTATAACTTATTCCCATCTTTCGACCAATTGCATAATGCCACGTTCATAGAACTTCTGAGATTTATTGTCAAAAACTGATCGTAGTGTTCTTTGATATTCTGTTCGTTTTCGAATTGCTTTCTATTCATGGATTTCTGCATAGACCTGAATAAGTGGTAGTCACTAGGAGCTAGGTCTGTTGAATACGGAGGATGGGGCAAAAGGTCCCATGCAAAACCTAATAATTCATTGCGAGTGACCTACGAGGTGTGGGGCCTTGCGTTGTCAGTGGAAAACAACACCCTTTTGATTTTCCAGTTCTGGGCGCTTTTTTGTCATACTGTTAATTAACAAAGCTGCAAAAATTATTATGCAACTTTTTTAATTAAAAGTATGAGTTGAATCAATTGTTTTTCCTGATGGGAATAGCTCTTTTGAATTTATTGTGGCGACCAGACCGTGGAGCGTCATTGATGTCAAAATTTTCTGAACGAAAATTGGCAAACCAGTTTAGACAGGTAAGTTCGGTTAAGAACCATCCTCATAAACACTGCAATTTTTTTTTTTTTTTTTTTTTGAGCTTCTGCAGCACGGTTACCTTTTTTAAATTTATACAGTAAAATAACCAAAATAAATATTTTTGTCCATGTTCACAGTACAATAGCAATCACAATACTGAGCTAATATAAACAAGAATTTGCAGAAATTGTTTTGATTTATTACAAACAGAGTTAACAATCCACCTTAGGGATTAATGCATCAGAAAAGAAATGGACCATAATGATATAAAAATAAACAGAAAGAACGAAAGGCCTTATTTGCCAACCCAATATATAATCTATGTCACAAAGCTTGTAAAATTTGTTATGTTTTAGAACTGATGATGAGACTAATTTTTTCATTAATAAAATAATTCCAATAGAAGTGGCAATCAGTTCACCAATCCTTTTCATTTTGCCTTTTTAGGTGAGTATCAATATTTTTGATTTGTGTTCTTACATTTTTAAAAAATGTATAATTTATGCATAATATATATCAGTGGTTGTCGTATAAATCAAATTATCTTGAAAAACAGTTAACTATTAACCTTCAAAGTATTTCAATATCTGCGTTATGAAAAATTGGTTAAGTCGTGAATCTTAGTAATGCCTTAAAGTATTTATTTTGGTGCAGAAATTATTTTTAGAGTAAGTAGAGTGTTTCGGAAAACGATCAAAAAGACATACAGAAATGCGCTCAATTTTTACTTAACCACTTCTTCATGACAACCGGGAATATAATCTATGTAGAGCTAATGTTTCAAAATTGTTCGTATGTTTTTTGAAAAGAAGATGAATGTACAACAATCGAAACTAGTCTTCAAACAATAAAATTCCAATTGAAGTGGCAAATTATTCACCAATCCTAATTGTATTGATCTTTCTATACCATTGTGTACCTCAGATAATTATATGATTAGTTTAGAATTTGTTTAACATTTATTTTCAGTTTTAAAAATATCAGCAATTCAATATGCACAGTGTATTAACGTATAACAGTAAATCAAATGTTGCCACTTACTGAAAGAAAAGAGAGAAAATATAATTTTATAGTTTTTAAAATGATGATCAATATAAAAACAATTAATCGTCTTTATGTTTATGGTAGAAGTAACTACTTTTCCTATAGATCTGACAAAAATAAGAATAAAGGTAGAGGGGTCGGGGAGGGGTTGTGGTATAATATCGACCATCTGGCTGGTAATGGTCCGTACTTTATCGTTCCTCCTAGGGGTCGTTTGTCTTGTATCGCCTCTTGTCGTCATCTTTTAATTTCACGCCTGCTTTAGGATCATGTTGGAATGACCTTAGTTGATCTTTGATGATGGCTAATTTCACGGGTCTTGTTACCGTTAAAACTGTTTCAATTACTTCATGGTAAGTTATACAACTTTGATTAAAAATAACTATTATACAAGGTGTTCGGAAGATCGTTGGCCAAAGAGATATCTTGTGTAGGGAGGTTCATTTTGAACCTATTTAAGGTCAAAGGTTTACTGATATATCAACGCCATTTTTTTGCTGTAATTATTAATACATTGCCTATATAAAATAAAAGAAGATTTGATGCAAAAAAACAAATACAAAAAAAAAAACAATAAAAAAAAACAACGGGAGATCGTTAAATCTTAAAGAAAAAAAAAATAACAAAACATTAAGAACTTCAAGTTTAGGATAAAAAAAAGAAAAAAAGTAAGAGCAACAGCCATATCCAAATTATTTTAAAAACATGTTTTTTATGCAAAGCGTAACAAATAGTTGTGTCTGTTTCTAGCACAGGTTAAACAACATGTCTTTAATCTTTAATCTTTTTATATATATTAGATATATCAGTAAGCAACGAAGTTATAAGGCATAAAGGTTTGGTTTTGGCCATTTTTTTCAAAAAGATTCATTCAAAAAATCCGTAAGAATTTGTATATAGGTAAGTGACCTTAAATCCTACCCGAGATACCTCTTTGGCCAACGATCTTCCGAACACCCTGTATATGAAATGATAATGAATGTATTTATACTTTGAACAATCATTTTTCAAAGTTATGTGGTGTATATGCCGTATTTATTAAATATTGAATTACTCCAATTCAAAGAGAGAAATAAAAATTAGAAACAAAAGACAAATAACATGCCTGTTTTTTTATTCTGAACAAAAAAACTATTAGTCGTTTCCTAAATCAAGTGTATGAAAATGTTTATACTATATTTTTTTTGATAAATCGGGTCATTTTTAAAATATAAATATCTGACATCATGATCATTTGATGCATATTATTGTAAAACCAGCCGATTCCAATTTTCAGATTTTTTTTTTTAATAGTTTTTATCTAGATTTTCTTTAGGGGAAGATTTTCTTCAAAAAAAAGTTAAATCACATTGAAAACGGTTATACAAAGAATAAGTTCTCTTCACTATCCAGCCAGACCTTTACCTACTTCGACAAGCTGCAAAAATTTTTCAAAAATGGACTTGGCTGGATTCGGAATTTCTCGTCTTACTGATGAAGTTCTAATGTTTAGATATTTGATTATGAAATGAAATGGAAAATAAACTTTGTTCTGGGAATAATTGCCCCGTAAGAACAATTAAAAGGCTCAGTGCTATGTTACTATTGCTTGGCTTCATTAATCTTGAGCAGATACATGACTAAATTTAATACAAGAGGTTTAAATTTAAAAAACATAAAAAAGTAAATTTATTAGAAGCTACGTAAACATAACATAAGGGGAAGGAGATAAACAATGTAAAAAATGAGAATGAAAAAAATAAAATGATACTGTATGAACATCGATCAATTACATGATGATTTTTTTATTAAATGTATTATTTATTCAAAATTACAATATTACATAGATTGTCCAAATACTGACTTTGAGTTAATGAAACCTTTTTTGGTTTGTTGTTGTTTTAAAGGGTCATCGGCGCACAGTGGGCAAAAAATCCATTTTGGCGGCCAAAAATATTTTATTGCAGAAATATGTTTTTAATGACGTCCAAAATATGGGGAAAATATTTTTAAAATTTTCATGAAAATGGAAGAGTTCATAATAAATAACTGAATTGTCGGCCTAAAATCCAAGATTCACGGTTAAATGAGATGGCCGTAAAGCCTCATTTGATGGTGCTATTTCTTTAATATAATTTGATACAAATGAGCTGTTTCTGTATATTTACACAGCAAAGTCATGTACGATCGATTATTTCAAAATTAAGCCCATTTTTGAAGACTTAAAAAAATAATTTGAAGAATTTAGTAATTAGTAATAAGTAGTAATTAGTAATTAAAAATAAGTCTTCAAAAAATAAAAGTA
Source organism: Euschistus heros (assembly GCA_003667255.2). Taxonomy (NCBI): domain Eukaryota; kingdom Metazoa; phylum Arthropoda; class Insecta; order Hemiptera; family Pentatomidae; genus Euschistus; species Euschistus heros. The sequence goes on along the minus strand of RCWM02000619.1, from coordinate 557,380 downwards.
AACTTTTTTGAAAAATAGCCACCATTTAAAAGGACGATGGAGTACGATGTTGAAACTTATATCACGTCGATGTGTATTATTTTGTGTAAATTAAATCTCAAAAATCATACTCGTTTCGATCCGTGTGTCATAATTATCCCCCTCCTTTAACCGTGCACCTTGGATTTTAGGTCGACAATTCAGTTATTTATTATGAACTCTTCCACTTTCATGAAAATTTTAAAAATATTTTCCCCATATTTTGGACGTCATTTAAAACATATTCCTGCAATAAAATATTTTTGGCCGCCAAAATGGATTTTTTGCCCACTGTGCGCCGATGACCCTTTAAAACAACAACAAACCAAAAAGGGTTTCATTAACTCAAAGTCAGTATTTGGACAATCTATGTAATATTGTAATTTTAAATAAATAATACATTTAATAAAAAAATCATTATGTAACAAATGACTTACAGCTCTGATTTGGTGAAAAAATTGGGAAAATAACAGTTTAAGTCACAAGCATAGTCACAACTTTACAATTATTTTTTTAATACAAATTAATAATTAATTGAAAAAAAATTAATTACTAATTTTCTTAGTATTCTAATTGAAATAACTGCAGTTCAATGTGCATAGAATTGGAGAACACAAACGTTATACAAAATCGTACACGCAGTTCCAATAGTGTATCACTGCTAATCAACTATTTGCCGTTTTTGCATCATAAAGGAATTTTCTTATTGAGGTGTTAAATGATTAAATAAAAGTTAAAAGTTGTTAATTTTATTTGCTGTTTGGAAAAAAAAAAAAAAAAAAAAAAAAATAGAGACAACCATTTTTTATGATAATATAAGAAATGTTGATTCTGAGCCTAATTCTTAATTCTAAAAGAAAACAGTTACATAGTGCCTTTATTGCCAGTGTCCCAATGACTCATAAAATAACTACCTGCGATCAAAAATAATTAATTAATTATTAATTAATTACACAGGTTGCAATAATTTTTTTATATTTTGGAATTAAATAATGATGATTGCGATTATTATACCTTGGAGCTATCCAATACTTCCTCGAATATATGATTGACAAGTTCAGGTATCAACTGGGATATCAGGTAGTGGGGAGTTTATGGCATGGCATGAGCAGGTAATTCATCGATGTTCAGTGTACCAACAGCCTTCTGCCAGTATGTTTTCTGTACGTGTCGTGCCTTTGAGTTCTTCTGCTCAACCGCCACTGAAGAAACCTTTATCTACAGATGTACTTCCAGCCCAGGATGACTATATGGCTAGAAGCAGAGGTATGCAGGACTGTGGGCCTATTTCTGTCATGTGCTGCAGCTGTAACGTCTCCTTCATGTCTAAATCTGCTACTTACATTCCGAAACACAATCATGATTCCATCATGTGCTTCAAATGTATACGGAAGCAGAAACCAACGACTTGTATCAGAAGAGTGATCCCTAGAGAAGTGGACAACATCATACCCGTCAACAGATACCGGAGTACAACCTGCAAGAAGAGAGGTAAACAAGTCAAGTTCTTGATTGGTGATCAAATCGTCTACCCAGGAAGCGAATCTTTCAAAACTTACTCCAAAACCCCCAATGGATCCCGAGGACCAACAATCGCCGAACGAAGGACCCCAACTTCTTCAACACGGCGAAAGGAAGGAGAACGCACTGTAGCTATCACCTCCAGTATTCGCTGCACAGTACGTCGACTCTCGTTGCCTTCGCCATCAGATCGCTCCAGTGTGAAGACTGCTGCAGAACTTCAGATCTAAGACTACTGTCAATGATGTAAGTAGCTCTAATTTATAACTAACTTAGTAACTAAATATCTATTACTTCACTTTCTTTTTTATTATTGATTATTAATATATTTGTTTCCTTTCATTGAATTACAGATGATGATCTGTGATTTTACAATGTAAGCTGACAAATGAGTGGACCTAGCTGCCGAAGAAATCTCCTACCGATTTGTGGAGCTTTTTTTTTTATATATAATTTATGTATATATGTATGTTATTGTATTATATTGTACAGTGAATTAGAAGGATGATATATATTTTTTTTCTTAATTGTATAAATGCTGTATATGTAATTGATCATGTATATTATATTTTTATTTTATAATTAAAATATAAACTATATTTAAAAAGTTATTGGTTATTATTTATCACCTTTCTTCAAACGATTCTCGAGTGACAATAAATATATGTAAAATGGAAAGAAGCTATCATTAGTTATAGTAGCAGGGTATATTCATAAATATTGACTATAACTTTGACTATGTGTCAATAATTTTATAATTAGTTCAAATAAAGTTATCTTTCATCAAAAATGAATAATAATTTACATAACTATTTTAGAAGGATGCGCAAAAAAATTAAATCGTAATAATAAATAATATTATTCATTTATAATTCAGATTTATTATTGAAAATTCTTTTTATGACAAAAGGCTAATCAAAGAAGGCTAATTAGATTAAATACTAACTATAATGAAAGGGGACCATATAATGAATGTTTTATATTATAACAACTCCTTTGGAATCAGCAAGATAACTCATAAATCTTTAGGTAATAGATATGTCAGCGTCATCAGGTCACTCACTACCTGGTTTTACAGTCGGTGACCCTTTAATAAAGTAATAAACCAGATAGGGTCTCTTAAACATGTTTAACACATTGCTAAAACTATTATCACTTTTAGAAACTACCTATGATTTGATTATAGGTTCTTCTCAGTAACTTTTTATATAATTATTAATATTCTCATTCTAGTCAATAAATAATGATATAATAATATATAAAATTATTGACGATTAGAATTTGAAATTTTGACTTTGAAATAACTATCAAATAAGATCCTGACCAAGTAAGTTAAATTTACTTAAAGATATGTCAAGTATAAGAACTGACTAACTACCTGTAAGAACTAAAACATTTAAAATCATGGCTTTACCACCAGTGAGGCTTGAAATAGGAATCAATCAGAAATTACTTTATAAATAGAGAGATTGCTCTCCCTAAATATTAATTACCATTTTTTTTTCTATACTTTATTGATATGACTACTGTTTAAAGCAAATTCAATAGATATATAAGCAATAAAATTATTACAATGGCATATCAATACCTTGTGAAAAACAACCCATTAGTAGAATAAAATTTCTACATTAGAATGTCCTAAGGCAATTTTCTGTTTGGAGTTGTCGGAATTCGAGTGGGAAGTAAGTTGGGGGCTAGTGAATTGTAGTGGGTATGTATCTTGTCATGGAAATGCGGGTAGGTATTGGAAGAATTGGAGGATTTAGTGGAGCCCCAAAGCTCTACCCCGTCCAAATGTGTCTAATTATGGTTACGTAAAAAAAAGTATTTTATAATTAACCCTTCAGTGGTCGCGTATAGCTTCAGCTACTAGAAAGGTCGCGCGGATGACAATATACACCCCTTAAGTTTTCTAGTGTTTTTGCAATAGGCATCTTTTATAATCCCTTTATTTTCAAAAATACTATACAAGGGTTAGAGAAATAAATTATGTAATCAAAATAATAAAATATAAAGAAGTACCAGGTATGCAAGTTTAAAATGTCGTTTTAATTCCAATAGAATGCGCTCTTAGCCTATTGAAGGATTTGCTTATCTCTAAATGGAAAAACGAAAAACTGTCTGCGAAATGCTGCTTTTACGCCACGAAAGAAAGGGTTTTTTTTGCATCGAGTTGTAACTGGCGATGAAAAATGGATTTATTTTCAGAATCCCAAACGAAAAAAATCATGGGTAACGCCAGGACAACCATCCACATCGAGTGCAAGACTGGATCGTTTTGGGAAGAAGACAATGCTGTGTGTGTGGTGGGATCAGAAGGGAGTAGTCTACTACGAGCTTCTCAAACCCGGCGAAACAGTCAATACCGAGCGCTACCGACAACAAATGATCAATTTGAGTCACGCATTGATCGAAAAACGCCCAGAATGGGCTCACAGGCACGCCAAAGTCATTCTTCAGCATGATAACGCTCCTGCACATTCAGCCAGATTGACTAAGGAAACGATTTCTTCGCTTGGTTGGGAACTCCTACCCCACCCGCCGTATTCACCTGACCTGGCGCCTTCTGATTATCACCTCTTCTCATCGATGGGACACTCATTGGCGGAGCAACACTTCAGCAATTTCGAAAACGTACGAAAATGGCTCAATGAATGGATTTCAAATAAAGATGAAGCATTCTTTTGGAATGGTATCCATATATTGCCCGAGAGATGGGCAAAATGTGTAGAAAGCGAGGGTCAGTACTTTGAATAAAATATATTATACTTTTTTTTAAATTACTGTGTATATATTTTAAGAAATAAACGACATTTTAAACTTGCATACCTGGTAAGTAGATCATTATCAAAACATACCAAGTTGAAAATAATAATTATGGGGAAGGTAGCGTGGATGACAAACGAAATAACTATAACTGTAAAATTATTAAAGAACAGTATGGATTTATTTTAATTCTCCATTTATGAGACCATTGGTAAAAGTTTGTGATATTAGATTGGAGTGATTGTGATGCAATGAAAGGATCATTATTTACAGAAAACACGAAGTCATGTGGTAATTACGGTGGTTATATTACCATTTGGGGCTGCCTTGTTTCCAATTATAAATGTTTCAGTTCATAGAAGTAGTAAATCCGTTTTTATAAGTAAATTATTACATATCTTTAAGTAAATTTAACTCATTTGATCAAGATCGTTTTTTCTATTTTTATTTTTATTCACACTTTTAATCGTCAATATTTTTCAAATTTTGTATATTATTTTTTATTGGCTTTAATGAGATGATAAATAATAATTCAATAAGTTACTGAAAAGAACCGATGCTATCATAATTAAAACATAGGTGGTCCTTGATAATAATAATTACTATAGCAATGTGGCTGGGTATGAAACACTTCTTGGTTTATTGCTATTTCAAAGGGTCACCGATGGTAAAAACAGGTAGTGAATGACCTGATGACGATGACATATTTATTACCTTAAGATTTATGAGCTGAGGATTTTCTATAATAATAAACATTGATTATATGGTCCCCCTTTATTATAGTTGGCATTTCATTTTATTAGCTTTTTATGAATAGTGTTTTGTCATAAAAAGTATTTTTGATGATAAATCTGATTGCTAATAAGTTTAAATATACGGTTTAAGTATCTATATAAAAATATATATTTAAATTATTGTACATTTATAAAGAAAAAGTTATGAATACACTCTGCCATTAATAGCTAATCATAACTTCTTATTTTTATTTTACACATATTTATTGTCTCTCTTTAATCTTACGAAGGAAGGTGATAAATAATAACCAATAACTTTTTAGATATTTTTATCAATATTTACCACATTGATGATATGGTCACCGTTTATTATAGTTTGTATTTAATATCACTAGCCTTCTTGGAACAGTGTTTTGTCATCATAAGAATTTTCAATAATAAATCAGAATTATAAATGAGTTAAAAGATCAGGTTTATTTTTTTTAGTGTATTCTTCTAAAATAGTTAGTCAAAGTTATAATCAATATTTATGTATATATTCTACCACCATTGCTAATCGTAACTCTTTCTTTACATTTTACTCATATTTATAATCTCTCTATAATCTTACAAAGGAAGATGATAATAATAACAAATAACTTTTTAGATATTTTTTTATTTTATTTGATATCATCAAACATATACATGAGCAAATTATATACATATAGTTTCTATAATTAAAAAAAAAGCTATATCATGTTTCTAATTCGCTGTACAATATAATACAATAACATACATATAACATAAATTATATAAAAAAAAAAAAAAAAAATGCTTCTCAAATCGGTGGGAGATTTCATCGGCAGTTAGGTCCACTCCTCTGTCGGTTTATACCGAAACATCTTAGACCATCATCTATAATTCAATGAAAGGAAACAAATCCATTATTAGTCAACAATAAAAAATAAAGTTAATTAATTGATATTTAGTCAGTAATAATAAACTAGAGCTACTTACATCAGTGATAGTAGTCCTAGACCTGAAGTTCTATTCCAGTCTTCAAACAGGAGCCATCTGATGGCGAAGGCAATGAGAGCCGACGTACTGTGCAGCGGATGCTGGGGGTGATAGCTACAGTGCGTTCTGCTTCCTTCGGCCGTGCTGAAGAAGTTGGGATCCTTCGTACGGCGATTGTTAGTCCTCCGGATCCATTGGGGGTTCTGGAGTAGGTCATAAAAGATTCGCTTTCTGGGTAGACAATTTGATCACCAATCAAGAACTTAACTCGTTTACTTCTCGTCTTGCAGGTTGTACTCCGATATCTGTTGACGGGTATGATGTTGTCCACTTCTCCAGGAATCACTCTTCTTATACAAGTCGTTGGTTTCTGCTTCCGTATACATTTGAAGCACATGATGGAATCAAGATTGGGTTTCGGAAGGTAAGCAGCAGATTCAGACATGAAGGAGACGTTACAGCTGCAACACATGGCCGAAATAGGCCCACAGTCCCGCATCTCTTTGCATCTAGACATGTTGTCTTTCTGGGCTGGAGGTACATCTGTTGATAAGGGGTTCTTCAGTGGAGGTTGAGCAGAAGAACCCAAAGACACGACACCTACAGAATACATACTAGGAGAAGGCTGTTGGTACACTGAACATCATTGAATTACCTGCGCACCCTATATACCATAAACCCCACAACCTGGTATCTTGGTTGGTACCTAAACTTGTCAATCGAATATTTGAGGAAGTAATGAATAGATTCCAGCAATTTTAAATAATAATCATCATTTTAAAAATCAAAGTCACAAATTAAAACTTTTGTATTTGTTTTTGCAATATATATTTATTTAAATATTATTTGTATTTTATATTTGCAGGTAGTTAATTTATACTAAGACATACAAGATTAATGAAGAGATAGTCTTTAGTGCGGCCTAGAAAATAACTTCAACAAGCCATTTTGATGCTTTTATTAAAGTGTGAGGAAATGTATTCTCCTAAATTTAAATGTTGGTAATAATTCACATGACAGATATAGTAAACGGATTTTTGTTAGATATGAACTATTTTATTTTCCGTATTTATAAACCTTATGAGACAAGCGTTTCTCTCTCAAATATTTATATAGTTTAGCAAGTAAAATTAGATAATAGAATTCAATGAAATTCATAAACACATTTGTCAGTCCTTCAATTCAAACATACAATTATACAGTTATAGTTAAAATACATTAGAAAAACCATTAATCCATTTACTTTGAACATTGATTGTTCAGTTAAACTGATGGCATAAATCAGAATAAAAACAATAATTATAATAATAATAATTCTTTGGTTTCTTACATTTATTAAAAAAATAAATAGGTAATGTCGGCAGGTATTGATTTATATTTTATAAGTCAAAATATAATAATTTAAATAAAAACGTTGTGAGGCAAGCTATAAAAATAATTTCAACGAATATACTGTACGGTTTTATGAGTAGTTATATGTGTTTGAAAAAATTTATTATTTTAGTAGGCCATTTATTAGTTTAATCGTTATTTTAATTTTTATATTTGTTGATTATATTCATAAGTAATGTAATTAATTTAAATATTTAAAGGAATATATTTTCAAACTGTATTTGTATGCTTGATATATAACATGGATATTTTATATGTAGCCCGTCCGTTTTTTCTTTGAAATTTGCAAGTGGTTGACAAAAAAATTTAGGTTGACTAATATATAGAGTTGTCATATTATGGTTGGTTTCCGACTTCCAAATGAACTTGTTTCATAACTTTGTTACTAAAAATGAAAGTATGGAATTAAGATTTCTAAAATTCAAAAAAAAAGCTATTTAGTGGTTGAAATAATTAATTTCTTGATCCTGAAACGGTATTTTCTTGTTTAAATAGGTTTTCAATAAGTGGAATAATTTGAATTAAAGGAAGATAAAGAAATATAAATCTAAAAAAATAGTTAGTTATTTATGGAATTTAATACAACATAAGATACTAATCTTCAAGGCTATCAACCGGGAAAAGTCCGTCCTCTCAAATCTTTATTATAAGCATAATATAAGTGAGCTATTCTTCTCCTTGGATATTACTCGCTATTAAAACATAGTATTCGCGCTGAACCTTTTTCGAAAAAATTTTCTTAAAAAGACGTTTTTTAAACAAAGAAGCCAATTTGAATTCAGGTATAATCAATATTCTAGGCAAATTCTCATATTTTTTATTAAACGTTAGAATGGAATGATATCAAGTAGTTAATAAAAGTAGTGACAAGTTCGACTGCGACACTAGGTAGTGGGGGGTTTTTGGTATATAGGCTGCACAAATAAACCGTCGGTGTCAAGCGTACCAACAGCGATCTGCCGAAATGTACTCCACGCATGTTTTCTGCTCAACCTTGCTCAGAGAGACCTGCTCCAGTGAGGATACCACTAGCTGATGCCACCAACATCATCAGGAGAGAGAGCAGACAGGACTGCCACCCAATATCTGTCCAGTGTTGCAGGTGTAACTCGCCGTTCATGTCCGAATCAGCTGTTTGTAAGCCGCAACCCATCCTTTGTTCTATCGTCTGCATCGAGTGTGCACTGAAGCAGACACCAACAAGAAGAATGACGCCCGAGGATATGGACAACATTATATCCGTCTTCAAGTATCAGATTTCACCGACGAAGAAGTTTTTGGCGCCCTCCGAGAAAGAAAACCTCTCCACTGCTGCAAAGTGCAAGAAAACTCGTAAACAAGTTAAGTTCAAGGTGGGAAACCAAATCTTTTATCCAGGAAGCAAATCCAGAAAGGCATTCACCAGGACCTCCCGCTTTAATACTACCTCAGGACCAATGATCACCGAAAGAATTCATCACGGCCAAAGGAAGAAGAGGGAACTATCTCAGCAGATCTTTCCTGCGTAACGGCTGCTTCAGAGCTGCAAGTTTAAGACTACATAACTCAATCAATGTAAGTAGCTCTAATTCCTTATTACTAACCAAATATATTGTATATCATTTAACTTTTATGATTATTGATTGTTAATGGATTTGTTTGATTTCATCAGATGTTTACTTCAGTGATAGCATTATCCCAAGCCTCCAAAATAATCGCTTATTGAAGATGAGAAGAATTATGTTTTGATTTATGTTTCCAAATATTGTATTATTGTGATGACGTAGCTGTGATATTTAGCTGTACCAGTGATAATGTTTTAAAGTTTATAAGGTGATAAGGTATTAATGATATTGTAAATAATATTTATATTTTTATTTTTCAAATAAGATTCTAATTTATTTTACAAATTTGTTGTTATTAATTGAAATTAATTTTGTATATTTTTGATACCATCTGATAAATTTATAAACGTTTAAAATGTTTTTGATTTGAATTTATTATTACCTTCCTTCCTGCTATGAATAAGAATAATTACAGACTGACTATAAAGATATAAAAAAAAAACATTTTTTAAAAAATGGCCCACTTTTAATGGTCATATCCTAATATATTTAACTGAAATGTTTTAACTCGCACAAATAGGACCTTAATGTGATTTTCTGTATTTATACTTATACATAAGAATCAAGCCATTCAAATTTCGTTTTTCTTTATGAATATATATGTATGTGGTATAATGAATACTCCTTTAATAAGAGCAATTCCAGATTAATTATTTAACTTTGTTTTTTTTTCTGAATGAAATTAAAATTTTGATTCATTAGTTTAAAAATTTTCATATTGAAGCTATGCTTATAAACTAAGCTAAACTATAATAAATATAATAATATGGTACCTACAAGTATAGTTTCTAACGGTAATAAATATTTTGTAAATTCATTTTCTATGTTTATTTAACCTCTTTCTATTTTTATTACTATTTCAAAGGCCTCCGATTGTAAAGCCAGGTAAAACTATCAAGTAGTGTCGCCATCCTTCATAGATACTGTTATCAGATACCTGATAAGGGTAACTCTTGACAGCAGGATGGTATATTATTTACTGCCTTTGAAAGAAACAGGATAAGGGTTACATTTTTATTTTAGCATCATAAAATGTACTATTTTAACATATATTTTTTTAATCAAATAAAAAAAAAATTGACATTGCCAACAAAATAAAAAAAATCGAATTATACAGTCATAATCACGGTTTCTTTAGGGAAGTTAAATGGAGTAACTTTCTAAAGCAACCGTGAAATTGATCACGACAGTAGTTCAGTTCTGTCAATATTTTAAAATGAAATTTAAAACTTAATATAGTCTGTTCATTGTTTTCCCTATTACATTTTTGCTACTAGTTTTGCTTCCAAAATGAAAATTAACACAAATGCATGGTAATATTATTAAATCTTGTTATCTATTTTTAGTTGCTAAATTATTTAAATCAAATTAAAAATTAATAGTATACGGCAGTTAGGCCGTACACATCCATAAATTCCGCTCCACAGTAAAGAAATATTAAATGCGAAATCATGAATCAGAAACTCTAATAAATAAAATAATTTATTTAGAAATTTAAGAAAGAGAACAAAATGAGAAAATCACCCTCTGCATATTATTATAGATTAATACAGCAAAAGTACATTTCTCCCAATATATATCGAACTAAGTAAGACCTAAAAATGAATATTACCATTACTTAAAAACGTATTTAGTTTCACGAATATCTCAATAAGTAAGCAACAAAAACCATAGAAAATAACAGAATGTATATACATATATTTTGTATAAAAATAAAGCTTCCGCGTGTTTGTGTTTACGAAAGTCGAAAAGTATTCATTGGATTTTTTAAAAATTCTTAAACAAAGATCCATTTCTATATATGTGTTTTATCCCAAGTATCCTAAACTAGCTGGGAATACAAAGTTTATTACTTGTTCACGTTGATATTTCTTTCTTAATAATCTTATACACTTATTATCTATAATTTTTATACACATTGGTTATAAAAATATAATTATTTTAGTTTTCAACTAGACAAAATTTTCACAAACAAACAAAAGGAAGGAACAAATAGAGAAAACGAGCAGTGGTAGAAGTTCCTATACCACACAGCTTCCCTCCCTCCGTTTTATATTACTAGATAATATTTATTAACATTTTTTAAATTATAATTTGCACACTATGTGTATGGAACTCTTCTGGTTTATTTCTTTTAGATTTATTACTATTTCAAAGATTCGCTGATATTAAAAACAAGTAAAATGTAACCGTTACCAGATTGACCTAAAATCGGTAACTAAAAACGTAATTATTTATTTAAAAATATGTTTTGTTAAAAACATTTTATTTTTTTGTGAAAAACCTGTCAGTTTGAACGCTTATTAAAATTCTACTGACAGGTTTTATACAATCTACGCAGATAATAATCATTGTGGCATTGGTAATGAGGTGCTATTTTCACTTCTCTTATTTGAGGTTCAGGTTTCGTACTAATGGCATTTTTCAAAAGTGTTAGTTTTAAAATATACTTTTTTATACAAAATCATGTCAGATAGAATAATTTATTCCGTGATTATTGTACAAACATACAAAGCCTCATTGATCACTTGGTATCCCCATCTCAACAAAAACAAAAAACAATTCATCGACTACTTTTCAAGTTTTGTAAACACAAACACTTGGAAGCTGGATTTTAATAAAAAATATATCACATCTTGTTATTTTCTATGTTTTTTCATTGTTCTTACTTATTAAGAAATTCGTGAAACTACCATAAATATGTTTTTAAGTAATAGTAGTATTCATCTAAGTCTTAATTAGTTCGATGTACTACTTATTTATTGAAAGAAATGCATTATTGCTGTCTTTATCTAATAAGGAGAGTGAGATTTTCTCATTTTTATCACTTTCCCGAATTTCCATAAAATAATTTATTATTTCTATCGGAACTACCAGATAAAGAAAGTGGAAGAAAAAGTTTTGGGAAAGTACAAGATTCCGATTGTTAATGTTGCATTTAATATTTAGGTACTATTGAGCGGATAGTGTATGTAAATCACTATGTTTCGTAATCGAAATTGTTTTAAGTACCTCTAACTCTTCAGTTTGTTTTATGTATGTATGCGGTCTTATTGCCTTTTATTCTTAAATTTCTACTTTATTTATTACTTTATTAATAACGTAACTATATAGTATAATTAAATTTTATTCCCAAGCACTTACGTTAATTTTTTATTTCGAAAGAAAAGCTTGCCATAATCACTATAATAGAAAAACCAACGAACTGGCCAAGTTAAATTTTAAATATCATTTGAAAATATTGACATAGCTGCATTACTATCATGGTCAATGTAATTGAAAGAGTCAATGAGTAAATTAGCAATAATCCTGACTGTAATTTTTCTATTTTGTTATACTATATTATTATACTCTTACACTAAAAGTATAAAATATATTTTAATTATATTACCAAACACTTATTATATTTTTTTATTTTGAAACAAAATCCAGCCACCAAGAATATAAAAGGAAATTCCATGAACGGGTAATGTAAAATTGTAAATTTCGTTTAAAAATAACTGTAATGGAGTAATTGTCTGAAGAAACCATAATTATGACAGTGAAATTTGATTTTTTTATATTTTATTGGCAAACTATTTTAATGAATTTTTAAAATTTATTCTATTAAAACATATAAATTAAAATAGTAGATTTTGTGCAGCTAAAATAAAAATATTATCCTGATCCTATACCTTTCAGGGGTAATAAATAATATACCTACCTGCCAAATATTAATAGTTACCATTATCAAGTATCTGATAACGGTAACTATGAAGGGTAGCGATCACTACCTGACCATTATACCTGAATTTACTATCCGGTGGCTTTGAAATAGCAATAAAAACAGAAACAGGCTTCACAAAATGGGAAATAAAAATTCCAAATTATTTAATATCTTGTATATCATTATATTTTTTATGATTAATAGATTTCTAGCATAGGTTGAATACGATAAATTGTAAACATAAATGAATCAAAATTTTAATATCATTCAGGAAAAATCACAATTTTTAATATTTAATATGTAATGTTTTTTAATGATATAGGTCCGGATTTATATTACATACATATATATTTATAAAAAAAATGAAATTTATATGGCTTGACCGTTATATATAAATATAAATACCAGTAAGGAAAGATTTTATTAGGGTGAGTGAGAACATTTCAGTTAAATAGAATTGATTATACTCATTAATAATAGAACATACATATTTTAAAAAAAATTTCTAAATATTTATGGCCAGTCTGTAATTACTTTTATTCACAGCATGAAGAAAGGTAAAATAAAAAACATTTTTAGGAGTTTATATATTTTATCAGATAATATCGAACATATACAAAATCAATAATAATAAATTTGAAAAATAACTTAGAATCTTTGTTTGAAAAATATTATTTACAAAATGTTAAATAATATTTAACAAAGATCAACATAATTTATATTTATGCAGCTAAATATCACAGCTACGTCATCACAATAATACAATATTTAAATACATAAATTAAAGCATAATTCTTCTCATCTTCAATAGGCGATTTCTTTGGAGGCTTGGAATAATGCTCTCACTGAAGAATAACATCTGATGAAATCAAACAAATCCATTAACAATCAATAATCATAACAGTTAAATGATATATATTTGGTTAGTAATAAGGAATTAGAGCTACTTACATTGATTGAGTTATGTAGTCTTAAACTTGCAGCTTTGTAGCAGCCGTTACGCAGGAAAGATCTGCTGAGATGGTTCCTTCTGCTTCCTTTGGCCGTGATGAATTCTTTTGGTGATCATTGGTCCTGAAGTAGTATTGAAGCGGGAGGTCCTGGTAAATGCCTTTCTGGATTCGCATCCTGGATAAAAGATTTGGTTTCCCACCTTGAACTTAACTTGTTTACGAGTTTTCTTGCACTTTGCAGTAGTGGAGAGGTTTTCTTTCTCGGAGGGCGCCAAAAACTTCTTCGTCGGTGAAATCTGATATTTGAAGACGGATATAATGTTGTCCATATCCTCGGGCGTCATTCTTCTTGTTGGTGTTTGCTTCAGTGCACACTCGATGCAGACGATAGAACAAAGGCTAGGTTGCGGCTTACAAACAGCTGATTCGGACATGAACGGCGAGTTGCACCTGCAACACTCGACAGATATTGGGTGGCAGTCCTGTCTGCTCTCTCTCCTGATGATGTTGGTGGCATCAGCTAGTGGCACCTTTACTGGAGCAGGTCTCTCTGAGCAAGGCCCAGCAGAAGACATCACACGTGTGGAGTACATCCTGGCAGATGGCTATGGTTACACTGGACATCGATGGATTACCTGCGCCTCCCTATATACCACTAACCCCCCACTACCTGGTGTTGCAGTGGAAGATGTCAGTCTAAAGTTCTAGAAAGTAACTGCTAATCCATTAGGGATCTTAACTAATTGTTTCAACCAATATTATTCCATTCCAGAATTTAATAAAAAATATGAATAATGCTGGTTAAACCCGAATTTAGTTCGACTTCTTCGTTTAGAAAATGTTTGTATAAAAAAAAATGTTCAAAAAAGATCAAGTCAAATGTTACGTTTAAATTGAAAGTTATACCCAAAGAGAAGCTTAGGTTACTTATTTTATGCTTATAATAAGGATTTGAGAATGAAAACCAAATCAGGTTTATAGATAAGAAGAAAAAATTAAATGTAATACATATAAAATATTATATGTACTAAGAAGAAACAATTATATGTAATACATATGAAATATTATATGTACTATCACAAGAACGAAGACAAAAAAGACCAAATAGGGGAAATAATTCATGTAGAAGCCAATTTTGGCACATTTGTTGGGGGAGGTGTTCTTAACAACATCCTAAAAGTCCTGAGGGGTTGGCGTGGAGCTACGGGCGAGGGTTCTCTAAACGTTCTTTTTCAGATTTTACTTTAATACTTTTACATTTTTTTTTTTTTTTTTTTTATAAATAACCTTTAAAATGAAAAGATAAATAATCTAAACTATGGAACACATTTTCTTTTATGTATAACATAAAGGTTCAATAAGGATACCATTTTACAGGCTTGAAATATACGTTTCGCATGAAAAACATGGCTAATTTATATCCAATGTCAAACACAATTTAATAATATATATCACGGAAAGTTTCTAAAAATATATTTATTTTGTTTAGATATAACATGGGTGGTTATTAATTAATTTTAGTCATTTAGGTAAGAATTTTCGATTTTACCGTTGAACCAGAATTGCATTTTTATTTGGTTCAATTTTGTAAATATCCTGTTGAATAGTATTGGTATTCCTTGAAAACTAATTTTTTTATGGGTTTGTCCCATAATCTTTATCGTTAAATTACAAGTTTAACTACTGATTACTAATAATATCTCAAATGGCAAGAATTCTATCCAGTTACCAAAAAAAAAACTAAAAAAAATAAAAAATAGACAGACTAAATTAAAAAAAATAATAAGAACAAAAGCAATTTTAGATGGCACCAAGTGTCCAGTGGTAATAATTGTTTGCAATGTGGTGGACCTATAACAGATTATGTCTCTTCTCAGAATACGGAATTCTTTGAAACTGGGTTTAAAAAATTGGCTTCATGTCCGGAAATGTGAAGAAAAAATGTGTTATATATTTTGAACGAGAAACTTTTTATTTAATTATTTTATCAAGAATGAGGATTTATATTTTACACATTTAAACCATATGTTTTACTAGTCAAATAAGACAGTATATTTATTCAACATCATTTACACCAATACCAATATGTTTTTTATAATTCTCAATAAAATAATTCTGGAAACTTCTCGAAATATACATTTATCTTGTTTAATCACAATATTAGTGGATTTAGGTTAGAATTTCTTAATTTTTTAAACTGTCAAACTTAAATTAGAAGTTTATTTTGTTAATATATCTTGTTATAAATATTGAATAGTTTTGGAGTTTCTTGAAATCTATTCTTAAATAAGTATGGCCTGTAATATTCTCTCTTGTTCATATCTGAGATTAACTTTTTATAATAAATAACTGTCAATAATATTCCAAATGGTAAAATTTAATTCAATTTCAAAAATAAAATATGGAAAAAATAATTTAGAAGATAATAAGAACTGAAGCAGTCATAACTATACCTAGGTAATACCCAATTGTGGTATACCGGTTTATGAAACCCTTCCTTATTTATTGCTGTTTCAAAGGGACTCCGACGGTAAAAACATGCAGTAAGTGAACTGATGACGGTAACTACAATTGAGGTATTTATTACCTCTAGAATAATGAATCATCTTTCTGGTATCTAAGGCTTTGTTAAAATAAAAAACATTACTTCTTTGTTTTTTCTTATTTATACTTTTGTTTATCAGCCTTTAATGAATTTTGTTTTGTAATAAAAAGAATTTAAATAATAAATCTGAGCCTAATTTTTAAAATTACTTATAGCCTATTTATAATTATTATATAGAAATATAGTCTTTATTCTCATCAAAATAAGTTTATAATTAGTTGTTTTTCTTTACTACAGCCGAGAGAATGAATCACTTCTTAATTTTATTTAATCATTTAACATCTTAATCAGAAAATTCCTTCATGATGTTTTAAATAACAATATAACAAATCTGTAGCAATTATATTGAAAGTTATTTAGGAAATTATAAAGTTATATATGCCTAAGAAAAATGTGACGAATCAAAAGATATATATTAAGATACCAAGAACATTCGTAGATTACCACGTGGGAATTTGTTTTGTTGAATTCGCCTGTTGTTTGAAATAATAGACGTGGAATGATTTCTCAAATAGATTATATTTATTTGATAATTTTTTATTTATAAATATTGAATGTGAAAGTAGATGATAGAGTCCAATGATATTCAGAAACACATTTGTTAGTTATTCAATTAAAAAATAAAATTATACAATTCTAGCAAATTTACGATAGAAAAGCCGTTTAGCTATTTATTGTAAAAATAACAATCAATTTAAGATAAATTACAACCCGATTTATAGAACAATATTAAAGTTCGTACATCATGTAAAATAATAATATATCTGCCCAAAATTATTAGTTGGACATATTTAGTAAAATCAGCCGTTTTCTATACTTAAAAAAGATGTGAACTATGTAAGGAAGCCATCGAAGAAAGATGGGATCTGCGTGCATATTTGCTGTATTTTACAGTGCATGTTAACATAACGCACATACCACCATTCACGTTGATGGTATGAATGAGAATAAAAACAATAAATATAATAATAATTATCATTTGGTTTCTCCCACTCATCAAAAAATAAATAGATAAAGCTGTAATAGAGAGGCAAGCTATAATAATTTCAATAGTAATCTTAATGATGTAAGTTATCAAAATAATTTTAACAAATATACTACCAGGCTTTATGGGCAAAGTATTTGAAAAGTTTTCAAAAGTTTCAAATTTGAGTAGAGATATATTAGTTTGATCGTTTTTTTAATTTTTGTACTTGTCGATTATGTTCATAAGTAATGTAATTAATTTAGATATCTGAAAGAAATAGATTTTCAAACTGAATTTCTATGCTTGATATATAACATGGATATTTTATATGTTGTCCGACCAATACCGTCCATTACCTCTAGAGATATGCTAGTCCCGTGGTAATCACTCTGTCCTCTATGAGATCATAATAGGATGGTTTATTTAATGATTGATTGTAAAATTAAGGTAGGTAATTTAAACTATTTTAATTGACAATGTATCTAGGATTTTGATTCTAATTCTAAATTCTAAAAGGAGACGAGTTACACAGTAACTTAATTACGAGTGGCTATGTGATACACAAATTAACTACCTGCGAATATAACCTACGGGCACAAATTAATTAATTCTAAATTACACAATTTATAATTTATTTATATTATGTTATTTTTTGAAATTGTAGAATAAAATACTTATGATGTGATTTTTAAAATAGCTGAGAACTATCCATTACTTCCTCAAATATTTGATTGACAAGTTCAGGTATCAACTGGGATATCAGGTAGTGGGGAGTTTATGGCATGGCATGAGCAGGTAATTCAGCGATGTTCAGTGCACCAACAGCCTTCTGCCAGTATGTATTCTGTACGTGTCGTGCCTTTGAGTTTTTCTGCTCAACCTCAATTGAAGAAACCCTTATCAACAGATGTACATCCAGCCCATGATGACACCATGTCTAGATGCAGAGGGATGCAGGTCTTTAGGCCTATTTCTGTCAAGTGCTGCAGCTGTAACGTTTCCTTCATGTCTGAATCTGCTGCTTACATTCCGAAACCCAATCTGGATTCCATCATGTGCTTCAAATGTATACGGAAGCAGAAACCAACGACATGTATCAGAAGAGTGATTTCTAGAGAAGTGGACATCATATCCATCAACAGATATCGGAGTAAACCCTGCAAGACGAGAGGTAAACAAGTAAAGTTCTTGATTAGTGATCAAATTGTCTACCCAGGAAGCGAATCTTTTAAGACTTACTCCAAAACCCCCAATGAATCCCGAGGACCAGCCATCGCCGAACGAAGGACTCCAACTTCTTCAGCACGCCCAAAGGAAGGAGAACGCACTGTAGCTATCACCCCCAGCATCCGCTGCTCAGTACTTCGAATCTCATTGCCTTCGCCATCAGATAGCCCCCGTATGAAGAAGACTGCTGCAGAACTTCAGGTCTAAGACTTCTATCACTGATGTAAGTAGCTCTAATTTATTATTAATGACAAAATAGTTATTATTAAATTGTAATTTGATTGATAAAGGATTTGTTTCCTTTCATTGCATTACAGATGATTGTCTAAGATGCTACGATGTAAGCTGATAAAGGAGTTGACCTAACTGCCAAAGAAGTCTTCCACCGATTTGAGAAGCATTGTGTTATAATTTTATGTAATATTGTAATATATTGTACAGATGATATAGCTTTTTGTTTAAGTAATGGTATAAATGTTATTAGTAATTTTAAATAAAGACAAAAGTTATTTTACAATTTTGTTAAATTTGAATTTAAATTGGTTATGTATATATTTGATGATACCAGATGAAATAATAATATATATATATATATATATATATATATATATATATATATATATATATATATATAAATGTTAATTAGTTCTTATTTACTATTATTCATTATAACCTTTCTTTCTGAAATTAATCATAGACTGACTATAAGTATGAGAATATTATTTTGTTAACATACTTTGTTTTAAATATTAAATATATTTTAAATATTAAATATATTAAAAATTTTAAATATTATATATATGTAATATTGTTTTAAATATAGAATATTTTTGGGGTTTCTTGAAACCAATTCCAAAAGTAGTATGCAGGGTAACATTCCTAATACCCCAAAAGGTAAAAGTTTAATCCAATTTCTAATGGGAGAGAATTATTTCTAAAAGACTAATGAGAACTGAAGCAGTGTTGATTATTACCAAAGGTAGGTAATTGTTTTAGAAAAGTAGCAAATTTGTCAATGAAACCCTTACTGATTTATTGCTACATTCAACGGCCACCGATAGTAAAAACAGGTAGAGTGGGGCCTGACAGCGGTAACTACAAAAGACGTATTTATTACCAGAAGAATTATGAGCCATATTACTGATGACTAAGGAGTGGTTATAATACAAATCGTTGATCATTTGGTCTTCTTTTAGTTTGCATTTTATTAGTATCATAAAAAAAGTTTATGACAGTAAAAAAACCTTTATAACAGTATTTATATTATTTGTTAAAATTAAAATAGTTATTAGGTTTAATATCGTTGAAGATCCTCTTGGGGAAATAAAATTTTTTTTTTTCAAATAATTTGCATTGCGTTAAATTTACAACAAAACTTCAGATAATCTAGCATATTATCATTGCGTAGAGCACTGAGGTAGCATACCTTACTGTGCCATTTTAGGAACTAATAGAGGTAGGAAATCTATTAAATTATAATATTTATTACAAATGGAGTAATATTGTTGACCGTTGTCAATTACTAGTTTTCTATGAACTAGTTTCCTAATAATGTATATTAGAAAACTAATACAATAAATTATTCTTTATTTATCTGTTTCTGTTCATTAACTATATATATTCATCTTTTGCTGTTATGGTTCTATTGAATTGTATGGTATGTATGTTGTGATATTTTTGACTACTCATCCCAGTCATCTAGAGTAAAAACTATAAACATTAAAATAGTATTTAAACTAATAAATCGTCTACTGAAGGATTGGAACTTTTGATAATTTGAACGTTTAACTATATCTTCTACACGTTTTCAGAGACATTTCCTATTGCTCAAAAAACCTGACACCGTATTTGATGTAAATAATAATGACTAAAAATGAATTTCTTTTTTAATAAAACTCCGCAGGCTTCACAAAAAGGAGACCGGCAACCACGTGGTAAGCTCTGCATTCAGTTGTTACTTCTGGTAGCTAAAATACTGAGTTAGTATTTTTTATTTTAAACTTATAAAATTCACTATTTAAATATTAATTAAAATTTTTTTTTTTTTTGAAATTTACAACTGTACAAATATATAGATCAAGTAAATGTGTTAATAGCGATTAAAATAACATGTTAAAACTTGAAAAGAACTACTGATCAGTAGTTCTTTAATAAAAATTCTATACTAGAAGATCTCTAGGCCATCTTCTTTTCAGAC
The DNA here is from genome assembly GCA_003667255.2 of Euschistus heros. Lineage (NCBI taxonomy): Eukaryota > Metazoa > Arthropoda > Insecta > Hemiptera > Pentatomidae > Euschistus > Euschistus heros. The sequence continues at coordinate 536,694 of RCWM02000619.1, read as the reverse complement.
GTCTCGGAGGATTACTGGGAATAGAGGGGGAAGCAAGTTGAGAAACAACTGGATTTGAGTGGTAATGAAGCTGAGAATGGAACATTGAGTATTTTTCGAAGGATTATGGATTGTAAGGATTGGATACGAGATGAATTGGATGATTTAATGGAGCCCCAAAGCCTTAATACGTACGTCCAAATAGGTCTAATCATAGTCAAATAATAAGTCTTTTGTAATTGGTTGGGAGCTTTGAACGTTTGTCTAGTAATTGTTGAAGTAGTCTGTAACGATGAGCAGTTTCTTGTCGTTTTAGTATTGTATGTAGATTCCAAGTAAGACGTTTGTCCAAGTGGAGTATATTAGTAGAATATACAACATAACCACAAAGAATAATCTGTCATCTTTATAGATTAAATCTTTCACCTTTTTTTAGGGATATCCTTTAATTAATTGTACTTAAAATGTGCAGGGGGAGGAGTGCTTCAGCAAAATCTCATCTGGAAGTAACAGGGCTCCAAGCAACCTTTTTAATTTGACGTATGTAGGTATATAATATAGTTATTAATGTTTATGTATTTATTGGAATGTAGGGAACTTACATGCACATACATGAAAATAGATTTATTTATTTGAAAACCATAAAGTATATCTCGCCAAGAGAGAAAGGATCCTAATGACAAGAGAAACATCTTACTTAATTAATTGACACCCTCTTAGCTATATGTATTAAACAATGACTAAAACTTTTTCTAATTCAGAGATCTATCAAATTTAATTTTATATCTTTTATTCAATTATTGAATAATATATAACATTTTTCAAGAGATGAAAAAAAAAATGAAATACACTGTAAACATGCAGTAATAAATTTATCCTAATAAATAAGATGTACATCGAAGAGAGTCACACATGAATTAAATACAAACATTATTTCACGACCATTTAAAGATGTAAGTTTCACAAATTCAAGTGGGTGACGTGGAAGTTGACACCTGTGTTATATTTAAAACCGCTCCAATTAAACTTTATTCAGTTTCTTATCTCGCGGTCTTGTTAAATAAATGTGTAGGAAGAAATATGAGTATTTTCAACTTGATAGTATCACTCTATTGGAAATTATTAATAATCAAATTTGAGAGAAAATTCAACTACTAGTTACGCAATTGGAAAACGAACCGAATTTCTCGATATCAATGTACTATTTTTTATAAATAAAAATGTATTGAAGTAAAAAAAAAGGTAAAGATACATGTGTAGAATGTAGCATTCAAACAAACATCATACAATTCAATAAACATGTTTTAAGTGTATATTCCGTAACCATTTACATATATATTTTTTTTTATAAATTGCTTTTGTGTCGTTTCATATAAAATATCCGTTTTATTTCGGAAATTAAAAGTAGAATTATTGGATCTCTGTTATTTACTACGTTTATGCTTACAGATTATAATGCACTGTTATTAATCCTTAGTTTTAATAATATTTAGTATTACTTAAATTGTATCACATAGTGTTTAGTATGCTATCAAATATGGGCATGGAAACACGTTAAGTTTTGTAATATTTTCGGGGGAGAGTATTATAATGAAAAGGCCATTCACCGGATGTTTGACTAAATTTGTATTAAACAAATAACATTTTTGGGATAGTAAAAATTTCTCTTGTTAAACCATCACATAAACATCGTACAGCAGTGATGTTGACATAATGTTTTAAAAAACTATCAAAAAAACTGCATTGGTTAATCGGATATGAACCTGCACGACAACGTCAGACTTAATATTTTAATACAGGCAGGTGTGAAATTAGATGAGCCGTTACTTCTACACCCACCTGATTTACCAGTCTAATCTATTACAGTTTTCCGAATATTTAAAAAATTAGAGAATTATCTCAAAGGTAATATTTAAAAAAAAAAAAAAGGGGTCTCTGGTAAAAAAAATACATTTTCTGTCTTTATCTTCACAAAATTCTGAGTTGTTCAGTTCTGTGATTGAAAAGTTGAAAGCTCGTTGGGAAAAATTTGTAGAAAGTGATGAATATTTTGAATAAAAATGTTTTTATTTCATAAAGTTGTTTTAATAATCAACCTACTCTGTGAAAACAGACATTTCATATGAAAATATAAAATACTTTTAAGGCAAGGGACCCATAAAACTTTCCTATTTCCGATTAGTTATAACAGTTTATGTAGGAGCTATGGGTTGAATAAGTAGGAAGTTAATCATAGCAGCGTAAAGTAATGCAAATATCTTTAAGAAAATATCGTAAATATAAATTCTAACACTGATTGCAAAATTTAAAATAAGAGAAGTAACAAATGCATCTACGTGCCACTGCCACAATGATTAATAAATTGGTTATCAATGTGGCTTGCATATAACCTGTCTGCGGAATTTACATAAGTATATTTTTCAACAGCGTATCCAACGAAATAACACAAACTGCTATTTATTTATTCTTTAAATTGTAGAATGAAATGATTTTTGTTCCGATTATTATTTAAGTTAGTTTGGAAATATCTATTACTTCTTTGGCTAGGTCGACATGTTCAGCTACAAACTGCAATATCAGGTTGATGGGGGTTTTCCGTATACAGGGTTCACAGGTATTCCATTGATGTTAAGTGTATTACAGCCTCCTGCTAACATGTATTCTGTACGTCTCATGTCTTTGTGTTCTTCTACTCAACATCCTCTTGAGAAACTTTTTTCTGTAGATGTACCTCCCGTTCAGGCAGCCTCTATGCTCAGGAATGGCAGGCAGAACTGGGCCCCAATATGTGTCAAGTGCTGCAGATGCAACTTGCGGTTCATGTCCCAATCTGCTGCTTACATGCCAATACCTAATCTTGATTCCATCACCTGCGTCGAAAGTACACTGAAGCAGAAACCAACAACTTGTATTAGAAGAGTGACGTCCGAAGATATGGACAACATCATGCCTGTCAACAGATATCGAAGTGCTATGTGCAAGAAGTCTTTTGAAACCTTGGTGGAAGAGAACCACTCCACTGCGCTAAAGTGCAAGAATAGAAGTAAAAAAGTTAAGTTCAACATTGACGGCCAAATATTTTATCCGGGGTGTGAAGCTCCAAAGATTTCTCCAGAGCTTCTCTCTACAAGGACTTCCAAAAACCTATAATCACCGTGCGAAGGATTCCAACCAATTCAACAAAACCGATGGAAGATGGCTGCTATGTAAAGAATGCTACAGAACTTCATGTTTAAGATAACATCACTATTGTAACTAGCTCTAATTTATCTAAGAATATATTACTTAACCCATTATCTAATTTTTGATTAATAATGATTTGTTTCAATGCATTATAGGTATTGATCTACAAAGAAGTGACTCACCTAGGAAATCGCTATCGAAGTTATGAAGCATTTTATGAAGTTTATGTATTATATTGTGCTGTAGATTAGTAAGATTAGGTTGTTGTGATAGTTAGCTACTGCTACTACTGTATAGATAAGGTTTTAATAATATTTTTAATTACAGAATAGATTGTTCATCGAAATTGTCTGTTTGTATTGTATATGTTTGATAATATGAAATAGAATATACAAATATTAAAAAGTTATTGGTTCTTATTTAGTATTGTTCGCTATCACCTTCCTTCTTAAGAGTAATTATAGATTATCAATGATGTATTTTTCTCTTATAAATTAACTAACCTTTCATCACAACTTAATTTTAACCTATAAAAATATGAAATCAAATACAACAAAAACAAACAAAAAAGAACGATGAATTTGGTATGTTTCCAGAATGTGTCTTTTCTCATTTTCTTTATTAATAACTTCTTCATATTTATTTATTATATTATTCATACATATTTATTATTGCATTATATGTGGTGAAACAAATTTCTAAATAAACAATAATAAAACCCTTCTTTCAATTTTTCTTCTAGGCTATGACCAATCTAGATTCTAGTATAATGCTAAGTGCTTTCTTTCAAGCTCAGTTCTATCGCCTAGCGGTTAGGTTTTTTCTTTTTCCACTTGGTTTTATGCTAATTAAAAAGAAATTCTAATTTGAATAAAGATTATCTTCTTCTTCTTCAATAATTTAATCCTTACTCTATCTCTAGCGTAGATATTTCTTTTCATCTCACCATCTCCTTCTCGTTATAGTTTTCTCCTTTCATTACAGTTGAGCAAGAAAACCAATCCGTCTAATCGAAGTAATAGTTTCCTGAACGAAAAAACCAAAAAACAAATACTATAGTGTTTGTTTATAAAGAAGTGAAAAAGGATAGGCTACCGAATATGTAGGTGAGGTGGTGATAAACCTCAACCACTTTATGATCATTAGCAGTAACATATTTAACTATTCCCGTGTTCATTGCAAGAAAGATCTTTCAGTTTCTTGAAACGGATCAAAAATTATTTGAGGACTTCTATTCCAGATTCGTTTGTCGCATTCAACTATACTCGCTATTGAAAAATATGCAGCTAAAAACATCGAATTGTGTAAACATTTATGCCAGGCAAAAATCAAGACATCTAGCTTTGTTTCAAGAAAATTACACTTTGAGAAAACGTATCATATAAAATTACATTACTTTATATTATTTTTGTTTACACTTAATCTGTTTCTTTATTTGTATCAGTTGCATTTTACTTGATAACTTAATTAAAGAACTTATGATAATTACAATTGTATTTAGTTTTTCCTCGCATTTTGTGGTAACTACAAAAAAACCTACGCAGCATCCTAGAATTACTTCTACATATGTAACTCTTATTTTTGAGATTATTATTTTTTTATTTTTTATTATTACTACTATTTTTGCGGTTAAACAGTTTTGCTGGCAATGCATCTCCCAGTATAACTTATGAGGAACCGGGAACTCCATAAAAATGTTGCCGTTTTCAATCTCTTTAGCAATGCTTTGATCATTTCTATTTTAATTAATCTTATAAGCTTTCTAGGTAATTGGAATGCATATAGTGGGCTTATATCTTGAATGCTAATGTGAATTCCTTGTAATTTCACATTTATCAACAAAAATATTTTATTTAATGGTTTTTAAAAAATAAATTTTAATGATGATTACCAAGATTACAAATGATTACCAAGGGATCTACATAAATAAACCCCTTTTTTGAATATCCCTTCTAGGCTAAGACCACTCTGTAATTCTAATGTATTCTTATGTATGTAATTCTAATGTTTGTTTGTATAGATGTTTTTGCAGCTCAGTTCTATCGCCTAGCGGTTATATTTTTTTCTTTGGTTTGTTGGGGTTTTGTTTTGTTTGTTTGTTTCTTTGGTTTTATTTAAATTAAAATGAATTCCACTTTGTATGAAGATTATCCTTTTCTCCTGTAACGGACTCCTTCGCCTATTCCTATTTCTTTAAAATACCTAACTTAATTCATAATATATTTATAATAATATAAAACTTTATTATGATATAATATATAAGGCCAGTAATAAAGTTGTAAACTGAAAACAGTCATTTCATGGAAAAGGCTATAAATATGGGACTGGAACGAGTTTTTCATCATGTTTCATAAAAAAAAAAATAGAGAGAGATAAAGATGATATCTTAGGTCGTTCTAGGTAATACTTATATAAGGCAGTATTTGATTAGATTTTATTTTACTGTTCTCTTCTGTTATAAAAGAGCGTTTCAATAACTATTTAAGCTTTTTTCCATATTTTACTGAAAGACTATATTACATATAATTCTACGACAGAATGTCATAAAACGAATTATTAAAAAGAAATAATAAAAAAGGAATAATAAAAACTGCTTTACTTTAAGTGCTTCCATTCCTGTTTCATCATAACGAACTCTATATCTGACAGATGAACCCACTAAATCCTAATATCCATACCTTTCCATAAGATAGGTCAGTGATTTATATCTAATAAATTATTTATAGTTCATTTCATTTCCTTTAAATGAAACTTGTGAAATGCTTTAATGTACTTAAGTCCACATAAATAAACGTACAAATAAATAAGTAAGAATATTTGTACGTCTCGGTGAAATTTAAAATATACTCTTTTTAAACGTTGGAATCCTTTAATATTGTTTATGAAGGTGTTCTAACAATAATTACTCTAAAAATAGATGAATTTTCATCACATGACAGGAATTAAGATACAAGTAGTAGACAACAAGTATAAGATCTCGTTAATATATACTGTATGAAATTGAGAACAATGATATATTATATATAAAATAGAACATTTTTGTAATTTAAAATTTTGTGAACCTTGTCAGAAACAAACTTATTCGTAAAGACCTTAATGTTGCCCAAATGTTGCTGATTTAGCACGAGCCAGATACCTATCCTTTCATAGTAAACACTATTCAAATCCACCAGTCTCTCAACTTTCTTCCCTTTCTGTACCCGTGGCGTCAAAAAAGAACTTTTATTGAAACTTTTATTAAATTACTACCAGTGGGCAGTTGCTTCACAAGCATTGGCATGTTATTATGAACGTTGCAATCACATTTATTCGATTTATTTATTTTTTTTTTGTACAGTTGAGAATTTCAATAAATAGATAATAAATTTTAAAAAATTTTTTGTGGATATAACAGTAATATTGTTTAAATGTTTTAATATATTAGGGATATCTAACATTTTTGTCATGTGTTTTCTATGTAATAATTGTGTTTAATATTTGTACAGTTGTTTCAGACGTAGAGATGAAACATTTTTCACTGAATAATCTACTTTCTAGACTGCGTGGGATTAACTAATCTGATACAGAGGCAACGCATCTAATGGATAACCGACTCTTATGTCACTCGTAGTCCATGTTTATTTCATTTGATTTATTTATTTCTTCCTCAGTACAGTTGAGATTGAAAGAAAGAAAATGTAGCAATGCCATGGTTTCGTAAATATTTGTTACTTTGCTATCAGAGCAAGCCCGACATATAAAGCTTATGTATAATGATACTTTATTTTCAAGTGTAAAAGTATATTTTGGTAATAAATCAATTATAACTTTTTGTAACAGTTCACTCAATAAGTTTTATTTATTAAGACTTAACTTAACTTAACCTAACTTTTTTTTAATTCCATGAAATTATAAACTTGGTCCTTAAATTAAATTCTTATTTATATTTATTTTCATATGTTATGATTTATTTTTATATAAACTTACTCATAACAATTGAGTCGTTCTTAATAATATAACAGTTACATTTTTTGTGTAAATATTTCTATATAAATGATAAAAAAACAAAAAGAAACTATAATTAAAATAAAATATACAAGAAATAATAACAAAAAGGAATATGCTAAATTTTAAAAAATACATATTAGATAATTATGATTAATAGAAATAGCGTTTTACCTGATTAAATAAATAAATTAGTTAATATAAACTAAAAATGAGTGTATATAATTAATTAAAAAAATATAAAAATAAAATAATCTGAATCTGTAGATATAACATAAACTTATAAATCTATACAAAACACAATTATATAAATGATAATATACAAATATTTGTATTAAAAAAAAAAAAGAGTTAAGAATGCTATTTCAAGTTTTTCTTAAAAACTATTTATAATATCGAAAAATGTGCGTTTCAAAAGCAAGAAAAAAAAAAAATGGAAAAGCCAAGCAGTGGTATAAAAATTAATACAACAGAAAAAAGAACTGGCTACGTCCCTACTTCTTCCTACTTCGCGATTTAATCTGTTGACTAGTTCATGTAGAACGAGATGGTTTTTTATTGAATTAGAATCATACTTTGTATGACTTATTCCGCTTTGTCTTATGCATAATTTTCCCTTGCTCTCATGCCAATATATAAATATACACTAGACAAATAAATTATAAAAACAACCACAACATTAATTTATACAATATACCGAAAACGGTAACACTTTTCCTTGCCCTTCTTCCTATTTACAGTTCAGTTTAATTTTCATCTATTTTTGAGAAATAAGTAATTTATTTTTACGAAGAAGATGATCTTGGAATGCAATCAGCAGAATATAAAATACCTCTGGACAAAAAAGTTTTATGGAGTGCCGATGATTCGATTTGCCTGGCAGGTCTTCTGTAGGCCTAAAGTTAACAAATGAATAGATTTGACAAAATGATAACTGATAGATATATGAAATTACAAATGGAGCTAATAAGATAATAAAGTAAGTTATCATGTTACGAGTATAACTGAAAAATACAATTACAGTGTAATAATACCTATTGAAGAAAAAATTTACAGTAAAAATTGATAATAAAAATAAGCGTGGTTGGGACAAGAACAATACATGAAAGATAGAAGAGGAAAAAAATCTGCTATCGATTTAAAAATAATAATAATAGTATTATATGAATATATAAAATAAATGAAAAATGAAAGGGGATAGAAGGATAGGCTATGTGCACTATATTTTTTTGAAATCTCATGACTGCATCTCAGATCATATTTTTATAATTCTTAACAGTCATCTATACTATTCTTCTTGAATAATTTATTTATTGTTACTACTCATTTATATTGTATTTTATTATATACTTGCTTTATCACGTATTTGTTACTATTTGTATTAGTAACAAAATAACTTAGATACTAAAATAATAATCCAATATTTCTGTGATGCAGATGTTAATAATCACTTTCAATGAGTTGCTAACTCAGGTTATGATTATACTGCTGGTAGGTCCAGGACTTATCATGATCCAAAATTCATGATTCTTTTAACTCAAACTAAGGTTAATCAAATCCTTAACTGCCAGATTCAGATTTGTAACTTAATCTTTTTACTGACAACAGATATCTGATTAAAATTTGAGAAAACAAAGTTTGGTTGGTTTAATTATTATATTCTGATTGAATTTTAAAGAAGATGGTTTTCCAGAATCAGCAAGGTATTTTAAACAGATAAAGAAAAAAAAAAAAGGTGAACTTTGATAAATAAGGCAGGTAAAACCGGTGGTAGTAGAATCAGCAAAGAACTGTAGAACCGAAGCTAACAACGAACCAGATGAAACATCAAAGAGTAAAGAGGCGATAGAGTAAATGGTTCGGAAGGATATCTTTCACTTGGAAAAAAAGCTGCCCCAAAAAGGCTTTCTTATTTCTTGTAGTGAACTAGGCTCAACAAACCAGAAGCAAAACTAGAGATGTTAAAAGGTAAAAATAAAAGTTTAAATTTTTACAAAGTTTGCGTTTTGGTCTAAATAAAGAAGGCGAAAGAAAACATCAGTTTGTACATAAATATATAATATAAAATAAATTATATTCATAAACGTTTAGCGATTCCTCCACTAGCATATTATTAAGATATTTGTAAAATTGTTGTTAAATACATTGTATAAACAATGAACTGAAATTAAAAAAAAAAAATCTTAAAACTAAACTAAGTCTTTGTTACTTAAAGATTTTATTGGCTTTTGTTGAGGCAAGGATGTGTTATAAGATAGACTAATTATTAAATATTATCATATAATTAAAAACAAATATTTAAAAAGTCTGAATTTATGCTAAAAAATGATCCTATTTTCCTATACAACTTTAAAGATTACTAAAATATATAAACTATTCAACGTATATATAAAATTATAACACTATCAATTTTATTTCGAGAAAACGGAATATTCAGTTGTTTGTGAATAGATAAAGTCAAATGTTGATGATTCAATATTTTTATTGAGTGGCCTATAGAGTTTGATTGGTAGGTAATATTGTTAAATGGTTTGATTATTTAGTAAAATGTATAATGGCTTAAATATGAAGTTCTTAATTTTACAGAAGCACTGATGCTGGTAAAGGTTCTTTACTTGCTAATCATAGCTTTTTAATAGTTTATTTAATGTAATAAATAGTAATACAGTATTATTTAACCAATTATCAGTTATTATAATATGAAATAAGTTGTGGATTATATTAAATATGATAAACCTATACTTTAATGGAAAAGAAAAAATAATAATTATATTATAGGGGTCTTGATCGAAACAATTAATCATTAATTATTCAAGGTTTGTATCCCAACTACAGTTGCATCGACAAGCCACTTCCATCTTGGAAAATATATGCTACAAAACACTTTACAGTGTATTTAGATAAAAACCAGTGCTCAGTAAAGTTACGTCTACATACTAAACGATTAACAATTTATGGCTTTATCTGTCTATACATAGACACTATAAAAAACATACAGTGAACAAAAAAAGTATTGTTATCAATAAAGAAAATTTTCTACTTTTCTATTTTCATATATTTTAAAAATAATTCTTATTATAAAAGTGTTTCCAGCAGCCGGGACGGTATTAAATTATAAATATCCGCATGCACCTGGTTTCTTCTTCGCTGAGCACAGCTCCATAAATTTTATTCTTTTTCTACAAACTCCTTGATTTTTTCAGAGCTATTTCAACAATGATAAAAAAATAAATAATCAGGTTTGACATAATAGCTAATGAACATAATGCAATATATAAATAATGTATAAACTGTGAATTAATATGGATGGTCTATTAAAATTGTCATGTAAATGATTTGAAGAATTTTAATTTACGAAAATTAATTATATTGTGCAAAAAATAATTAAACTTAATTAATTACTTACGAAGGTAGACATGTCTAATTTTCTACAGAACTATACACTTACCTAAAAAACAAAAAAAAATTGATTGTATTATTACTTATAAAGTAATATTTATTATTATATGACATATTTTATTGAAGGTCAAACAGGTAAAACTGTAATGGTGTAAAATACTTATATATCAGTAGTAGTATGGTAAAAGATGATATTTCCGAAACTAAATCAATTTTGATTATTTACTTGGCTTTTTGTTAAGGAATTCCAAAGCTGACAGATATTTTTTTATTACCTATAGTGTTTCTTTTCCCAAAGATATATCAATTTTTTCTAACTTGAAATAAGGCCACTAAATCACAGAAACCTATTCAGGGATGTCTTGTCGTAATTTTCTGGTTTCTGTGAATTTGGATCGATGGAAGTTGTAAGGAAAAATAATTTTTGTGTCTTTAAATGAGTGTTTTTTTTAATTGATGGTAGGTTTAAGTCAGATAATAGATTTTAAATACTGGAATACCTTGGATAGGTCTATATTACAAGCATAAATTTTGTAACTTCTTATTAATAGTCGCAGGTATACGTTCCAGACAGAAGTGGAATATGTTAGTATTGGAGGTAGGGTAGTCAATTTGTTTTTTGAAGATAGTTGAATATATATTTTGAAGTATGGGTTAATTTTGATTATAACAATTTAGCTCTATGCATTTGTTAGAATACGTTTGGAAAAATTCAAAGACTAGTTCAATTCTAATTCTAAGTTATTGCTAGACTGTATCCAAATGATCGTGGTTCCATTTATAATTATGCTTTGAGTTATGAGTGGTTTTCTATTCCTGAATATGATGGCTTGTGATTTTAGTGCAGTTTTCAAATAAATGCTGAACTTTTTAAGAATTACCAGTAATCAATTCACTATTGTTGATCCTGAAAGATAAATTATAAATTGAGTTGTCGTCAGCATACAATGATCTTTATATGGATAGATATGAGAAAAGACCTAAGAGACACAAGTTAAATAAGGCATTACACTTGAGTAAGAACAGTTGGAAGGTAGTGTTGTTACAAGTTGTTATTGTTCATTGTAATGAAGAAGGGCCTATAGCTATGATAATATTCAATGAGGTGAATAATATGGAGTGAGAATTTATAGTTTATACGTTTATAGATGAGACTCATGTGTCATAACGTATATGTATAAATGCCAAGTGAATGTGAGGAATAGTGATTTCGATATGTGACCCATTTTGATGCCACTTCAATATTTACTGTAATTGAAAAAAAATAAAAATGCTCTTTTGAATACAATGAATCATGGTTTTTTTCTTAAAAATTGACCACATACTATGTAATCCATTAATATTGTAATAAACAATATAATATCTGTGGCACATGCGAATAGTGTGTTAAGGGAAAAAATCGTATTTTAGGGAAAAACACAATTGAAAGTTTCCAATTTTTTCCAGAATGATTCACAAAAAAATGTTTATCTCTGTAATATCCGCCAAAATAAGGCGATTCGATACAAGTAAAAAAAAAAAAAAGTCCTCTTGTGGTTCCCATAATCTAAGATTCACTAATTCGCACAACAGACTATTAACATGTGTTGCAAATATAACACAATTACTTTATCGAAAGAAAAAAAAATCGGAAGTGGTACCATGGATGCTATTTTATAACAACAGAAGACTGATTAGACTCCTCGACCAATGAGAAAAGGGCTGGAGGGTTAGGGATAGTGGCTGAGTCAATGGGAAGAGACCTCCTAGGCCTTATTAACATGGCCGACCGACTTACAGTGGCAGTTCCATTTGTATCCAATCGGGATTTATCTTCCATCAGGGTTGTTTTATCTCTCCTGGGTAATTGCTCCGTTGCCCATTTTCAGCTGCTCCCAGTTTCAGTAACGTTTATGTAGATTGGATGCCTCCGCGATAAAGGTTCAGTTGGGAATTATAAATTTACCGCTGACCTTTCAACTTTTCGGGTCACCCAGTCCCTACTGCAGGTGTCCCAAATTACTTAATTAAACCTATACAACGGAAGTGTAGTTTTTAGCCCTTAGTGATCTCTGTAGAGTATGGTTCACGAAATCTGTTTAAGACATTTTAGCAAGGTGAATGTATGTAATGTGAATTTAATCTGCTAGGGTAAATTTCTCCAAGGTGTGGACATTCAAGAAAAACTTCATCCTAAATAATTATATAAATAGAAAAATCATTCAGGAAAGACAAACTGCTTTTCAAATTTGTCTGGCAACATAATTTTAAATTATAGAATAGAATTTATTTTTAAAGTATTCTTAAACTGACATCCTGACTCAACCTAACAACGTAACGATGTGTGCTATTAGGAAATAATAACCCTTTCATTGTATTTCAATCATTTCGATATCACATCACAGAGCTTTATGAATCTTATCGAATAAAACGGTTATTAGATTCAATGGAATTAAACATTTAATTACAGCTTTTATGGAAAAAACGTGGTTTCCTCAAAAAAGTCTTTGATTTATCGTATATTTGAAACGGATTGAAATAGAAAGGTCTTACTCTGAATCCTCAGACTTAAACGACAAGAAACAACTCGTTTCGAATATATGAGTTTTTTAAAACATCTGTTTATTCAACTGTTTCACTTTGCGTACTCAAACCGGGCATTAAAAACACATGTTTTCGATAGATGAATATAGAAGTTCTTGAATAATTATTAAGTATGATTTAAAATAATTAAAAATATTTTAAAGAAATTTCTCTGTTAGTTACAACTGCAGTTAAATTATAATTTAGAGTTTTATATTTTAGATTTTATTGAAATCAAAGTAAATATTATTTTATTGTTGATATAATAATAATCTTAAATGCAAACATATTCATTACAGTAGGTCCTAAGTCCGGGAACTTAGATAAGGATTTTCACTTTGTTTGAACTTAGAATTTTCACTTTGTTTGAACTTAGATAAGGATAATTCATTGTTTGTTGTGATAAATAATGAATTCAAAGAGATTGATTCAATTTTGTTTTTTACGGTGAAATATTTAGGTATTTAATTTAAGTTTGTTAATAATATATAATTATTATACATCTAGAAATTGAAGAGATTATTAATAATCAGGAGGTTTTGGACGGGTAAAAGTCAGGATAGCAGTTTATAATAATTTGATTTTTTTCTTTCGTCTTGAAAATAAATTACAGGACTGATAGTAGCCAATCAGGCAAACAATAACATATTTAAATATATGGAGTCTCATATAACATGTTTTATAATAATAAGGGAGTATCCTGCATCTATATGACAAAAACAATGACAGAATTAAAAACAATAAGAAAAAGCTGAAAAACATTAACAACACTCTATTAGCAATACTAACACTAATAATAATAAACGACATTAGAATTACGATACAAAGGAGATAAAGAATCTATACTCAATATATCCCAAAAAAAAAAAAAAAAATCTTTGGTTTGTTAACAAGAATCAGAATTAAAAACTAAAAAAAAAAACTAAAAAAATAATACAAAAAAAAATGTATTTTGCAATTTATATTGTCCTGATAAAAATGGTGTGTAGCTAAATGTGATAAAAATATATTAAGAATAAATTAAAGCAATTAATGATTCACAAAATAAACAGGCGCCTGTCTAAAAAGTGCGGATAGTTTTAACATTATGAACGGCTAAGTGTCTAGATATTTTTATAAAATATTATTTTATTAACTTTTATATTATAATTTAATTTCATTACATTAACATCAAAATGAAGGAAGGTACTTATTTTACAAAACTAATTGTACCAAAATCTGCAAAACTATAGTTTTGGCAATCATTGGTTAATAGCTAACTACTGCTGCTTGACAAAACTTTTGAGGGACCAATACAAATCTTAGGAGGTCAAAGCAGATCTCTCGATTAACAAATGAAATGTTTTACGAACAACTAAAAATAATATACATCATGAGCATAAAATACACAAGAATATAGAAATTTGAAGAATGATATTTACATTGTGAAGAAAGATCTACAATTTATAAGGATCTAAAAACCTAAATTATATATCATAAGCTTAAATGACACTTTCTGGTGATATAAAAACCTTGGGGGAACATAAAAGAATAATTATGGAAAATTTTAAAATATTTTAGTTAGATACAAAAGATACAATATGATTCAGACATGAAATGTTAAATTATTAAAATATAAGAATAATAACTTAATAAATTATTATAATAATTTTTGCTATTAAACATTTATAAATATTATATAATTGCATATTAAACATTTATAAATATTATATAATTGCTGTTTCTTCAATTGATGAGAAATGAATAATGATATATCGAAGGTTTGATCCAAGGTCGTCTCTATCGGTAGAAATCTATTACAAGAATGGAACTTTGTTTATAATGTATCAAGATAAGGATGGCCAAAACAATCCTACTTCAACATACATCAAGCAACAATAAACAAAGATGGAATATAATCAGATACGGTATTGGATAAAAGAAAACTAATTTAGTAAGGTCTTATTCCTTTTAATATCGCAATAGGACGTTTCTAATAACACATTAAGGTATGTCTCGAATGTCTTATGAATGGAATCAGTAATAATAAATATTACAATTATTAAAAAGAAAAAGATTTTATAAGCATGTATTTATAAAAAAAAGTTATTTAATTAAAAAAATTAGTTATTTAAAAAGCGTATTTTATACTATCGTCAAATGGGTTATCACAAATATTTGTTTTGTATTTTTATATTGCAAGTGTAAACAAAGTTTAAAATTAGTAGAACGTTCATGTATGGAGATTTAATTATTAATAATACATATAGGTATTTTATATATAGCAATGATTTAGAAACAAAAAAAAATTTTGTTTTCTCTTTTCCCTTTAACAGTAACTGTTTACCGTATTGAATATTAAGGTGTGTTCAGAGAACATTCAGAGGTGTGTTGTCCGTGCGAAATTTAATGTCACGTTTTTCCCAATATTGAATAACTGATATTGTGATTACTGTGGAATTGTCTCATTTTAAGAGAATCGCTGATAGGAAATAGGAGTTTTATTGCGTAACTTCCTTTAATGGGCACTTCAAATAAACGATCTCTCATAAACGTGCAGCTTTTACGTCTCCCAGGTGTCATAACTTTATTTCACATCATCTTCAATTTCTACTAATCTAATGTTCTAATAAACGGGTATAGTTACAGAGTTAGTCTCTTTAAGTTTCTAAGCGAACAATAAAGGAAAAAAACGGCTTCATTTATTCGATCGGCAAAAGATTATGGTTAATGTGACCATTGAAAGTATTTTCATAGAATTCTATTTAGAAAAAAAAGGCAAAGTGGGGTTTTACAGTTCCATTTATACAAATTATTACTGTTTCAAACATTCAAACAACTCTTTTTTTATACCACTCCAGTCATGTTTTGTTTTATCCATTTTCATTCTGGTTTCATAGAACATTAAAACTAGTGAGTGTGCTTATGAAATGGGTCTTGAATTAAAATATTTAGCTTATTTTCTTCTTGAAATATGAATTTGAATTAACCAAGGTAAATATAAAAGATATAAAAAGCATCCAGGCTCTCATCTTGCATCATTCTATGAAAAAGAAGTGTTTATACACTATAATTATCATAATACCGCTAAAACCCTTTGTGAATATCTATTTTATAGCATTTTTCAATAAAAATGCAATCTTAATTTTAAGATTTTTTTTTTTTTCCATAGCCTCCTTTTTTTTTCTTCTTCTTGTAATAACCTTTTATAAAGTTATTCCGTCTCCTCTTACTGCTTTCTAGCATATTAAGGAGTTACAGACGATTTATCATAATTTTGTTATTAATTAATATAGTTAAATTAATAATTAGGTGTTAATAATTAGGCTCTCCGTTTATTTATATGTATACGCCTTACACAATAAATAACTACTATCTATAATTCCAAATTTAAAATAATTTTTGACATCGATTTGGTTCTCCTGGGGGTGAAATTTTGCTGTACAGAGGATTTGAAATATTTTTTAAGGTATCGAAAAATGTTTGTTTTCTATCGGCCAAAAACTCCTTAATTTTTTTAACTTTTAATTCCTCATATATTTTCGTAGTTTTGACTCTTTGAATTGTAGAACCTTTCAAAAATTTTCTCATTATACCATTTTGGAGTGATTGAAGTTTGTAATTTGTACTTTTCCCAATCGATGAAACTAATGGTGCTCCATACAGCAAGGTTGGTCGGATTACACATTTATATATAATTAATTTTAAACGTAAAGCTAAAATTGCAGCACATACTAAGTGGTTCAGTTTTCAAGATTGTAATCTCGCTTTTCTTATTTTATTAAGCAAGTGGGCCGAAAACTTAAGGTGTCTGTCAATTTTAATACCCAAGTAAACAATTATTGATTTTTAAATTTTTTTTTGCCTCTTTGAACGTTTGTTTTATCCGAAAAAATCGGATCAGATTTTCTAATAAACTTTCTCCGGTCTTTAAGCTGAAATTGAGCTCCAGCTATTTTAGCAGAATAAATGGAAAAAAGGACCGGAGATAATACCACCTTGTGGTACTGCAAGTCTTGTCTTTAGAAACTTGTACCGCCAATGATCTTTTGCTGAAAAATGATTTTAAATTTTGATATAATTGTTCTGGGCAGTCCAGATCGATAAGCCTTTGTCAAAGTAGCCTATGTGAGACCGAATCAAATGCTTTGGAAAAGACTATTGCTATCATATCTGGGGCCATATTTTTGTTTAAGTTGTCCGTAACTTCTTTCTGTAACCTAACTAATGCATGATCCGTGCTCAATTGGGCCTGGAAATGGAAATGATTTAGTCAAGTACGTATTTTAAAACGAAGTAACTCAAGAGAACACTTCTAGTGAGAGGAAAAATTATGTTTTAAAAGAAAGAAATGAAAAAATAGATAAGCTGAATGTATAATAGTTGTAATCAACAACTTTATCTAACTATACTATTATGTAAAAATAAAATATATTATTTTCAATTAAGTTTTTAATCAAAAAGTTAGGATATGTAGTTAACAGTAAAGTTTGAAAATTGACCAATAGATGGCGAGCACCGTTCCGCAAAAGCGTTTTGTAAAACTAATGAACCTATTTGTACCATATTTTAACTACACCATCTTCAAAGTTCTAGGAATGTTCAGGAAAAATAAAGATTACAATAATAAAAATTCAAACGGGCAATATTGAGTGGTAGAAACGAGGTTTACCTCACTTTCATGTACTTTTTTGGTAAGAAATTAAAATCAATAAACTTATTTTCCTGAATAAAAATTATTATTAAATTAAAATGTCGATTCTTTGCATTTTAAATATGATTCACGGACAACTAGTTGTAATCACTTATAGTGCATTCCAATGTCTGCAATAGTTTCGGTCCATCTGGATTATCAACTCGTACATAGAAATTAAAAATTGGATGTCCAATTGAATCGGTGATTTGAAAAACTCCACTAGTCCACATTTTGACGAATGTCACTATTTTACAATAGTTTTTCAGACCACCTTTCAATTATGGTTTTACGTAATCTTCAAACACCTAACCATTGCAAGTTTAACCAGGTTGAAAATTATTGCTAAGCATGAAAACATCATTTAAGAAATAAATAATTAAAATTATCTGAAATCTTTACGTATGAGAACGGGAGAAGCCATGACGGGGGATGCAAGTATATATATGATTAAAGTAGTGGAAATTATTCTTAATGCTCAATATTGCATTTCAATCGAGGTAACGGAACATAATAAATTATTTCAATAGTTCTTGAATTTTTGTGGAGATGAAGTGCTAAATGAATACTGTCATAATTAAATTGAATATTTGGTACTTTTTAGTATTTAGATTTTAAAGAATTAAAGTTTCTTTAATTTTTTTTAATTTGCAAAAATCATTTATTTATCGTTTCTTATTGCATCAATCATTTTAAAATAATAATATTTCCCTGTCTGTATGGTTATCGCATTACCACCTCTGCCTCTCTCCTAAATAGGTTCCTAAATATCAATAGTTTCTATAAGTAGATTTATTATTCTCTTCAAGAATAAGACACGATGTTTCGAAGAGTATAACAACATTATATACAAAATCAATGTTGTACAAAAAAAATTATAAACTATGTTATCAATACTTAATATTTCTAAGGATATGTTAACAATGTTCTATAAAACTTTTCTTATCATACTTAAATGAAAATAAGTTCAAAATGTTTAAAAATATTATAGAACGAGTTCATACAATGGCGTATGATTAGATAGATATACGAGTACATCCTCTGTGCTAAACTTATAGGAACTCAATCTAAACTTTTTAATAGAATTCATAGAAAATTGGACTGAAAATGGAAGATTTTTCCATATCTCACAGTTGAGAATATGATATGAATAAAGTCACCTTATGAATGCTCATTAGTGCTCTATAAGATAGATAGCGAATATTTAAAATAAATTTCTCTTCCTCACTTATTTTAATTAGAGAATATTCAGCTATCATTTTTTTTTTTTATTGAATTGACATACTGTTGCATGTAATACTAGCTGTAATATATGACTATTCTTTAACAACAAGATATAACTTGTTATAAATAAACGAGTATATATATATATATGTATGTATGTGGTTTTGATTACAGATTGTGAACATCTTGAGCTAATTCAAACTATTAAAATAATTTATTATGTTTCGTTACCTCGATTGAAATGCAATATTGAACATTAAGAATAATTTCCATTACTTTAATCATATATATACTTGCATCCCCCGTCATGGCTTCTCCCGTTCTTATACGTAAAGATTTCAGATAATTTTAATTATTCATTTCTTAAATGATGTTTTCATGCTTAGCAATAATTTTCAACCTGGTTAAACTTGCAATGATTAGGTGTTTGAAGATTACGTAAAACCATAATTGAAAGGTGGTCTGAAAAACTATTGTAAAATAGTGACATTCGTCAAAATGTGGACTAGTGGAGTTTTTCAAATCACCGATTCAATTGGACATCCATTTTTTAATTTCTATGAACGAGTTGATAATCCAGATGGACCGAAACTATTGCAGACATTGGAATGCACTATAAGTGATTACAACCTCGTAGTTGTCCGTGAATCATATTTAAAATGCAAAGAATCGACATTTTGATTTAATAATAATTTTTATTCAGGAAAATAAGTTTATTGATTTTAATTTCTTACCAAAAAAGTATATGAAAGTGAGGTAAACCTCGTTTCTACCACTCAATATTGCCCGTTTGAATTTTTATTATTGTAATCTTTATTTTTCTTCCGTTTGAATTTTTATTATTGTGATCTTTATTAGACTGTCAATTCCCTTAAAATACACATGCAAGTATGCTAAAAACTTCCAAATTGAAATTGTTGTAAAATCCAAGTTTTTCGAAAACATTTTTCGCTCTAGCTCCATGAATATTTGTCCGGTCCATATTTCTTTTTTCCGTCTCTAAGCGTATTAAATTTACTATTAGACCCTATATACATGTAATTATATTAAATCTCGTGAAATATCTACGCGAGCAGCTAAATGTGTATGTTGTGGCACAATATGACAATCATGACATATTCAGTGGGCTGTCGTGGGGGTTTCGCGGGATTTAAAATAAATTACATATATAGGGTCTAATAATAAATGTAACAAGCTTTGGGATGCAAAAAGGATATTTGGGATTGGACAAATATTCGTAAACTAGAGCGAAAAATGTTTTTAAAAACTCAGATTTTACAACAATAAACCCTGTATTGTTGTAAAATCCAAGTTAACCCAACATTACCGGTTTTTTTGCATGCAAATACGTGTATTTTACGGGATTTTATTAAAACTTATATAACAGTAAAAAAAAAAAGAAGAAAATAACCGGTATTTTGGGCGTTTTTGGGTATGAAGTCGACGCCTGCCGTGGTAGAAAACTTCAGATTCGGATTCAGTACCACCAAAAACATAAAGATCCGTTTAGAATAAAAATGCAATAGTTTTTCTTAAAAACGACTTTTTAGAGCCTTATTTTACTGGACAACTCTAACATATTCGGAAACCGTTCTATCTGGCTGCACACCTAATATTGATCACATTTATACACCAAATAATAGGAAAGAATTTAAACCTTGAGGAATTTTTTATTCTATTCCATACACTTCATCAAAGGCTAAACTTTTGACTATGATTTTTTTTTTTTTTTTAATTGCTAACGTTTTAACCAGTCCTGCGCAGATCATTTAAAATTTGTTAAAATGGTAACTCTTTTTGGCGTTCCTTGTCGGTAAATGGATTAACTTAACACAAAAAGAATTTTTTATACGCTGCACCTGGACATAATGCGGCTTCTTTTGATGTTTTAACGTATAAAAAATTCTTTTTGTGTTAAGTTAATCCATTTACCGACAAGGAACGCCAAAAAGAGTTACCATTTTAACAAATTTTAAATGATCTGCGCAGGACTGGTTAAAACGTTAGCAATTAAAAAAAAAAAAAAAATCATAGTCAAAAGTTTAGCCTTTGATGAAGTGTATGGAATAGAATAAAAAATTCCTCAAGGTTTAAATTCTTTCCTATTATTTGGTGTATAAATGTGATCAATATTAGGTGTGCAGCCAGATAGAACGGTTTCCGAATATGTTAGAGTTGTCCAGTAAAATAAGGCTCTAAAAAGTCGTTTTTAAGAAAAACTATCGAATTTTTATTCTAAACGGATCTTTATGTTTTTGGTGGTACTGAATCCGAATCTGAAGTTTTCTACCACGGCAGACGTCGACTTCATACCCAAAAACGCCCAAAATACCGGTTATTTTCTTCTTTTTTTTTTTTTTACTGTTATATAAGTTTTAATCAAATCCAGTAAAATACACGTGTTTGCATGCAAAAAAACCAGTAATGTTGGGTTAACTTGGATTTTACAACAATACAGGGTTTATTGTTGTAAAATCTGAGTTTTTAAAAACATTTTTCGCTCTAGCTTACGAATATTTGTCCGATCCCAAATATCCTTTTTGCATCCCAAAGCTTGTTACATTTATTATTAGACCCTATATATGTAATTTATTTTAAATCCCACGAAACCCCCACGACAGCCCACTGAATATGTCATGATTGTCATATTGTGCCACAACATACACATTTAGCTGCTCGCGTAGATATTTCACGAGATTTAATATAATTACATGTATATAGGGTCTAATAGTAAATTTAATACGCTTAGAGACGGAAAAAAGAAATATGGACCGGACAAATATTCATGGAGCTAGAGCGAAAAATGTTTTCGAAAAACTTGGATTTTACAACAATTTCAATTTGGAAGTTTTTAGCATACTTGCATGTGTATTTTAAGGGAATTGACAGTCTAATAGTAAATTTATCCAGCTTTAAGATGAAAAACAAGTAATTTCGGATCGGACTAATAGTTTGGCAGTTATAGCCAAAAGAGTACGACAAACATTTTTTCAAGTGTTTGACCGACAAGTGGGCCTGACCGCAAGTTGGCCAATTTCTACAATTTTTCCCAAGACCATAACTCCGCAAAAAATAAGTTAACTGTTTTTAGTTAGCTCAATTTCGGATTAGCTGTTTTTATTTCGTAGTTGCTGATTTCAGCTACAATTAATATCTGAAGAACGCCTTCGAAAAAAGCTTTTTTTTCGTGGTATAGGTAAAAAAACAACAAAATAATCGGTGTTTTGGGCGTTTTTTTTTTGCGATTTTGGGATGAATCCGATGTATGACATGGTAGCAAACTTCAGATTCGAATTTAGCACCCTAAAAAACATAAAGATCCGTTGAGAATAAAAGTTCGGCAGTTTTTTCTTCGCCAAACCCTTATTTTACTGGACATTCAGTTCTTGGTATAGACATATATCCTTTGTGTATGGCACATACAAAGGTCCATAAGTTTCTTGCTTACCCTGATTCTCTACGGTCCCTACCAAATTCACTTATTGTTAAATGGATATACAACCCTTAAATTTATAACAGGTGTGAATAAAGAAATAAAATTGAATGAACATTAGAACTTTTTTTTTCGGAATCCTTTACTTTTTCGAGGGGCAAACTTCGGACAGCATGCTAAAAGCATATCAAATCAGAAAGTACTTATTTATCTTTTTCCTGGATTCATGTATTTTTCCCTCTAGGTACTCTGCCATCCGGAGAAGAAAGCATTGGGAGGATTTTTATGTTAATGGAAATCCTTTTCGTGAATTATCTTGCAATGAACTATCATCTTGAAGATATTAAAAGTAATTTATTTCTGAAGGCTTCAATAGATGAATTAGAACAGATCTCCTGTCTCTCAATTTTTTTTTTCTAGACTCTAAAGGAGTTTGTGACATGGTTCGTTCTAGAACAGGTACCAGTAGTTTATTCTCTAAGAAAAGGAGCTTTCGGTGACCATGGAATTCCCTCGCTCCCTCTTAAATAAGGAAGGCGATGACGGAGAAGATGAAGAGGAGATAGGGGCCGTATTCCCTTGGGGTCTACATCAGCCTTATCAACCTCCTTCTTATCGGCAAATACAACCGGAGGCAGCTTCGGATCTTTGCTGATCCTATCTTGTTTCAAGAGCAATAACACGTGCCGCCTGGAGTTGAAGAAATTTAATCAGAAATCGGCTTCAAGTTCACAAGATCTATATTATTGTTATTTCGATAGCTGTGATATTGAATTCAGAAGTAGTAAAGCATGAGTTACCAAGATAAAGGTTAGAGGGTTTACAGTTGTAGTTTTAAGCTTTTGAAAAGTAATCCAACCTATAATAAATGCTAGGAATCAATAAATGCTGTTAATTCGAAGTTCCCTTAGCCATCGTTTTTGAACCTTCAGAGGGTAACTGTCACGTAAAAGAGTAAATTGTAATTGGAAGCTTAGAACGATTGTCTAATAAAATATAAAGTAGTCAATAACAACGATTAGCTTCTTATTTTAATCTTAGGTGTAGATCCAAGTATGACGTTGGTCCATTTGGAGTTATAGATAGTGTACCTGTTCAACAGGAATTATAGGAATGTAATTAAAGAATATTTAAAGGCCGGAAGTCGTTGATGTCACATCAATTTAGATTTAAGATAACTAATTTAAAGTCAAGTTTTTAATATTAAGAAAAATGACTGACTCATAATTAGTCCAGTCAATGAGCCCTGAAACGAGAGGTGTAGAGTGCATGAAATATGCGATTATTTTTGACCTCATAGCTTCGTAGGGAGTAGTTAGAAGATAAACATACTAAAAATCCCCACCCCAGGGGGGTGAGCTAACGGTGGGAGGAGGGGAGAAGGTCCCATTTTTTTCGAAAACGGAGATCTCTAGAAAAATATGTTACAATAAAAGATTAAAACTAATTAAATTTCAAACAAGATTATTTCTATACATATTTGTGGAACTTCCAACGGTTTTCGAGATATGCGTAATTGAAAATCGACAATTATCGCCAAAAAAATAATTTTTACCTTACTTTTTGTCAAAAATTTGCTTCTTCTGCCTAGATCTACGATCGTTTCTCAGAAAAAATGACAGACGATTGTAGAGCATTAAATTTACTTTAATTTCATATATACGTTTTTGGCACTTGAAGCAAAGGATTGAAAAAAGTGAGGTAAACATTTTTTGTTTTTCGAAAATTATCGATTTTTAATAATATGTATCTCGAAAACCGTTGAAATTTCAACAAATATGTATAGAAAAATTTTTACAGGAAATTTAATTAGCTTTAATTTTGATTGGTAGTATATTTTCCTAGAGTCCACTCTTTTTGAGATATAATCGAAAAATCGAAAAAGGGACATTCTTCTCTACCTCCACCGTTAGCTCACACTCTAGGGGCGTGGACTTTTAGTATGTCTACTGTTAACTACTCCTAACGAAACTATGAAGTCAAATATTATCGCAAATTGCATGCACTCTACAATATGTTTATCGATTGGACTAAATTCCGTGATAGAATTTCAATGTGTTTTAATTAAATTTATAAATATTTAGAACACAGTCTTAATTAAGAAAGGCTAAGTGGGTATAACATTGCCAAGCCGAGACGGAATAATCCTGGTGCAGGAAGAGTAAATTATTTATAATGACAAAGATAAAAGAGCGGATATTGGCCAATTAAAACCTCTCCCCAACGACCGCCAATTAAGAAGCCTAACCACGGCCAATCAAATTTAAACAAATCGATTCCGCTCCGTTCTCTTTGTGGGCCAGTGCCTCTGCTATAGTACTTATTCTTTCATTAATTTGCAATATCTGCTTAGCTTGAATAATTTAAATATTTGTTTCAAGTTATGTATTTGGAATATTTAAATTTTGTTAAATGGCATCATTAACTTTGCCAGATGGAATTTTTAAAAACTAACTTTCAAAGTTGTTTCCTTTTTATGTTTAATTTGGCTTAATTTTTACACAAACCTAAGCAGATGAGTTATGGAAACTGGCGAATAAATTGTTCTTTTATTATACAGTCCTGACCGTCTTCGTCTATAGAGCTCATTAGATTCTGACTCCATATTATAAATAGTGTGATTTTATCTTAAATAAAAAGAACAGAATGATTGTAGCCAACTTCAAAAAGGAGAAGGTTCGCAGTTCGACTGTATTTTTTTTTTAAATGTTTGTTACGTAATAACTCTATCAATCATGAATCGATTTAAATGATTATTCTTTTTATCAGAAGGCCATGCTTTAGAGGCGGTCCTATAAAATTTTTATTGAAATCAACTTAGCACTTTTAAAGAAAAAAATAAATAAGAAATCACTGTTATATAACCTTCTATTATAAACATAATACTCCATGGTAACTAAATCTAAATCATTAACCTCGAATAATTTAAATGTATTAACAAAAATACACTCCCCACTAAAAATTAATAATTAAAGTTAATTTAAAAAAAAAAAAAAAATGGACTTCAAGATCAAACCTACATGTACAATCTTGAACTGAAAAGTAAAAAAAATTTAATTACTTCGAAACAAAGAGCATTTCAGGACAACAAACGAAATTATCGATACTTATATAACTATTTACAATTAACGATCAGTTATTTTTGGAGTCGGTGCCTAACTATTTCATTACCATTAAATTGGTGTCTCGTGCTATTCGACAGTTTGTTGCATAGCCAGGATTAAATTCCCTTCTTAGCAGGCTCTGACTTCAAAAATAACGGATCATAAATTTTGAATAGGTACATAAGTATCGATAATTGCGTTGATTGCTCTTTAATGCTCTTTGTTTCGAAGTAAATAAAA
Source organism: Euschistus heros (assembly GCA_003667255.2). Lineage (NCBI taxonomy): Eukaryota > Metazoa > Arthropoda > Insecta > Hemiptera > Pentatomidae > Euschistus > Euschistus heros. The sequence goes on along the minus strand of RCWM02000619.1, from coordinate 510,914 downwards.
TATTCTTTACTTTTTAGTTAAAAGTCTAGTTACGTTTTTGTTTTTTTCATAAAAATTGACTTTATTTTATATTTTGTACATCTAGATGATATTTATCTATTTTTTTCTAGATAGGATATAAGGATTAACGAAAATCTTTTTAAGACTCGAGTGAGTTACTTTGTCAATAAAAGTAGTTAATCCTGTTTCTGTTCTATAAATATTCAAGTATCAAAACTAGTCATGTAAAAATATTGTTCTGATGTTGTAATCATTCATACATTGACAATACATTGACTATTGTAATAACCACTGAAAAGTTCAAGAAACGTTGTGGTTTTTTTTCTAAGAGTTCAGGAGATTATTAACATTTTAGAAAACTAAAATCAGACTTAAGCCTGTATTAGACGACACTGATAATCTGTTCTTACTGGTGAATTAGAACATTCTTTATAGTAAATTTTACGGTGGTCGTATAGCTACAATCTTTAATATCTTAAAAATTAGTCTGTTTTCTAAAAATAGTATTAAGTTACTATACATTATTTGAATAATGTATATAATAATTTAATTAATTTTAATTAAACGAACTAAACACTAAAATTACCATGACAGTAGTACAAGCAGAAAAAATGTTTTTTAAGTATGGCATCTTACTTTTTATTTATAATTGCTGCACCAATTTCAATAAAATAAACAATAAAATGTCGGATACAGTTTGTTTTAATTTTTCTATTTTTTTTTTCTTTGATTAAAATTATTTTTCTATTTTAAAACTATTTAATACTAAACTACCATAACGGGTCAAATGAATCTTTTCGGACCTTTTGGCTCTGTTCTTTGAAACATCATTCATTACTTTGCTTTTTAACTTTGCTACTTTTATTAAAAAATATATCAAAAGTATTTTTTCAATATAGACAGGAATCTCTTATTATTGTTTTTACCTAGATATTCTGTTAGGAATCGGTAAAGATGAAATGTCGGTAGGTTTAGTCTTAAACGACGTTTATTCTTTTTTTTGTGGAAGAACTAGTTCTGCTGGTGATGGTTTGAAAATTCCTGATACCTACTAATTACAAGTTAGAGTTCTAATATAATATTGTTTCATCCGTTTTAGCACAGTTTTTCAGGAGATAAATCATACATTTTTGTATTAAATATTTTATTTTAATATATGTTCTTAGCTTAAAATGTAAATTTTGATTTTTATAAATGAATAAATGTTAGCAAAAATGTCTTTGAGTAACTATAAAAAAAATTTAATTCCGTTGGAAGGTTAAAAGAAGCCACTAGGTTAGGGCGATCCCATTGGCGAGAAGGGAGGAAACGAGGCAATAATGAACCAATCAACTGGCCGGAAACAAGGACGGAGGGACTACTGGAATGGACCGGAACTCTGTGTCAATGGTGCCATGAAGGTGAGCTCTTTAGTTGGGATTACTTTGTAAATGGCCTTAGATGTAGCAACCTCGGCTGCATTACAATATATTTTCAAATATTACAAAATTATTATGATAAATAGTTTTCATTATTTTTTTTTACAGTGACTGAATAAAACATGAAACGTTTATTTACTATGCATGCGCTTAGGTGTTCTGCATTATTATAGATGTATTATTTTTAAGAGCAAGATAAGAAATTGTTTAATTTTTTTAATATACATTTATTGAACTTTACAACTGTACAAAATATATACATCAAGTAAATGTATTGACAACGATAATAATGACATCTTAAAACTTGAAAAGAACTACTCATCAGTAGCACTTTATTAAAAATTCAACACTAGAAGGTCTCTAGGCCATCTTCATCTCAGACGCCTCGGAGGATTATCAGGAATGGAGAGGGAAGCAAGTTGAGAAACTAACGGATTTGAGTGATTATGGAGCTTACTATGAAAGGATAGGAATCTGCTGTGGGCTAATTCAGCAATATATGGAACATTAAGGTCTTTAGGGATAAGTTTATTGGTGACAAAGTAAGGAGCATCTAGGGTTTTTCGAAGGATTTCGGATTGTAAGGATTCAATACGAGATGAATTGGATGGTTTAGTGGAGCCCCAAAGCTCAACTCCGTACGTCCTAATAGGTCTAATCACCGTCATATATATGAGTCTTTTTTAATTAATTGGGAGCTTTGAACGTTTGTCTAGTAAATGTTGGAGTAGTTTGTAACTGTTTAATTTAAAATTTCAATTTTAATTTTAAATTACAAGTAATTATAACCGTAAAATATAACATAGTTAAATGAATATATTGTTGAATATGAGGGGTTTACAGAAACAAAATTCATAGGAATAAAAAGTGATTTGTATATATTTGGCAATTTATACTTTTTGTATTGGTCGAAGCAAAAAATAAAGGAAGATCCCAGAAAAATCGAAAGTGAGATTTCATCGTCACCTGCTAGCTTGTCCGACATTTTGATTTGGTAATAATTATTTTTCGGCAAAAATAGTTTTATAGATTTCAGTTGGTTGGATTTTAATTTGTAACCTGAAACGCATATGACAGTGTTGCAAACCTCGTTTCGGCCACTCAACATTATACATTTAAATTGTTATTATTGTAAATTTCATCATTGCTAAGCCTTCCTAGAACTATGAAGATGGTGTGGTCAAGATTGGGTAAAGATGGGTTCAATGGTTTTACCATTGCAAACTATGTTGCAGAATGGCGCTTGACACTCATCGATTTTTAAACTTCTTTGGAACAGTTAATGCCACTATAGATATTTATAGCTTTGTAATAACAATTTAATTGAAAATAAGTTAATTTTATTATCAATGTAAAGCTCTATATAACACTGTACCTCATGTTGCTCGCAACCTGTCGGTCAATTTTCAAACTTCATATTTATCCTCCTGTTATCACAAATTAATGAAAAATCAGTAGATTTTATTATTGCTAAGCTATCCTGAAACTATATAGATGATGAGGTTAAAATTTAGCAAATATTGGTCAACTAGTTTTCGCGGTTGGTGATCACAAATGAAAAATGATTGTCTTTTTATTTAATTGAACTAGCGTCTCCCGTCGCGGCTTCGCTCGCTCTCATAAGCAGAGAAAGCAGAGAAATTTTAGCTAATAAAGTTTTATTTATTTATCGATAAAAAACTAATTACCGATAACATGTAATTAAGCATTATTTCTACAATAATATTTTCACGCATATCAGTAATATTTAACCGTGGTTAAAATTAACTGATTAGTTGGTTGAAGATTACTTAAATGCGTAATTAGACATCCAATTTTTATTTTTAGTGTATAAGTTGGTAATCCACATAACCAGAGACTATTAAGAAACTCTTGCGGATAATGGACTTCATTACCAGTGTTTTCAACCGTAAATTTGCCCATAAGTCATATTTTTACACAAAATACCAAAAAGCAAATGATCACCATTTTGATTTGGTAAAAATTGTTATTTGACAGAAGTAATTTTATTGATTTCATCTTCTTGGATTATATTTTCTAACCATTAAAGTGTATGACAGTGTGGTGAATCTCGTTTCTTGAACATTCTCGTTTATTGAACATTAAATTTTTTATTATTGTTAAACCTTCCTAGAAAAATGAAAACGAAGTTTGGTTGAAAATTGAAGTTAAAATTTGGTACAATGGGTTCATTAGTTTTAGCATTGTAAACTCTATTGTGGAATGGTGCTAAACACATATCAGTCGGTTTTGGAACCTGGGATCCACATGTCGCAACACATATTTAAACCACTTTTAATGATTTAATTGAATATAAGCAAATTTAATGACCAATACTAAGCTCTATATAATACTGTACCTTTGTAACTTCACATATTATCGCTTTTTTTGATGATAAATTAATCGAAAATCAGTAGATTTTATTATTGCTAAACCTTTTTGGAACTATAGAGATGATATGGTTAAGATTGGTTCAGTATTTTTCGTGGTTAATGATCACAAATGAGAAATGGCTTGTCCTTTTATATATTATTATATATAGATACTTAATTATAAATTTAAATTTAGTTCACAAGAGTTAATATTAAATTACAAGTAAAACTGAAGATTGTGCAAGATGACTTGATTTTTTATTTCTTTATTCAATTGTTGCCCTGGATCAGATTATATTAGGCTAAACTTTTATCCAGATTTCGTTCACTTCCAAGCCATGTATTTTTGACCGTGCGAATATCTCGTGCTCCTAATGCACTTAGTTTTATTTAATATTTCGCAACCGAGCAATGGCGAGAGATATACTAAAATATATAAGTAACTTCCTCCACTCCTCTGATTTTGTAAGGAACTTTTTTCTGAGGAAATTGAATTCAACTAGGGAAGCTCCATAACTGATTCATAGGAATATGTGTTGGCTGACAAGCCAGAGAGCAACCGAACTCTGAAACTCCCTTCCCCCTCTAGTTCTGCCCACCACATCAGATCAACATTTCACATGTAACGTTGCGTAACTTCATTTTACTCATTTCATCCTTTGTAAGGTACGGAAAAAAATTGAACTGTGTTGGTTAGGAGGGGTTCTAGTCGATATCACTTCAATAAACTGAGTTCAACGGTCAGCCATTCGCTTTGGGGAGAAATGTCAACAGTTGATATTTGCCTAGCTAGCCTAGCTTTTAGTATTGAATAGTCGAATCCCTTGAGTGTCCATTAAGAACAATAGGCGATGTCACATAAAGTATTGGGCTTACTATCAGCGAAGTTGGTGTAGTTAAGTATTAATGTATATGTGTGAAATTCTTCACACATATCCCTTTAAAAAAACTGTGTTTTTAATCTTAAACCTACTGCAGATTGGGGATTTATTTGAAATTTTCCCTTTTCTCACATTGTACTCGTCCCAAGCAACACAAAATAGCCCTTTTCGATTCGTGTCTGATCTATTTATTTTATATCTTTTACGTTAACCAATTATATTTTAAGTAGTGACAAGTAGGTAATGAGTAATAATGTTGATAAATATATAATTCTTAAAGTTGGTAACTATGTTTCATTTAGTATTGCTATAATATTTTCTATAAATGAATGGTATTTAAAAGTATGAATCTATGGATGACCATATAATTATGTACTCTGCTCTTGGATCAGCACGCAACTAACAATATATTTGCTATAGCTACGAATTCTGCACATTTACTGAATTATATGTTGTTGTATATTTCAATTCAGTTTGTATATTTCAATAAGTAAAGGAGAAAAATACAGAGAAATTTATATAGAATTACTCAAATAATGATTTGTATATTATTGTGTTTGTTTTAATTAATTTTTGTTTGATTGTTTTCAATTTTAAGTTGTATATTCCTTAAATGTTTAAGTTGAAAAACAATAATTTAGAGACTTTGTATGATATAAAATAATTTGCAAAAAAGAGTTCAGAAGCATTGGCAACCATCCCACATTCAACAAAGAAAAGGAACGTTGGTGGTTGGTTTATTTCTCGAGTGTGCGTAGCGATCCTAAGCCTACTGCAGAGGATTGCCTAATGCAGTAATAATTTCCACTGCTTTCACGTTTCTGAGTTCATACATGGACAATATTAACTACTAACTTTTCTTGTAAAACTATGCTAGTTTCGAACAATCAAAATATTCCTCCATCGGTTTTCAGTTCCGGTATAGGCCTAAATATCGGTAAATACCAGTACCGAATTTTTATAGTTAATTTTAAGAATGTGAATGATTTTTTTATTTATGATTTAAAAAGGAATGAAAAGAACACTTTGAAACTTCTCATGGATCCCAACCCTATAAACGTCCATTGGTTACTCTTACTCTATCATTTAATAATGTTTTACTCACTATTTTGTGTTAGGGTGAGGGCTTTTCACATCTAATAAAACAGACTATTCTATGAACACCTATTCTTGAAATTACTGTCAGGGGAAATTTTTAAACAATAATTCATAGGAACAATAAATGAATACAAAACTGATAGATGGGAATATTAGCTCTGGAAAAAAAAAAATTAAATGAATACCAAAAATAAAAACTACACCTTAATTAATAGGTAATATGAGGGGTAGCATTCCGATCCCTCCAAGACTTGGAGATTTTTGAAAAATTGTCACAGCTCATCGATAGAGCTAAAAGCTTGGCTGGATTAGGAAGAGGCCTTATTTTTTGTTTGGCCGTTTTCAATGTGATTTAACTACTTTTTGGAGGAAATGTTCCACCTAAAGATAATCTAGTAAAAAAACTATTAAAAAAAAATCTGGAAATTGGACTGGGCTTAGCTAATACTAATAATACGAGTATAATAATATATTAATTTGAAATATAAAATAAACTAGAGAAAAAAGAAAAAAAGAACTAAAAGCAAAAGAATAAGAGATAGTTAAAGTACACGATAGGTATAACCACCTCTACACTTTAAATTAAGTTACATGTGTAAGTAATAACACATTTGACCTATAGATTTCATCTTTGAGGTTCTTGCAAACTATCCTATTCAGCTTCGTATCCAATCTTTACGATCTAGGAAATCACTGAATGCTTTTTACCATGTTGATTTCTCACACATACAACTTATCCTTGATGCCTCACAAGTCATTAATTTGTTTCTAGACTATTTTTTTTATAATAAACTCAAAATCCACCCAAATCACCTAAATATACATTTCTTAAATATATTTATTTATGCAGTGGTTCATTTTCATCACAATAAAAAACATTCAGTGTTTCCATTGACGGATAAGTCGAATCTGAAGAGGCGCTTTATAATGTAGCCAGAAAAGATTTTTTAAATAATATTCTCCAAGTTTTTAAAGAACGAAAGTTGAAAACTTCTGCTAAAAAAAAAAAAAAATGTTATTTTGAAGAAGTTATAATTCCTCCAAAACTTGATAAAACTAAAGAATTTTGCCTGTCTTATACAGTTCCTGCTAGCCTTATTTCACTTTCTTCCTTTTCTTTTTAACTAAGGCTAAGTTTTTTAATAAATTTACGATTAAAAGTCGACATGAACTAAGGGCTACAGTTACTTCTATATATTTTTACCAGAAGCATTTTCGGAATTATATTATTATGATATGAAATTGTTTTCTGATCCGGTGGTGTTTTTTCATTGAGCTCTTAATGCTTTCTTCTCAGTCATCAAATTTTTTGATGATGGCAAGTATTTAGTGTATAGAATACTTCTTAATCTACCAAATCCTGGCAAAAGCTTTTTAATTTCAGTTTTAATCGTTTCATTTTACATCATAGATAAATCTTCAAGACGAGTCACTAAATTACTCGATAAAGTAGAATATTTCCAGGAGCATGAGTACACTTGAAGCACTCTCCTTCTTGAGACCACGTTGAGCTCCTTTTGAGAGAATATAAGTCCTTCAACGAGCCTAAGCTGGAAACAAATCTTCTGTTCTCTTTTGTTTGAAAGATATAACAATCGGGCAATTATATTTTCCGATTTTTTTCAATGTAAATCCTTGTCCTACAGAGTAGGTATTGTTTCGACAAAAACATGAAAAAGCTTGTTAATAGCATTTAAGAGATAATAAATAGGAGCGAATTCGCTTATTTTTGTCTTAAAGTGAGTTTTGTTTTTGTTGAAATACTTGTATATGTATGCATACTTCAACATAAACCACTTAATTGTCAAGCCGTTAAAGTATGTTTTGATATGTTACTAGGTTATTCACCGCACTGCAGGGGTCACCTGTGTTGTAGTGGTTAGCATAGTAACCTACTAAACCCAAGATTGCGGGTTCGCAACCCGGCAGATGACCTTAGGATTTTTTAAAGGAAATAAAATCCTTATCTATGCCATCCTTCGGAAGGGACGTAAAATGGGGGTTCCGAGCCTGTGCGATGTCAGGTACTCGTAAAAGATCCCCATCCTAATTATACCTGGATAGGCAAAATTTAGGACTCCCACCGTAACATCGTCCGATTAGCCATAGCAGGATAAAGTGACGTTAAACGAAATAAACAAATCCACTGCACTTTGGGTATATATATATATATTAAAATTTGAGTGTTTTAATCAAAAAGAAGTAATTTCTATTAGAAGTTATTTTTTTAGCTTCTTCAGATTAATACGCTTAACAATAATCACACATTCCAGACTTAAAAGATAAGAAACAACTTGTCGTTTCCTACTACTCCGACATTTACTAGACTAGTATTCAAAGCTCCCAATAAATTTCAAAAGGCTTATTTACATGATAATAATTAGACCCGTTCGGGCATACGGAGTTGAGCTTAAGGGCTCCACTTCCAATTCTTCTCGTATCTATTCCTCACAATCCAAAATCCTCAATGCTCCTTATTATGTCACAAACAAACTTATCCATAAAAATCTTGATGTTGTATAAGATGCTGATTTGGCCCAAACCAGATACCTATCCTTTCATAGCAAACTCCATACTCACTCAAAACAACTAGTCTCCCAATTAGCCTCACGCTCGTTTCCCGATAACCTCCTAAGGCGTCTGAAAAGAAAATGGTCAAGAGACCTTATATTGCAGATATTTTATTGAAGTGCTTCTAATGTGTAGTTCTTTAAGTATCATTGCAATAATTTTCCTCAAATTTATGCGTTGTATGTAATGTATACAGTTGTAAATATCTATAGTTTAAAAAACATTAAAACGTATACAGTAAATAAACAACAAAAATATGTTGTTTTTCTTATATAATACAAATAAAAGTATTTGCATTATATACAAATAATATACATGCATTATATATATATACTTTAGTTTATTTAAATAAGTGGCTCAACACTTCATGACGGGTCTTGGCTTCCTTCAAAATGTTTAACACTTCTCTCTCTCTTGCCTTCGTTCTACATCTCTTGAATCCCAAAGCCCTCAATCAACTCAATCAATAAACTGCACTGCATTGGTTTCCTTACATAAGGAGTACAGCTCTTCGTTGGTCTTGCGTCTTTCGCAGGAGTTTCTTTCAAACACCCTCAGGCTGTTTTTCACGGCGGCTGTAAGGATCCATGTCTCTGCTCCGTAGGTCAAGACTGGCCTAATTGTGGTTTTGTAAAGTTGAAGTTTAATATTTATTTTTAGTATTTTACTTTTAATGTATCTCAGGTCAAAATATGCTCGATTGGATGTCATTATTCTACCTCATTTATTACCTTATTTTCATTCTTGAGTTTGGACCTCAAATATGTAAAACTATTTGCAATGAATATTCATCGGTATACATGGTAATACTTTCTTGGTCTAAACCAATGCCCATGTATTTTGTTCTACTTTCTTTATCCAGAGGCCCGCTTTAACTTGCTTCATTGAGTGTACTGAAAAATTCTTTGATCGATAGAATATGAGTCAGATATATAATGCATAAGTATATAATGCAAATATTAAAGCGAAATGCTTTAATCTTACGGAGTTAGCACAATCATGAAACTACTTAGGGGTTTGTTAGAGGAAGATGTTTTTTTTAAGAAAAATATTTTATTAGTATAATATCCAAATATGCCTAAAGTGACTTCAATATTGTTGCTCTGTAAAACATTTTTAAAAATATTTGGAGCTTTTATAATGCTGTGGTCAGATTGGTCTAACATAATAATTTATTAGATAATGTGTTTGAGCCATATTCTTTACTAATCGTTTTATCACTATATAGTTATACCATTTTTACAGATATTTTTATATCAAGCTATGGTACATTTGATATAAAACAAGAGCAGAAGTGACTATATCAATAATATTTGGGAAGAAAATTGAATATTTAATTAATTAATTTTTCTGGTCAGTCAAGTTTCATTACTCATTTGTATTGCAATGTAGCATTAGATAATAACTAGACCTTAAACTTATAAATTGTAAGTTATAAATATCGACTCCTATAAAATATCGATTCCTGGCAACAGCATAACAATGACAAAGTTACTGACAAATTCACGTATTCATAGAATGTACAAAAAAAGTTGCATCAAGTGGAATAACCCATATTCTTATTAACCTTTTAGACCAATTTAATGACACCAATAGTCACTCCACAATATCAAAAATACATAGATACAAGATAATCCAAAAATAATTTAAAGTAGATCTATTAAAAATAAATATATAAAAGAATAAAGACAAAGAGAGAAAGTGTGGAGGGTGAAAGGGGGGCAGTGTTAAAGGCACGGCCGATAAGAAAATCTCTGGGATGACAAACGATCACCCGACATAAAACACACATATTTTATACTGCCCTCGTTTCTTCTTCCGTTGCTGGATATCTTGCGGCTGGGTTGTTACCAGGATATCACTCCACTCATTCTCTCTCTCTCTTTCTCTCTCTCTCTCTCTCTCTCTCTCTCTCTCTCTCTCTCTCTCTCTCTCTCTCTCTCTCTCTCTCTCTCTCTCTCTCTCTCTCTCTCTCTCTCTCTCTCTCTCTCTCTCTCTCTCTCTCTCTCTCTCTCTCTCTCTCTCTCTCTCTCTCTCTCTCTCTCTCTCACTCTCTCTCTCTCTCTCTCTCTCTCTCTCTGAAAACACTGTTTCTTTATCTATTTCCTCGACCTAAGCCAATTTTCATATATTTAGTTTTACATTCGTTTATTCGGTGGCCCGTTTTTTACTTTCTTCGTGAAAGACGTTGGTGGTTGGTTTATTTCTCGAGTGTGCGTAGCGATCCTAAGCCTACTGCAGAGGATTGCCTTATGCTGTAATAATTTCTACTGCTTTTATGTTTCTGAGTTCATACATTGACAATATTAACTAACTACGCTGGTTTCAAACAATCAAAATATTCTTCCATCGATTTTCAGTCCCGGAATAGGCCTAAATATCGGTAAATAACAGACTCTTTGAGAGATAGAATATTCTTCGATATGAGGCAAATATTATCTGCTTAGCCACATTACAAAGCATATCGATGATTATTTAGTTTGATAAAATAAAAAGTCTTACATATTTGGGGTCAAAATTAACGATAAAAATTAGCAAATATATTAGGGAATCTGAAGAATAATGCCATCTAACCTAGAATATTTTGCAAACCCGAGGTTCTTTAAGCTAAAATACTGTCAAGAAATACTAAAATTCAACTGTACAAAACCTTAATTAGACCTTAATCATATGTTATTATGCGCTCGTCACCTATCATTTAATTTTCAACCTTCACTGATATTCACATAATATCGCATTTTTAATAACAAATTATTTGAAAATCAGTCGGTTTTGATATTGCTAAACCTTCCTGAAACAATACAGATAATGAGGTTCGAATATAGTACATATTGGTTCAGGGGTTTTAGTGGTTAGTGATCGCAAAAGTAAAATGGCTTGTCCTTTTATAGAAACGTATAAATTAGTTTAAAGTTTGCTGCATCCATCGCCATTTATCATATTCAGGATTAACAAGACCCACCTGCTTCAATTTTAATTTTTTTTTTCATTTATTTCTTTTTCTACAAATTGTATGAATGGATTAATTAGAAGCCATATTACTTATTGCCCTTAATTGAGGCGGATTTTAATGTTTACTCAATGAAAGCTTACTAGAAAAAAGATAAAATTGAATTGAAATAAAATAAAATTTACTGATTTACTGTAACAATAAGATTAAGCCAATAGAAAACTATTTTGTGTAAGAAGAAATTTATTCATTTTTTCAAATGAGTTTTTAAATTATCCTTAAACAGGGTTTTTATTGAATTATATTCTATTTGTTTTCTCCTCTTCAATGTTAAAACCTGAGTGTTCCTTTGAGCTCCATTGAGGTTAGTGAAATCAAATCGTTCCACGAAGTGGTTTTGATGAGATTCGTCAATGAACTGTTAAATTGTTTGTTAAAACATTACAGGTCCTCATCATGATTCATTTGTTCACCTTCTAATAAAGTATAACTTACTGCAGTCAACCATAAATAATAATAATAATTTTAAATTATATATTTTCTTTTTTCTTTATTCATCTTAAAGTAATAAATTCGTTCATTATATAAAAAATCATTAATGACCAATCTTAAATCATAGAAAATCAATTCCGAAATGGAATAAAAAATATTTTTTAAAGAAAACCTACTATCATACCTATCATCATTTCAACTGAATGAATTGTTCTGAATCCGAGAACAAAATGCATTCCAGTATTCTTAATTATGTACTAGTAGTGTGTTCATACCAAATATCGATTTCGGTAGCTAGACAAATTATTATAACGATTGCTTTAACAAATTAATTGCTATTAAAAAATATAATCCATATAATACATAATACATTCCACAGTTTCTATATTTCATTTATTACTTAAGGATTCGTGAATGTTATGTAAAAACATTCACTTAAGACTGTAGGTGGGAACAGGCAATGAAATGAAAAATAATCTGTATCCTAGTATAAATAAAATCTCATGAGAATAACAAAAAAGTATAATAAAATAGTGATATTGTTCGGGAGTATTTAGTTTGTTGGTTTTTTAACATCGATTGGTTGAAATTGTAATCCTATTTCTTGATTTTAAAATAGTGAATACATGAGGAGGTAACTTTCAAAGCGTGTTTTGCACAAAAAATGTTTTTTTAGTTTTTGGTATCACTAGATTTGTTTTTCAGAACCCTACAATATGCGATGAGTATTAGCCATCAATACATGCTTTGTCCTATCCAAAATTAGTAAACAAAATCATAACAAATTAAGCAAAGAGTGTTTTGTCCATAGCCTGTTTTTAGTACAAACCATTCTAACCGGTACAAGGTTGTACTTTTTGACTCTCCAAGTGTTGCAAATGATGTGGAAGAAGATGAAACTTGTGACTGTTTAGAAAATGAAAGATGTGAGCTGCATGTTTATGTCTTATTACTTGAATAGTAGCTCGACCATCAGAAATAAAAAATATAATTTATGTTTTAAAATTATTATTTGGGTGAATATTCTGTGTATAGTAGTTTTATAATTCCTAAAACTATGATTAACTTCAGCGGTATCAATCGTTTCGTAGGTATCGACAATGGATCATCAATTTTCTCAAGATTTGTTGGAATCGAGAATCCACACAAAACTAATTTGTATCGTCTGTCAAGGTTGAGAGATGATTGGAAAAAGCGAGTATTCAGTTGTCATGTGGAAGAAGCGTGCCGGATACGAAGGAAATGAGAATTATAGTAGATACCAGAATGGAATTTCCAGCATGTTTGTGGGTACAGTTATAAAGGATAGAAAAAATAGAACGAAAAAAAGCGTTTGCTGAAAAAATGCGATAGAACCTGACATGAAACATAAAAACAAAGATATTCAATTGCATTTCGTTTACGAGTATTAGGTAAGTATTAGGGCTCCTACCTGAGTCCAAGACAAATACTTCAAAGCAGTCTTTAATTCGTCCCAGTCCTCGACAACCATTCAGAGTCCACCCTTTGGCACACTTAAATCATTGATATGAAGGAAATGAAGATGGATGTCAGGGGTTTATGAATAGGCTGGAATATAAATGAAAACCCCACTAGTGCTCATTTTGAGGAATGTCACTATTTTACATTTCCTTATTCTGTGTAGGCAGACACATGCTATGTGTAAGTATCCCCTTTGTTCAGTGAGCCTAAACCACTGAAAAAGAGAGCCAGTGGAATAACGCCATATATGCAGGACTTAGTGCCGTTTTTTCATGGGGACTCAAAGGCAACTGTAGGCAAGGTCTACTAAAAGATTCCTTCGTTATTGTTCAACACTGATTATATGAACCGCTAAAACCTAATAATATTAATATAAACAACTTAATATTATTTATTCAAGAAATTTCACACTTCGTCTCCCAACCTACAGTGCCGTTGGACAAAAAAAACTTCAATTCCCCGTAACATTTGCCTACAGGAATAAAGTTCCTATTAACATAGATAAAATTAATGATTTGAAAAAAACCTTAGATTATATTCCTGATAGATTCAAAGACTTCTATCTGAAGTTTTTTTCAATGGCCTACGACGTGCAATCCATGTGATGAAACTCTAGGCAGTAATGGAAAAAAGAGATGTTATAGTCTTCTACGTTTTTCAACTGTTTAATAACAGATTTTGAACATGTCTTCTATTGTTTGCATATTGCACTACGACCTGCCTCGGAAAATTTAATCCTTTTATTAGGTAATTAGTTTGGCGATATACCACCGTTGGTTGGAAAAACCCAACATGTCCATCGTTGGATGTAAAAACCCCACATGTCCTCACCACATTTCAATCAATTCCCAGCAAAGTAATTGCTGTAATAATAAAAAAACAAGACTAAAGTTACAAACGCACCTTGGCATACTTTATTGAAAACATGTTGTCATTAATGGAAAAAATTGATACAAATGATAAAAATTTTTTTGTACTTTCTGAAAAGTTTCGATTTGTGGACTTGTGGGGTTTCAAATCACCTATTTAAATAGCGGAAGCGATGTAATAAATTAATGACACCAAAATACAGTCAGGTTATTTCGGTGGTATAACGTTTCCAGAAAAGATTTTGATCGTTAGTAATGTCTAAGTTTTAACAAAGGAGAAGAAAGCGATGGAAGAGCCAGTTAGACATAGGTTAGGAAAGTTAGTATAGGCTCTAACCAGGAGAGTAGAACTTATAACGATGTTCTGAGTTATTTCTGCGTTCAAGCCCAGTTAGTGATGGTACGAAGGTCTCCCTGAATTTCGTAGAAACCAATATACAAAGAAAGAATGCTGAACTATGAACTAATCATCATTTCCTAGCTGAATGAGTTCATGCATTAAATGTACATTGAATTCAGAGCTTTAATTTAAAAAGAAACAATGAGTATGTTATGTATTCAAGTTCTTCAGAACCATCGTAAAATAACAAATAGAGGAATGCCGGAATACAGGTCGATCCTGAATATAAGTCGACCAATAATACAAGTTGGTCTTCAATACAGAAAACATCTTTTAAGGAAAAAAAAATCATAACTACAAATATGAAATGAATTACCTATGATCACCAAAAAAATCAAATAAAACCAAGAAAAATATTTCTTAAATCTGGTATTTATTATAATTAATATTTAATTTAAAAGAATGAAGAAAATTTTGATAATTGGTTTTATATATTTTTGAGATTATAAAATATTCTTCGAGTTGAGGTCACTCATTCCCAAAACATGTATTCGTACTCCCATGTTTTCTCCATTATCTGATATGCCCTCTCACAATACATCACCTTCACTCTTTTCTACTACAGCACTTTTTGAAACCAATTCCCTTGATAACCTATTTGCACATAAATCTAATCGATAGATATTGATATTGATATTGATTATTGCCTAGCATCTGACTATACATTCACCAATTGTTGAAGTAAAAACTAAAGTAAACCATGATGTTACTTAAAAATCTAATGTAATTATTACGTGATAATTTTTTTGTGATTTCTGTTAAACACTCTTCAGTTCTAAGGCTGAGGCTTAAATATATTTTAGAAGACCTTCACAATTCGTAATAGTTAGAACTGATGATGTATACTTATCATTCAAAACTAGTCTTCGAAAAAATAATTGCAATAGAAGTGGCAATCGATTATCAATCCTAATTGTATTAATCCTTCAATACCATCATGCATAGCAAGAAAATAACCGAAAATAACCTTGAAAATAGGTCAATCTTATACTGCTACATTTTACTAGAACAAATTTAAGAAAAATACATTTATTCAGGCAAATATGGTAGTTCTTTTCTATAATAAAGCCACTTTTAGGCAGAAAAATAATTCTTAATAATTCACACACGAAATCAAGATCAAGTTATCCTAAGCGTCCAAGGCTTTAATTTCATACAGAACAATCAAATGCAATATAGTCTCTTAGACCTGACTGGTTGCTATACCTACCATAGTTTTACTTTAATAGATTAACCGGCAGTTAAAACAATATTTTTAAAAGTTACTCGTAATTTTAATAATGATTATTCTTTGCCCTTAAGCCCTTTAGTACCGGGATTAATACCATTATAGTACCGCTGCTTTTCTAGTACCTACATGTTATGAATAGGTTAGGAAACTTTATAACCTTTCTAAATTATATCACTGATAAATTTTAAATATTTCACTGTACACAATGTCCTAAAGTCCTAATTAATACTCTCATTTGTTAGAACCATATTAAATGAACGACATATTTTTGAGACATTCACACATAAAGTTAAAATGGATATGATGTATAACAAGAGAAAGCCAAAAGTTCCAAAATCGAAACGAAAACATAAGGCTCGACCTCACTTAAGGCGGAAATTGCAGGATAAAAAGCAGTTAATGTCCCCTCCGAACAAGAAGATGAAGGAACAGCTGGAAGTAGTTATGGAAACTTTAGCCGAACGCTTGTACGAGGGACACGACTGGGTCTCCTTGTATGAACTCTTGGGCGCATTAGCAGAAAAGAAAGGATCTGAAGGCACTAAGGAAGATGAGGTGAGGAGTGTCATATTATATTTTATGCTAATATTGATCGAGTCTCGGAAATATACAAAAGGGAAGGTTATGGATCCATGATTTATAAACACATACAAATGTTAATTTCATTCAGTTGGCTGTTATGAAAATATATAACTTTTCTGTAGATTTGATTCTATTATACTGAAGATTGAGTTCGGACTTTATTCCACCTCTGATTACAAAAATCCTTTTTTTAAACATTGGTGGAATGTACCAATGTACATAGATTGATTAGGCTACACATGGTTTATATTTACATCCTCTAATAAATCCCCATGCCCTATATATGCAATTTATTCAACACCTGGAGTATAGGACTTTGGTCCTGTATGCCAAGTGTACGCCCCCCGGACTCTGGCTGCTCCCCGTGGGTTCGGCTGCTCTCGACCGCTAGCTTGGTGTTCGAATCGATTGTTAGATCCTTAATACCTAATTAAATCCAAATAACCCTAAGCTGCCTAGATGACCTAGCTGCTAAACGCCCTCTCAGATCGATTAAACAAACAAAGGTATATAAAACACAAGCTGGTTTATGTCATCCTCTGGACTACATTTTAACCGGAAACCACACTACTGAAGATGTTCAGTTCTACTAGATCTTGTTGTATATAATTTTTAAGACTTTTTCAGCTGTTGCCAGTGAAAGGGAAAGTGGATAGTTGTTAGATTGGCTGTAGAGTTGCCAAAGCTGTCAACGGAAACTGTTGCGTAGCTGAACATCTTCGCTTGTTCTAAACAGAGCATTTCTTAAATAGACGATAATCTAAAGCCTAAAGCTAGGAGTTAGTCCTAGTGGTCACCTAGTCTTGACGACCTGGGATTTTCCGTCTTTATTTTGGTATATCGTGATATAAAAAACAGTTAACCCCATATAAGCTGAATACATTACATTTTTTTTAAAGCATCTGGTAAATGAACAACTACCAAACATTGTTAACAGTTGGCTGATTGTCGGTTGGAAATGGTCTATTTTGCTTTCTATTACAGAGGTTAAAATAGAAGATGTTCATTTTAAATAAGTGTTTCATTAAATAAATAAATATTTGCGTACATAATAAATTTATTTGATCTAGGTGAACATATGTTTTTATTGAATACTAGCAGCGAGGAGATATACAAATAGAGCTGCTATTGAGATAGGGCGGAGCTACAGGGAGGTGGAAGCAGTATTCCCCACCACTACGCTACCCAGAGTTAACCCAGTTCCCAACTCACCAACATTATTTTAGACTGCTGCTGATGCAGGTATAGGTAATAAAATTCCTTTAAACACAGGGTATCATTTTTTACTTAAACTTTGTTAGTATCTCCTCGCTGACTACTAGTATTTCCAGTCGCGGCTTCACCCACTCTCATAAGTTAATATAAAATAATTAAGATACTTAACTTATTATGATAAGATAATTTTAACTGATTGAGATTTTTATTTTTATTTTTTTGTCATAATATTTATAGGTAAATTATAACTCGGAAAATTGGAAATCAATATTTAATTTTAGTCCAAATGACCAGAGACTATTAAAAAACTCTTGTGAATCGAAATTTTGATTTCGTTATTATTTTTATTCCGTAGAATTAATTTTATTGATTTAAACGGCAAAAGTCTTTTCTGCCACTCAACATTGTAAATTTTATTCTTTGCATACCTTCCTAGAACTATGAAGATGATGTAGAAAAAATTTGGTACTGAAGGGTTCAGTAGATTTACCATTGTAACCTATGTTGCGGAATGGCGCCAGCCACATATCGGTCGATTTTCAAACTTCACTACGATCCCGTATGTCGCACCACATTTGATTGAATATAAGTAAATTGTAATATCAATTTCTTGCTCAATATAATACCGTACCTTTGTAACCTCTCATGTAAAATGGCACTTTCCACCTATCGGTAAATTTTCATACCTCACTGTTATGCCCATATTATTGCTTTAATAACAAATTAATTAAAAATCAGTAGATTTTTTTATGGCTAAACCTTCCTGGAAATATAAAGATGATGTAGTTAAAATTTGGTGCAGATGGGTTCAAAAGTTATACAATTGAGGCATGTAAATGGAAAAGGCTGTAAGTGCCAAAAATAAAATAAAAGATTTTTGATTGGAAAATCAATGATAAAGTTCCATCGCCAATGTAATGGAAACAGTGGTACGTACCTTTTTTGGTACCAAGTCCTTTATGATAGGTACGTACCACACTCATAGTTTCGATGGAACTTATTAATTTTCCAATTAAATTTTTTTTTTATAATTTATTTTTGGAACTTACTGTCTTTTTCATTTACATGTCTCAATTATAAACTCTATTGCAGAATGGGGCTAACCACATATCGGCCCATTTTAAACTTCAATGGGATCCAAATGTCCCAGCGCATTTTAATATCTTTTTTAATACTTTATTTGAAATCAAGTAGATTTTATTATCAATTTTAAGCTCTATATAACACCGTAACTTTCTAAGACCCCTCCCCATGTAGCCTGGCGCTCGCCACCTATCATATATTATATATATAGAAGTTTAGATTCGTTCCGTAGTTAGTGTTCATAAACGAAAAATGGCTTGTCCTTTTATATAATAGTACACATATGCAATTATAATTTATTTCCAAAATACATATATATATATATATATATATATATATATATATATATATATATATATATATATATATATTACTATTTCACTTTACACAATTTTTATTAGACTCTTCTTCTATCTAATTAAATTTTTAATTTAAATAAACTCGTACCTGGAATCCACGTTTAATACTGTAGAACAGTTACCGATTCCATGGCTCTAGAGTATTGTTTTTTTATAAAACTATTAAAATTATTCTTCTTTGTCTTTTTTAAAATTTAATTAAATAGTAACTATTATCAATCAAACATAATTATATTTTATAGTCAATTATTTTCTCAATACTAATATTTGAAAGTGAATTTTCTCAACGCAGTTTTTGAATAACTGATCTAAATGGCTTTGGTTTCAGAAAGTAAGATTTGATCGTCATTGAAAAGGTTTTCGATGGAAAAAGTTATATAAAACTATAAGACCAATGGCCTTTTCAAGCTGATATTTAACACATTTAACTTGAAATGGGTAGGTATAAATGATGAGCTGCGACGCCGGGAGGCACAGAAACTCCAGGAATAAAACGGAAGAAGGAAAGAAGTTTTAATAAGTCCTTTCGTCTTGGCGATAATGGGAAGGAGGGGCCAGTAATGGCTGGATAGGGGACTTTGGGGGACTTTGTCCTTTCTTTTATTGGCCAGATGGTCCAATAATTCATTGGCCATGATGTCCAATAATTCACTGTCCGAGGGGTCCAATAATTCTTTGTCCAATATTTGAAGAAGCCTTGGTCCGGCCGTATTAGCCTTGCATTGATACGACCTTTTCATTTTCTTCTATCCAATTATTTTCTCTTTTACTTGCGCGTCCTCTATTGTTAGAGTGTTAAAACAGGTATGAAATGAAATGAAATGAAATAGCCTTTATTTATGCAAAAGAAATTGTATACAGATTCACAATAAATATTCAGAATCTAAACAGGAGAAAAGAAAAATATATAAAATAAAAATATTGACTTTTTGGTTTCTATAAATGTAAATCATAAACATATTCTGTTATCATAAACATGTCATAAGCATATTCTGTTCTATAAATATAAATCATAAACATATTCTTTCCTTTCTTCCTTCCTTTCATGCATAGGCCTTCCCTTTCGGGAGTAATAGTCAGCACTTCCCGGGGTGACTGGCCCTATTGGGATGTGAGTTCGGTCCACTTCTTCTTCCAAACGTCTCTGTCCCTAGCAGCTCTCCACCAGAGGGGTCCTGCCTGCAGTTTAAACGTGTCACTCCACCTTTTCTTTGGGCGCCCTTTTCCTCTTTTTAGGTCATATGGAGTCCATTCAGTAACAATTTTTGATCATCTATTTTCTTCACACCGAAGAATATGCCCAGCCCACTTCCATTTGCTCAGTTTTATCCGCAGACGCTGAGTGTGTCTGTGAGCCCTGTTTCTTTCTTAATCTGGATAGTTCTCACTCTGTCGCTTTTTCTCACCTTCATAATAGATCTTTCGATATTGTTCTGCCACACCTGGATCTTCCTCTCTTGAGATTTTGCCAGAGACCACGTTTGGCATCCATATGTAACCGCTGGGCTTATGCAACTGTCAAAAACATGTCTTTTTAGCTCCATACTTATATTGCCTTTCATAATATGTTTGAGGGACCAAAACTTGTTCCAACCTAGTGCCATTCTCCTCTGGTCCAATAATTCTTTGTCCAATATTTGAAGAAGACTTGGTCCGGCCGTATTAGCCGTGCATTGATACGACCTTTTCATTTTCTTCTATCCAATTATTTTCTCTTTTACTTGCGCGTCCTCTATTGTTAGAGTGTTAAAACAGGTATAGGGGAACAGAAAGTCTATTTCGACTGCCAGAGAATGAATTACTAAGTATATTAAAAAAAATCATTTTGGCTAACAATGTTTTATAGGAAATGAATTGTAAAAGTTCTGTATATTCAGTTCAAACAATTTTTAGAACACTAACTAAAGTATCATTGAAGAGAAGAGAGGTGGTTATAAATCATCAGAATCTAATTTTACGAACATAGGATTTTTGTGCGAACAGATGGCTTATAATTAATCGAATATCTCTGAGTATCAGGCGAGGACGATCACTAGCCGAGTGGCATATATAGTGAACGCTGTTTGTATTTCGTGCATACTGAAGTTTTCACTAAGTTTGGAAATACTCACCTTTTCCCCCCCAGTCCAGTAGTACACTAGAGTTGTTATAGTATGGCAATACATAACCAATAGCAATATCTAACAGTTACATTGTAAATAGATTCTTTTTCCTCGATAACGGTTGAAAAAAAAAAAAAAAATCTGTGGCTGCAATCGCACAGATATTGAGTTACATGTTAAATTGTTGTCTAAAACCATTATTTGGAAGCAGCTGGTCAAAGACTGTAGAAAGAGAAAAAGGATTACGAATGGTTTGGAAGGGATCAGATAAATATTTTTTTTGTAAGGCTTAAACGGATTAATTTAAACGCACCTGGTACATTAAAACACGAATGCAGAAGAAGTCTTTCATTTATTTCAAGACCAGTTTAAACTACTAACATGAGCTATGAATTAATTTCAGTAATCGGGTTACCAATAATAATTATTTTAATCCATAATAGTAAAATATTAAATAGTCATCGCAGAGATAAAGGTTTTTTGATTCCGTAATGGAGCAACTATCTATATACCGGCATTTATTTTTTTATCCATTTATTTTGAATTTCCTAAATTATTTATTTTTATAAAATTTAACATTTTTTAAATCTGAAAGAGGTAATAAATCTTATAAACTATTTAATAAACAAGAGTAATATTTGAAATTTTTTGTTTTATCAAGTAGCATTTCATACTAATGATCAGCAAGAAAATAAACACCTGCTCCAATGCAAGTCTTAAACATTAAAGATTTAATACCTCAGCAATACTGCTTTATGTACGTTGGAGCTATAACCATGGATGGCTGTAAAATTATAAAGTCGAGGAAATAATAACTAACAAAATAAAATAGCAACAATATTAGAATAATTTATGGAGTGCATTTAGTTATAATCATATTCAACGAAAATGTTTTTCACTATAGCTACAGAGCTCTCTCATCTAATAATTCTTATTAGAAAATTAGTAAGTTCCTGGCATGCTTTCTGACCTATTCGTTTAGAAGGTTTGAAACAAAAATTTCGATAGTGAATAACTATAAGTATAAAAACACATACTTCCTGTTCTAGTTAATTCCTATTCTAAGATCTTTAACAATTGGTTGCTCTTCTATATTTTCGATTTGTCGGTAACAGATGCTTAGCGAATCTTGGGTACTACTTTTGAAAATAGATTGAACGAATCATGTTATTTTTCAGAAATCACCTATCTTCTAACTTACCAGTAAAAAAAAAATAAATAAAAAAAATAAAAACAGCTATGTTCGTAATTTTATCTTAAGAGAAGCTAAAAATCTTGAAACAAAAAATTATGGTATTCATGATCTTTAGATATTTTCCTTATTTTATCAACTCGTTTGAACACAGATTTGGATATTACACGGGTTGCTGGTTCCTGTCTCTCCTTTTTTCCTCCGGTCTCTTGTAGTTGTTACTCCTCCCTTATAAAATTAATCATCAAACATATGACTGAAAGTATCTGGCTTCTTTAATGCGAAGTTTTTATTAATTTATTATATTAAATTTATCTTATATCTTGTATATTTATATTATTTTTTTAAGTACTAGTTATTGTATGAATAAACTCATTACTACTCCTATTCTTTATTGCCTTTGGAAGAGCTTATTTGTAAAGCCCACTCAATCATTTAGAAAATAATTCAAATAATTCATTTGATGTTGATTTTTTATTACTAATCATTTATTTTGGAGGGTGTACAAATATAAATTGAGATATTATTATAAATGCTACAAACTTTTAAAAGTGAACATATTTTTGCTTTTAATTACATCAAGAGTGAATATATGTTGTGTATCCTGCAGTAGTAATATAGGTTAGCTAGATTATTTGAGTCAGTAATATACGCATTGTCTATCATCAATGGGTATAACATGGGTTTTGAATACAATTCAGTGATGTGTTGGCACCAAACATTTTCGATTCTCGATTCTCGATATCGATATCTCGTTTAAAAATTGAATTGCTATTAAATAAAAATGGCCAATGTGCGAGGTAAAAAAGTATACCAAATGTATTAAAAAAGAAATTGATTTTTTTTATAAATGTACTTATACGCATTAAATTCTGGGGATGCTCCAGCAGAAAATATAGGAATAGCAGAAACATAAATACATTTATTATGCATATATCAATTCGCCAGTGCTCCTATTCCCATAAATTACTTTCAAAATCCTATAAATTATTTAATTTTTAGAAATACGAGTAGTAAAATATTCTCTATGGAGATTGGAAAATGCATTTACCGGAAGATTAATTATTTATTTTTTCAACGAAACATATTTACGATGTATCGAAATTTATGAAGCTTATGTTTAATATCGATAGTCACAGAAAATAGTTGTCAAGTCGGAAAATATCCAAAATGAGTTAAGTGCACAGCGATCATCTCTTATGACTAATTGATCCCTTATTTGAGAGAAGTAGTTGACATTTGATTGTTTCTACCTATGTGTTCAATTCCTATCTATAAACAATTTTGAAAATTATTAAGAAAAAAAATTCTTGTAATGAAGTACTTTTTTAGTTTGTTACTTTCATCTAAAACAGTATATGCATTTATTTATTTTATTTTTTTTCTCGTACCTAGCAGTTTTTCCTATAATATCTACCCACTTTTCATCTACATTTAAAAGATCTTTGTATTAGAAAAAATACTAAGGAAAATGTTTTCCTGGAATATTCAACATACTCTAGAAATTTTATAATAATCCTGCACAAGAATGCAATATGATAAGTATTCTATATTGTATTATAGTCCAATTCAGGTTTAAGGTAATATAATTGTTATTTAGATGGATATAAATATAGATTTTTTTTTTCTCATCCTGCCAATTGAAGAAACCGAAAAGATACCAAGTTTCATAACGATATGTATCTTCAATATTTAGACCCTCTTCAAAACCTCAATTTTTTATGATAATTTAATTAACATGTTTTTTCTTATAGAAACGAATGCTAATATTAAAAAAAATCATTTCTTTCTTTAAAAACTTCGAAAAACACATTGGTATGGCTTTGCTTCTTTAATCTAAAAGCCAGGGCAAAGAGTAATCGGCCACTATTGGATCCATGGACGCGAGAGGTAAATTGGAAGAAACGTCAATTAAGCGGCTGTTTGCCAAGGCTAACCGGATTAGCGGGGCTCGACAAAACTCTTAACTGTTAATTACTGAGGCATTGCTCCCCGCTCTGATCAACGATTCGATTTTGGGCCTTTTGTTTCCTGGCACCCAAGATTAGAAACAACTGAAATCGATAAATTGTATCTGGTATTACTGATATCTGGTAAATGCACTTAAACGTGTTTCTTTATTTAGTGTATATTTAACATCACATGATTAGCTCATCTCAGTAAATGCATCAATCAATATATATGTAAATATAAAAATACCCAAATATATACACACTCAAGAAGCACATATGAGGCATTGAATTCCAAATCCAGGTAAGTCCATTTTTTGAATTTTTTTCAAATTTAAAAGATCGTTTATTGGTAATCAAACAAAAGGCCTTTTTTGTATGACTGTTTTCAATGTGATTTAATTACTTTGGGAAGATGACCTATCACTTGAAGATAATCTAGTAGAAATAGGTACTATTTAAAAAAACAAATAATAATGAAAATTTGACTTGGCTGATTTTGAAATTCTACACCTCATAAAATCATCAAAAATTATCCCCTACTTGATGGCAAATCCACAATACCGTTCTTAAATCGGTGGTTGTCGTGAATAATTAGATAAGTCAAATTACCTTAAAAATGAGTTAACTGTTAACCTCCAAAGCAGGATTATCATTATGAGAAATTGGTTGTACTTCTTAACAAGGCCTTAAATTACCTATTTTCGCAAAAATAGTATTTTTGGAGAAATGACAGAATTTAGAAAAGCGATCCAAAATGACCTACTCAAAAGTGCAATATCTTGATCTGACCTTCCGCTCAGAGAGAAAATCTTTACCAAACACCAACCCTATTCGTCAAGCAACTTCAGAAACTTTTTAACCAAGTTCATCATTCCTACCACTGTCCTCACCACTTATGCTGATGACACATGTTTATTATTAGTAAACAATTGCCCTTCATTGCCTCCCAAACACTCCAATCCCATATCCTCAACATTCAAAAATGGTTTCAAGAATGGAGAATCAAAGTAAATCCAACAAATCTCAGCAAATAACCTTTTCCCTTTGTTGTAAACCTACTACTTCCTGTCCTACAGTATCCGTTGATGATATTTCACTAATCCCTGTTGTACTTGGACAACTCCTAGGACTTGGACAAACCTCTTACTTGGAATCCACATACAAGACTAAAGCGACAAGAAACAGCTCATCGTTACAGACTACTTCAACAATTACTAGACAAGCTGTCAAAACTAACTGTGATGGGATTCACTTTAATGTTTAAAAATTATTATTTTTTTAAAAATTATCTCTTATTTAATTATAATTTTTATTTTATTTTTTCTGTTTGTTCAAAAAAAATAAAACAATATCTAGAAAACTGTAAGACGGATTGTAGTTATTTAAAAAACAAATAAACGGGAGTAAAGATTGAAACATGTGACGAAAATAATTCCGTCAGTTCAGCTAGAATATTTAGATCGTAAAATATACCCGGGTTTATGATTTCCTTGATATTATTTTATTTTACAAGGCTACTGTTCTCTGTGGAAATGTATTAAATACTGGGTCTCGACAATATATAAGAAAGTAAATATGTTTTCTTTCAGATAATCCTATATATATAAATAATTAAAAATCACTGTTTTTCGTATGAGAATGTTTTTAATCATGGAAACATTTAATGTACTTTGCTTATTAAGGTTTCAAACCTATAATAAGTTTGATAAATATTCAGAAGAACTTAAAAAGAACATGGGCTCAAAAAGTCCTGTATTTTAACAAATCTCTTACGAGAAAATGGGTATCTTAAGATTTTTTTGAAGAGATATATTTTTGAAATAAAATTTTATAATTACCTATTGACGAATTATTTTCTAGTAAAGGTGACGACAGTTACTGGAGTTCAGGATTACTTTTGCTTGAAACATCGTTTATTTTTTTTTCTTTATTGAAATTTTCTCTATTACGTAAGAAGAATGTAATGGATGTGGTGAAGTTGAAATATCTAAGAGGAAATAATTTAATACGTCTTTTGATAGTTAAATCTTGCCAGTTATAACTGTTTTTTACTCTCCAACACACAGTGTATATAGCAACCAAACTGGACATAATTCTTAAGAGAAACTAGGTTTCAGGAATATTAAAAACATTTTAAAATCGAGTTCAAAGTAAGAAAACTAATTAACTAATGCATCGACTGTCCATGTTTATTTTGTGTATTGGGGAATTGGAATCCAGCGTTTTCTTATTTATATGATAGTATAATCTTAGATTTTTTGGTCGCCCAATTTTTCCAGTACATTTATCTTCAAAAGGACTAAAATGTAATGATTGTTGCATAATATTTCCAAAAAAGCAACAAGTTGTATTGGTTTCTCCCTACCATTGGTGCATAACAAGCTTCTGGTTTTCCCCTACATTTTTACATTCATATCATAAACAAAATATGTATATGACATTGCTGATATTTAAGACATATTGCTTCTCTTTTTTTTTTTTTTTTTTTTTTTTTTTCTATGATATTTCGTTCGCTTGCTAGTGAATACCATCGGATAATGTAGTTTTACTTTACATCTATGATTAGGACTATATCGTCCGTATCAGAAGAACGAAAACCATTGAAATCTGTTCGCGCCAATCGGCGCTTTTGTGAGGGGGGGAAAAGAGAAAAGATCTAGTGTATCGTTTATATAGACGCACTCTATAGACCTCTAGGTAACTAGCCCTTATCTGCGCTAATCCCTACTAGAATTTTCCTCTTTCTTCTTGATTCTGTGCTCAAGTACGCACCTACTAAAAATTTCCCTAGACCTCATGGTCTTCCATCGCTTCTTTGACCAAGACGAAATAGCCTTCCAGGACCCTGTTCCTCTTTTAAAAGCGATCCTATTTCCTGTGCTAGTCATTAAAGATTTAGTTCTTCCCCTAATGAGTGGTGACCTAAGAGGAGGCGAGCTTAGACAAATATTGCAGCTTAGGAGAAGCATTTGCCAGGCCGTAAGGATTCCAGGGGCCCCCGGACAGACCGTCGGCGGCAGTAATAAGGTAAGAAATTTCTTCTGTATTATTTGTTTATGCTACCTTCTCAATAATATCTCCCCAAGGGTGCAAAACCTCGATTTCATAGTTTCCCATACAGTCCATTTTCTAGAGGCCGAAGCTGGTTTTCCGTTTCGGACATTATCATTTTTTTGCTATACATGATGTCCTTAAGGAGTTTATCTGTCTTATCTTAACATTAGTTATTTAAGTGCTTTCTCTTTATCACCGATCAATTTACCAACCTTTTCATGCGACATACAGCAGTGGCCTGAATTTTTCTCGTTGTTCACGGCCCTTGTTCACGACAACCCGACTCTAACCCCCATACAACGCTTTCATTATTTAAGATCCAGTTTAAAGGAGAGTGCTCTTTCCGCAATTTCTAATTTTCAACTCACAGTCAAAAATTACGACCATGCTTTTTCAGCTCTAGTACACAGGTTCCAAAACCCCAGGAGGATAGCCCAGGCATATCTGAACCAAATCTTACACTTTAAGCCCGTCAGTTCAAATTCATTAAATAACTTAAAAACTTTTCTTGAGGTACATCAAAATTCGGTGCAGGCTATCAAGGCGCTACCAATCGACGATTTAGCAAATTTTATTTTGTTAACCCTCGCATTAAATAATCTAGACCCCCGCACATCTAAGGCTTTCGAGGAGCAAAATTCTGCTAGATCAGTTCCACTTTTCGATGACCTGCTAAATTTCATTATCAAGCAAATTAAAACCCTGGAGATTATTTCTCCCCCCATCAATCTACATAGAAACACTAAAGTCAATTCGCTAATTGCTAGCACTAGTCCTGATACTTCACCATCAGATAGAACTCGTGCCGCACCTTCAAATTCTTTTAACCTCAAATGCATTCTTTGTCGTAAGGCGCATTCCTTATCTTCCTGTTTCGAATTTTCTCATCTCACTCGAGACCAAAAAATTGATTTCCTCAAAAGGCATAAACGGTGCTTTAATTGTTTGGGTCCGCACCTTAAGGGCAATTGCAATTCCAAATTTTCGTGTCGTAAGTGTAATTCACCAGATCATCACACACTATTGCATCCCGTCAAAGCAGTAAATTCAAATCTCCTTTTGCATTCCGCGCCTAGTCGCGCATCAGCTCATGCTGATCGCATTTCAAGTGAACCAGCATCCGCTTCCACTGGTCAAGCACCAGTTGACGCCTCCTTATCTCTGAGTTGTAGTGCGTCCAGAAGTCACGTGACTTCACTCCTAGGAACCTTCCGTGCACGAATCTTTAATTCTCACTTAGGTTACGTTCCAGTCCGTGGGGTCATCGATCCGGGGTCGCAGCTATCATTTATTTCCAAGCGCCTCTTTGACCAATTAGGTCAAAAAATCCAGGATATGCCCATTACCGTTTCAGGTATAGGTGGGCGTGTTTCCAATTCTCCTGGCACAGTCTCGTGTCACATCTTCTCCACATTTTCTCAGAGGCACATTCTTGCCAACCCGTCCGTGGTTCCTCACATCGCTAACCATTTGCCTCCCAAGAACCTTACTCCAGAAATTGCTCGCGCCTTTGAACATTTGCGTTTGGCCGATCCTGACTGTCATCAATCAAACAAGATTGACCTTCTCTTAGGTGCAGATGTATACCCGCAATTATTATTGCCTCATCCGTTTATTCCAAGCTCTGTTGGTCCAATTGCTGTCAGTACCATTTTCGGTTGGGCAATCATAGGCCCTATCCAGACCCTATCGCAAAATCAATCAGCCACTTCGTTAATTTCTGTTTGCCAGATTTCCCAAGATTTCCATGATTCTTCGAAAACTGAAAATATTCCATTGGAACAACCCCTGAGTACAGACCATAAAGACTCAAATGTTTCTGACATTCCAGAAAACATTGACCCTTCTATTAACACCCATGCATGTAATCACAGATTACATAATTTTAAAGTTCACCAGGAAATACAAATGAATAATCAGGGTGATTTGCTAAAATTAAATCAAGTTTCAAAATTTAATCACATCAATAAAACAGGTGGTGCTGATAGAAATGTTATTGATTCATCAGATGAAAAATCTTTTGTTTCCCTTACAGAAGAGGATAGTTACATCTCATCCTCAAACAGTCACTATTCTTTAGCCAATCAAGATTGTCCAAAATTCCTTCCGGTTAAAAATAAAAATAATAAGAAACCAGTATACACATATAGTAACCAAGATAGAGTAACAAGTAAAATTCCGGTCTCGAATCCTATTGAACCTACTTTTTTAAAACCACCAGTTGTAGACGTCAAAGGGTCTGTACGCTCCAGAATTTCAATATTCGACAAATTCTCCCCAGTAGGGTTTGCTTATGTTTCTTCTTCCGCTAATCATGCCCATATTGACACTAGGGGTCTTACCCGTACTCATTACGCGCAGACCAACAATTTCTGTTTAGGGACTCAAGATCCCTCCTCTTTGACCAATTGCCAGGAGCATTGGCCTCCTCCTTATCGTGACACCGACTTAAGCACCAAGCCATTACCGGATCTTAAGTCTACTCCCATTGCGCTCACCGCAAATGAACCTGACCATACCTTTAAACATTTTTCTGGGTCTCTCCTTAATATCCGTGCCGATAAGCCGGCAAAGCCGCCTTGTTGCCGTACTCCTTTCATCGATTGCCTGGGGGTCCTCAGGGTGGGCGGCATACTTGACAACGCCGTTCCTAATTATAATTCACAACGTTATAAGTGGACTTCAAATTCCAAGCGCCGTTGTCGAACCAAGAAACAGGGCGACGTTGTTGTGAGCAAGGGACTGACCAGCTCCTCACTCTCCCGGCCTTTAGCTCTTATTTCCGAGCTCAAGCCTGATGGTGTTTCACGAGCAGCCACCTTTGAGACTTCTACCAGCACTCTCACTAGATCTGTGAACAAGCTAATTCCGCTTCCGGAATGACTTCTCTTTGCCTTGTATAATCGTTTTCAGTTATGCTAGTGCATGTTCTTTATTTTGTATAATTGTTGCCCAGTTAGGCTGTTTTATTTTCTTTACATTATATAATTGTTGCCCAGTTGGGCTGTTTCCTTTTCTTTACATTGTATAATTGTGTTCCCATTCATGGTACAATATTTTTATTTTATTTTTTTTGTCTTTATCTTTCTCTTTACTCAAGTTGAGCTTGCGTTTCTTTATTTTATTGTATAAATTCTTTGCTGCCTGCCCACCATTTTCATTGTATAACTTTTGGAATAAAATTGGGCAACATCCCAATTTTGGTGGGCGGTGTGTTCGCGCCAATCAGCGCTTTTGTGAGGGGGGGGGAAGAGAAAAGATCTAGTGTATCGTTTATATAGACGCACTCTATAGACCTCTAGGTAACTAGCCCTTATCTGCGCTAATCCCTACTAGAATTTTCCTCTTTCTTCTTGATTCTGTGCTCAAGTACGCACCTACTAAAAATTTCCCAAGACCTCATGGTCTTCCATCGCTTCTTTGACCAAGACGAAATAGCCTTCCAGGACCCTGTTCCTCTTTTAAAAGCGATCCTATTTCCTGTGCTAGTCATTAAAGATTTAGTTCTTCCCCTAATGAGTGGTGACCTAAGAGGAGGCGAGCTTAGACAAATATTGCAGCTTAGGAGAAGCATTTGCCAGGCCGTAAGGATTCCAGGGGCCCCCGGACAGACCGTCGGCGGCAGTAATAAGGTAAGAAATTTCTTCTGTATTATTTGTTTATGCTACCTTCTCAATAATATCTCCCCAAGGGTGCAAAACCTCGATTTCATATTTTCCCATACAGTCCATTTTCTAGAGGCCGAAGCTGGTTTTCTGTTTCGGACATTATCATTTTTTTACTATACATGATGTCCTTAAGGAGTTTATCTGTCTTATCTTAACATTAGTTATTTAAGTGCCAAGAATATTTTTCTGCTCAATTACTTGATCCGAAGATCCTTGACTACTCCGTTTGTATTATAATGAAGAGATTTCAAGTTTATATTATTATTTTGCCTGGAATACTACTACCCATTAATGGTCTTGGTCTTGGGTTCAGTACTTTAGCAAGGATGTACTGTTACCAGGTCTATGGTTGGGAAAGGAGGAGGTTTGGCCGGAATCACGCTCAAGAAGCCTAGTTAGCCTAAAGGAGGGTCTCCCGACCTTAAAGTGAATCCTTGGCTGAAAAAATAGAAAATAAATTTTCTAAAAGCTTGGTAGTCAAGTGCCATACCCACGGAGCTACCACTCCTTCCCAAAAATATTATTTAAATTCGATAAAATTAAAAGGAAATCGGTTAGATCAGTCTTAAATACAACGGTTTTTTTTTTTTTTAATTTTATTTGGGGATTAACGTCCTTATGCACGCCAACTACTGCAGAAAAGACGGGCTATCCTACACTTCACCAACCTATTTTAGCTATGGTGGGTAGCTCAAGATTTATTTTGTAGTTCCGCCACAAGAGGGTTTAAATTTAAATAATTTATTACTATTGATTAAAAACTATATATATAAATAAACAATTATAATTTTGCTATGATTCATACATTATTAAAACTGATTACACTATTACTTTTCCCGCTCTCTCATTTTATAACCTGTTAAACTAAATATAATTAAATTTCCCATTTTTCTTATAACAATATCTCTGATTGAAGCTCAAATCATCACAAAGGATTAACAAAGATAATTCTTCTGCAGAATCATTATGAATTTGTTTTTCATCTAAATCATAAATCCCAGGCAAAAACTTAAACACTTTAAATTAATTATTATTATAATTTTTTCATAAGTATTTCCCAATTCCTCGTTTCAGATTTTGAATACCATTGAGTGCGGTGTATCCTTCGGGCTGATATTGAAGTCTATGGACCAGTACAGTCTACCCAGGAAAATCTACGCCCTGATCGAGGAAGGGAGGTTGCCAGACTGGGCCGAGTATTACGAAGATTGGCCGATTAAACCTAAACGGGTTTCGAGGGACAGAAGAAAGAAAAACCGCTACAAACACGAGTTGTCTAGATGTCCAAAACGTAAATTTAAATGAGAAATAAAATGTTTTTGTATCGGTACTAAAGTTTAAAAAAAAGAATAGTTTTAAATCCAATAGGCTATTGAATAGTGATCACTAGATAAAATCTGTAAACTACATGACTTTGAGTAGTGATCACACCACTGAATTTCTTGTTAAATAGAAAAGCATTGCTCCTTCCATTCTGTCTGTAATATGTCGAAATGTGTTTTAGTGAGGGAGTTTATCATAATAATAAAAATCATTCTTTGTGTAAGTTCGATCGTAGTCGACTTACACAAAAGATGCATTTTAGCGTCGGCTATATATAGTGTATAGTAGTGGATGAATGCGTTTTGCTGATTGTAGCCAAGTAAACCTAAGAAAGTACCTTGTGATTTTTTAAAAATTTAATCTGTTAACATTTCTATATTTTTTCTGTTAACACTCCAATTAACACATCGTATCTAAGAGATACATGGGCTGAGTTTTATAAGACTGAATAGTGACGCATGCACGGGTTTCAATTACACCACTTCTATTTCTTCAGCACATATTCTTCTACCAACTTCACCTAATATTTGTCTGCAACATTGCTCTTTTGTTTACTCAGATGGTCGCAACATTGATGATAGTGATGAAGATTAAGAATGAAAAAACCAAATTGCCTTCTTTTTAAGGCAATCTAATTGTTTTTCTTTTAACAGTTTTAAACAAGACCAAATCTAACTTTTTAAGAAAGTTGGCGAAATTCATCGACTTTTGACAATTGATAGTGGCTAAACGCCTGAATCAAATTAAGCATAAGAGGTGTTTTTAGACGCACTATTTAATAAACTTTAATTTTGTAAATAACAGGTTTTTCGATTTAAAGCATTTTGGTATGTTTTTTTTTTTTTTGTAAAGATCTGAGAAAAGTGCAAAAATGTTGGGTTTTTTTGCACTCCTAAAATTTTCACCTAATCCAATGTAGTCACATTTTTAATATTTTATTCTCAGGGCCCGTCAGGACCATACTGAATTATAAAACTTACTACTCCACCTTTTCCAAAGCAGACCCCCTATTTTGGGTTATTTCGACTGGACTAAGTAAGAATGTGTACAATTATTGTATTGTAATTAGTGTCACACGTGTGCAGATTTTTAAGATAATCAGATAGCTGGTTCGGTGAAAATTACGATGCAAGATTCCGTTAGCTTATTAAAAATATTGTCTTTTTAAACAAGAATTATCAAATTAAAACAAATTATCAAAAAAGCATATACGAGACCAGGTACAGCAGCATACTTTTAAAACATACAGTGATAAAGAGAAAATGGACGATGGACTGGTATATATGGTATTATACCTGATGAAGTCGAGTACCTGGGTAGAGTAGCGGGATAGTGGCGGACGGGATAGTTGAGCGTTGCTGAGATTTGTGGGCCGGGCGGCAGTGACGGGGCCCGGGGGAGCGATTAGTGGACCTCTGTCTTCACCTTCCTCTCTCTCTTCGCTCTATTATCGCCTGTCCTCCACCTCAATTATTTTATGTACTCTTCGTAGAAGCGAGAATTATTACGTAGTTTGATAACTCAATAATTCTTAAATAGTTCAACCTCTCTCTTATATATCTTGCAATCTGCAAGATAACTCTGCTCTATCTATATTGCTGAACTTTTATGTACAGGCGATGATTTCATGATTTGGAATATAAAACGGGGCTATTGGAATTATATATCCGGCCCTGATATCTTTTAGAAGCCCTTTTGATTTTGTTTACTCAGCTGAGTATGTTCGATTTCTTGTCTTAAATTTTAAAAATATATAACAGAATGGAGCTAAAAAAATATTAGATTGAGAATCTGAGAATCTCTGATTCGGAAATAGCGGCAAAATTGGCTAAAAAAACTTGTGTTAAACATTCATTATGTTACTATGCCATCTAGAAGTCGCACAAATCTTTTTAAGTTTTCTATAGCCAAAAGTTTAAATATGTATATTTATACTCTGATCGTTAGCAATTCCTCTCTTCGGATTATTTAATATTGAATAAAAGCTTATTTTCTAGTTCTAGAAGAGATAAAAAATCGATAGAATGTGTGAGACCCCATTAGCTATAAATAAAATAAGTGTAACAGTGGGAAATGTTTATTGGATGGGCTTATAAGTACACGAATAATTTCCAAAAAGCAACTTCCACGATATGACGCGAATAAAAAATTTCTCAATGTTGACGATACGCAACCTCAGGACAACGATCCCAATG
The DNA here is from genome assembly GCA_003667255.2 of Euschistus heros. NCBI lineage: Eukaryota > Metazoa > Arthropoda > Insecta > Hemiptera > Pentatomidae > Euschistus > Euschistus heros. Next base: position 476,425 of record RCWM02000619.1, on the reverse strand, counting down.
AGCAAAAATGTCATGAATTATTTTTCAAGCCCTCTGAATGAAAAATATTGCTTTGCAAACAATAAAACTTGGAAATTTTGTTTAAATTTTAAACATCAAAGGATTTATGCGACCTCAAGACTTCAAGTTTGGTTACATACATTTGGACTATAAACCATCTATAACATTATATATACCTCAATTGATATGTTAATTTTACGTAATATGATGCATGCTACTAGGAATAATCTATGAAATAGGAATATTTATAACTTCAAAGTATTCGTACATTCGCTGATTATCAATTATGTATTTGACAGGTGTGAATTTAAACAGTAAAAATGCTAAAAAAAAAAAAAAAAAAAAAAAAAAAATCAATTTTTTGACTCCTGTAAAAATACATATTGATTATCAGCGGAATGTTTGACTAAAGTAAAATAAATAATAAGAGGAATGAGGGAGGAGAATATCTAGAATATCGACTCTTGATTTTCTTGTTCCTGAAAGTACATACTATCTTCATTCCTAAATTAGATAAAAAAATATAGGCTTTTAATTATTTAGTTACATTTTTAGAAAGTTAACATAGTAAATTGTCTAAACAAAAAGTTTAATTTACTTCCGCTATTATAGGTTATTTATTACATAAATCATTTTGTTAAGAAATTCGTCACTTTAACTATATCCATTCTTTCACATCTACAAGACCCCAGGAAAAATCAAGAAACACATTAAATCAAGTTATATTTCATAAAGTTCAAGGTAATACTTCATAATGTTATTAATACAAAAATCTACTGCTTATTCTTCCTTGCTATCGTCGAAGATGTTAGGAGAGTGGATCTCTCATTCATATTCTTTTGAATTGTTTTTTAAGGCAGATGATATAGATAATGATCATTGATTCTAATAATTAGTAGCTGTGTCCTTGTAATTTATTTCGAAATTGATTGTAATCAGTCCACATGTATTTTTTAGCTGTTGACATTCGTTAGTCAGTCAGGGTTCAAGTAAGTTTGAAAAGGTAGGTAGTTTCTTATTGAGAGTTATTTTCTATGTAGTTGTGGCTATTATAATTTTATACCCTTAGTTTAAAATTTGGCCCCACTTTATTCCTCTATGTAAAATTTCAATATTAAGCAATTTATGTTGTAAATTCGTGAAACTGGTGTGGTATTGATAGACGACAAGTTATACATACTTCCAAGTTCAACGTGTTGCAATTTTTTTTAGTTTTTTCTTATGTTCTATGCCTTATGTCATTCCTGGATTTTAGGAAGATATTTTATTACATAAGTGTAGATGTTTTTAATGTTTATGATTGCATAATCGTCAGCAAATGTTGGATGATGTTGGATGGCAGGTATATGATGGGTGTGTATAGTGTACAGCAAAAGTACGAGTATTACCTTGTATGGTATCCCCGCTTAGAATGATCGAATTTATGATATGGCATCCCTGTCAGACAGAGTAAAACTTACCAATTTAAAGTTTGCATTCAGTAGATAAAATTCTAGTTGAAAGCCTATTACTAGTTGTAATATAGTATTTCACAATATAATTTTAAAGCCCAATAGACAAACGAACAGCAGCTAGTAAAATAATTATCGATAGTTCCGAAAAAAAAATTTGGAATCCATTTTAACAAGGTTGGAGCCTGATGAAGGACCTACAATTGACCGCTGTTCGTGGAGATATCTAAGACTTGAACCGGCCGACGGATGAAATGCAATCGGCTAAGCGCCTGGAATTTGTATAATGGAAGGACGATGCCCGTGGGAAGAGGAATTTAATTTAGAACTGGCTGGGGTCTCCTCCGCTGCAGTCTGCTCCGAGCTTCGGGGGTGCTGTGGATGGATCACTTGGCAAATCTTTGTCCTTATACTTCAAATTGGATGAATTCTCCCTATCACATCTTTAATTGTTATCCTTAAATCCTTTTCTTTTCCTATAATGTTGTCTTCTTTTTTTTTATTATTGTAGATTTTTAAGTAATACAACTTGGAAGAAATTTTTTTTTTTTTTTTTAAATCAATCATTTATTGAGGAATTATTACAATCTGCCACAAATGTGGGCAATAAGTAATATTGATGACTTCATGATTACATTCATACAATATGTACAATAAGAGAAGAAAGAAAAAAAAATAAATAAAGAAAGAAAAATATAAAATGAAAAAAAAAAAAAAAAAAAAAAAAATAAAAATAAAAAAAAAAAAAAAATTAAATAGAACAAAAAAGAGCTATGCTGATATATATAAACAATATGCAGTATAGAATATACATACAAGTGAAATATATGAATATAAAAAATATATATATTTACACATATGACAAAATAATAATAATAAAATTAATTGAATAAAAGTAAAAATAAAAATAAAGCTAAATTAAATTAAAAGTTAAAACTACATTCATACTTTATTTACAAGACACACTCATCCTAGGGATCTCCCAACCGACCCTGCCTCTCCACTCATGGAAGGACAGGCCCCCCCCCCCCCGCGGCGCGAGAGAGGTCCCAGCTCTTCTCTCTCAGCTGCGTCACTGGAGTTAAAGAAAACCCAGTGGAGGCTGAGTGAGAGCGCAATGTACAGTCACAAATATGGGTAATAAATAATATAGATGGCTTTATGATTACATTGAAACATTGTGTACAATAAAAAATTAAACGGAAAATAACAAAGAATAAATAAGAACAAAAACTATGTTAGAGATGAATAATATAAAATATACAATTAAAATATAAGTGAAATGTATAAATAAAATAAAAATATAAATAATAGTAATTGTAAAAATAAGACAAAATTGAGATAAAAATACGATCATACTTTGTCTTCAATTTACTACTCATCCTAGGAATCCTCCAACCAGGACAAGCCAGGTACAGACAACTCCCAGCTCTTTTCTCTCAGCTGCGTCATTGGTATAAACAAACCCAGTGAGAGCGCTATAGTGCAGTCACTCAGTTCATGAATGTAGAAGACTATTGTCAGAACTCTAACATAAATAAATTTTCACAAAATGTTTCGCGTCACTGCCCTTTTAATCTGAGTTTTAATCAGGATGTGTGGAACTGGATGATGATAGAGCCAGAGGGTTGGAATGGTAGTAAAGGTTACAATAGAATTTCAAACATTTAGTGGGTTAGAGGCTCAGGATCATATATTGAGACCATAATGTAAAGTTTCGTTGGATACATACTAGGGAGCATTCACTATAGTTCCGAAGATTTTGGATTGGAAGGGTTGAATGCGTTTAATATTCGACTTTTTAGCTGTCCTCTACAGCTCATATAGATTATTTTATGTCCTTCTTTAGGATCATATAGAAGAACCCTAGTGTCCCTTAAAATGATAAATATTCCGTGCCTGTATCCATTTTTTTCATGTTATTAATGGTGAATTTATAATCTAAAGCGCAGAACTACTCGTTACAGAGTCAACTTGCAGGGTTAGAGTGTAGGCTTAACGCGCTTATTCGAATCGCTACTAATGTAGATTAAGCTAATTTATTTAGAGGAAATGAGCGTGCTCAATTAGAAGGAAAATATAATGGAGTTAGCTCAACCAGCCCCGGGCAGATGGACCTCAATTTGCATCGCCCCTAGCCCCGCATATTTAGTATCAAACGCTTCCCCTCTCCGGTCGATATGTGCTACAGAAATCTTCCGGACTGGTTAATCGTCATGTTCTAAGAAAAAATATATTTAGATTTTTTTAAGTATAAACATAAATTTTATTATTTTCTTCATTACCTTATTCCAGTGATACCGATAACAACAAATTTAGCAAACATTAGCCATAAAAGCTAATCAAATCAATAAAAAAGTATTAATAATTCTAGAAATAAATTAGTTAACCGTTAGTAGAATTTATTACCTATAAAATATAATATATGTTATTTATTATAATTTAGACGATGTACAATAATTTAATTCTATTCACAAATTCGTATTTATGAAGAAAACATTCCTAGTTTTCAATTAATGGAAACATTTACTAAACATTAAAGTAGGACTGGATTTGTTTTAATTGAGTATTAGGACTCAAAAACGTATTATTCTTCATTTTTATTTTTGGACATATCGTAGCTTGAGAATAACTAAAATGTATAATCAAGTGTTATTATTGTCCAAGTGGCATTATTTTGTTGATTAGAGATAGTAATCTATTTTTTTCATTTTCCAATAACGAATAAATATCTTCAAACTGAAGTTTAGCTTGCTGTTGCGTGTGATTTGTTTTTAATTCTGAGCAAAGGTGGCTTGGTCATTAGGAGAATTGATGTTTAATAATAACTTGATAGGATGTAACAAAACTATTGCCAACGTCAAAAATGTTGCCTAAGTCAAGGGCTTCTAATCAATCGGCTCCTTGAAATCGACTTCTGATCATCGATTCTGGATACCGATTGTTTTCTCAAGAATTGATGGAGCCGAGAATCGATACATCGCTACCTTATTCCAAAAATTTTTAGGTACATTCTGGTTTATTGTTGTAATTTAGCAATATAATTCGCCGTTAGAAAGGGGATAAGTAATGAAAAAGGATATAAAGTGGGCGATGAAGTATCTGTATTTAGTACAGAGTATTTAGAAAAAAAAAAAAAAAAAAAAAGGTTAGTATATTAAAAAATTACAAGGCTCCATTTTGCAAAATTATTCGATGGCTGTTCAGGTAATAGCAGCACATAAATAATAATAATAGCAGTAAGAAAGCTAAAATCGTAATTTTTTCTTGACAAGGTTTATAATTTTCTTAGGTTTAAACAACACAAACATAGCGAATAAAATAATTTATTAGGGTATAAACTTACATAAAATTCGTACAGATTCTTACATATGGCCTTTACAAACATACAAAAATATATACAGAAAATTATAAATAAAAACACTTATTCCTCCTCAGAATCACTAGATTGTTAACTAACACTGGATTTTTTCTTAAAATTAAGTATTTGCTATCTCTTGATCTACCGTAAGATCCCCATATACTAATCAATTTTAGTGGACGACAACAACAATCCATACTGAATCGTACTAATGAGAACTGCTGTTATACTATTTCACACACCATTCAGTATAGGAATGTATCTTTGATGTATTTTGACCAGATACATAAATATTTTATTTTTTATTTTGTTTGTTCACATTCAAAACAAACCAAAACTTAATATATTTTCCTCTACGACTTTGTAAGTTCTCTTTACATAATATAACAAAATATACATATTCATATATACTAAATATAAAGATGAAATCCAGGATAACCTTTTCATACATTATTGGACCTGTATCTAGAGAATGTAGGATTTATGTGGTAATAGCCTGAAACCCAATAAAGACATTATATCCCAGAGAAAAGATGAAAATCCTAATATCTGTTCACGCTCGCTGGACCAGAAGGAGCCAGTACCTGACAAAGATATAGATAGCGTGGGTGATCGATAGTCCGCAGATACTTTGCACAACAAAGGGTCACCTGCCAACAGCCCTGTCAAAGGCTTTGTGGAATAATTGAATTATTTATGGTCATATAGCCCTCTTAGAGTTATATATCTATTAGATTTATTAGGTCTTATGCTGATATTATGCTACACCCACACAGCCGGAATATGTGCTCATGTGAGTCTCTCTATATATATACATATACTTTTATAAGCATCAATAATTTGGAAATCGGATTGCCAAAAAAATGTGAAGAGTCTTTATTTATTCCGATTCACAAAACACCGCCGAGAACCATTTGTAATAACTATCGTGGGATCTCATGCAACCTATTTAAAGTATTTACTTTAATTCCAAGTAGCTGCATTACTGAATTAACAGATTATCAGTGCCTATCAAACATAGAAGAAATAGTTTAACTGTCGTCTGGAAAAAAATACGTACAAAATTGTATTTATCAGTATCGGCTTTATATTGATTTACAAAAATCTAAAATACCGATTTTTTAAAAAAATATAAAAAAAAAGGAAAAATCTATTTTATATTGAAAACAATATTACTACCTGCCTCAAAGTGGGCAATAATGTATCCGTTCACACAATATGTTGAATAAGAAATAAATAAAAAGTGAAACAATTTTTTTTTTCTTGTCGAATTTTACAACATTAGATCATATGCCGAAACACTATAAGTTTGAAAAAAATAATAAAAAACGGCAAAATATAAAATATATAAAGTGCAAAATATTCAAAAAAATAAAAAATAAAAGTATGAATATAAAAAAAATAATAATTGTAAAAATAAAAATAGAATAAAATTAAAAAGTTAAAAACACAATCATACTTTATTTAAAATAGATACGAATTAAATGCGTATTAGTGCAAGAATCTAGATTCTACAATATCTAGGGAGGAGGAATAAGAGTTAGGAAAAAAAAAGGCTGGGATAGCTAGTAATTTTTCAGTCGCATAGCTTTCGTGTCCATTTTATTATTCTATCCATTGTACAAGATAATTATTCTAAAAAAATAGCCATTAATGACAGGTCTCTCTTTTTCGTGAATAAAAATTATTATTTTATGACATTGCTTAATTTTCATACATAGGAAAACACAAATCTTGGATCTTATTGAAAAATATGCAATGTTATCCTCGAAGAAATGGGTGAAATAGAACAGAAAAAAAAACAATATATCTGAAAAGTTTTTACTCTTCTGTTAGAAAAAATAGGAAGAGACATTCGAGTATAAGAGACTTCTGATAAAAATTGTATGGTTGACTGTAGGATAAGTTATGGAGAGTGTCGACGTTTTTAAAGTTCTGCAGATAAAAATAAAGTTTTTTAAACTTAGACCTGATATATTACTCCTAAGTGCATTTCAGATCATTTTTATAAAAGGCTGGTTTTCATATCGTGGGTCATCAACCTTATGGGTTAATACTTGTTGATACTTGAGTGAATATTATATATATATATATTTTTCTTTTCCATTTTATTATATAAAAGTTATTTTAATAATGAAGAATTATGTAAAAAATAGAAATAGAAGAAGGTAAAATTAAATTATGAAGAAATATGTAAGATATGAGATTATAATGATTACTAGAGAATAGATAATTATTATAATCTGTGTGATATTTGAAGTATAATACGTATAAATGATATATCATCATGATCAGTCATCGTTCGTCTGCAAGGCAGGTCGAAACGATAGCACATTTAAAAGTATGTCTATTTAGGAAAAAAAAAAATGTTTTTGTCACTTCATGACTCATACCTCCAAGCAGTCGATATATTATGTTAATATGTTATTATTAAAAATTATTGCTGTATTTTATTTTTTTTTCTATTTGTCTATTTTATTTTATATATTTGTTTTTATTAATTTATTTTTTCTTTATGATATTTAAACGAGTCGATTCTGGAGTTAAGTAGGCTAAGATACTTTTATTTCAGGGACAAGACTTATAGCCTGAGGGTCAGAAACGCCACCTGGGGGCGAAATAGGAGACTGCCCTCGCTAAGAAGAAGAAGAAGACTGATTGCCACCAGTTCTCGCCAAATCTATTTAACAAAGTCCGGTTGACAAATTCATTTCTCTTCCTGGGGGATTCATCAATAACGGGGAAGACAGTAGAATTAGACAAGGGTCTGGAGACAGTTCCATTTGCATCACTTTCTAATTTCTCTAAAGAACTCGCAAGGGCTTACTAGAACAGGGTGATTGGTTGCCCCGTTGCGCGATGGAGGAGCAAAGGGCTTGCATCTGCTGTGAAAAAAATTATCCTGTATATTACTTTGATTGCTTAGGCTAGTGTTTCGCATATTACAAACAGTAATAAAATTCAATAATGAATTTAAACTGAGTGGAAGTAGCTAACATCTAAGTATTATAAGAACATCAAGAGGGTTGTCAACCAATCTCAAAAGAATAAAAATTATATTTAATTCTTTATTTTTGTCTGTACTTAAGTCTATATGTACTCCGTATTTAACTAGACCAGATATCCATAAAGTTACAATCCTATTGTAGGCAATTAAGGTATAGTATTGTTCTTTGGGTCGGCCAAGATATAATTATCAACTTAGACCAAACCAGACTCGAACCTACGCGGAGCAGCACAGAGAATGCTAATTATGCTTAACACCTTGACACATTTGGCCAACAATGCTTACTTTTCTATATTTTTTTTTGTTTTGGACCTTAATTACTAAGAAGTTAATAAATAAAAAAACACCTGTACCGCTACAACCCATGAAGGGTCTTGAAGAAAATAAACTTTATTCTAAGACAAATTGTTCGCTATGAATAGCCAATAGCATTAAGATAGTGATAATGATAGAATTTAATATTATAGATTATTTCATAAAAATATCTTAATTGGTTTTTACTTTTTTGAGCTTCGTTCCATGAACTCGATCCTTCTGTAAATTTGACATGTAATAGCTAACTGATAAAGAAATAAGATACATATTTTTAGTAGGTTTCATTTCAGAGATTAAAAATACCACCCTCCAAAAAAAAAACTTAATAATTTTTGTGATACTCGAAACTATAAAAAAACGAGGTTAGTTATGTAGTTATGTACGTTTCGAGCGGCTGATCCACTACCACATCCTTGACCACTGCCGCCGTGAAGATGTTATTCCACCAGAGCAAACAGGCTTCCAGCGAGGTGTCGCGTGTGAACATCATCTGGCCAAACTCCAGGCTCACACCATCGAGCAGATGCATCGGAACAAGGCCACGGCGCTCATTTCGCTGGATTGCACTCAAGCCTTCGATTGCGTCTCGCACCCCTTGCTGCTGCACAGACTGGAGGAATTCCGGTTTCCCGTCGCCCTGTGCCGACTGATTTCTACCTCAGTGGAAGATCATTTGTTGTGCGGGTCGGTGGGAGCCTGTCTTTGCCAGTCCCCACCACCTGTGGTGTACCTCAGGGGTCAGTGCTGGGCCCAATCTTGTTCAACATCTTCACGGCACCAGTCGTATCCATAAAGCACCCTGAGGCGGTAGTGGCTGCATACGCTGACGACATTGCGGTTTACGCGTCCAGCCTCAACCCCGGCCGGGCCCTCAAGATGGCTGAGAGGGCGACCTCCACCATCGTAGAGGCGCTGAAGACATGCGGCATTAAGGTGAATTCTAGAAAGACTGACGCCATAGTGATGTCCTTCAGTAAGCGCGGCAAATATCAAAAACTGCCGAAGAGCTTTACAGTGGATGGCATCGAGCAGACCATCTCCAACTCCATCGTATACCTTGGCGTCAGTATCGACAGGCACCTCACCTTTTCGACGCATGTTAGAAGCAGGATAAAGCTGGCCCGGGCGCGGACATACCGCCTCCATCACCTCCTTACCTCACCCCAGATATCCCTTCGGCTGAAACTCCAGATTTATAAGTCTATCATCAGACCCGCCCTCCTCCACGGTGCTCCACTGCTGCATCATATGTACGAAACTACACTACGCGCCCTCCAGACGTTCCAGAACACCGTCCTTCGGCGAATCGTCCGCGGCACCAGCCTTCAGAGGGCCAAAAACACCCGGATCCTCGAGGAGCTGAGGATGCCCACGATCCCGGCCTTTATCAGTCGCCGGCACGTCAAATTCTTTGACGGGCTGAGCTAATGTGCCAACCCTCTCTTCAGGGACATAGCCCCGCCTTACAGGCCTGGGAGGTGGCAAGGCACGATCCCTTTAGCGTACGTACTCGCCGAGGGAAGGGGTTCAGACCATACGGACTGACCCGATATGACCCACCATCGCCGGCAAAGTGTATCCTCCGCACTCGACATGTAGACGGATTGCCTCCAGCAGACTAAGACCCTCCAGAGATGGCAGAGCTACAAATAAGTCTTAAAATGCCGAAAGGCAATAAAAGATCCAATAGCCTAATTTCCTTTGCATGTATTTATAATTTAGTCGGAGGTTAGAGAAAAAAAAAAAAAAAAAAAAAAAAAAAAAAAAAAAAAAAAAAAAAAAAAAAAAAAAAAAAAAAAAAAATCAAGTTTCATAACAATGTCTTAAATGGAGAAAAAATATAACATTTAGGGTTGTCACTCCCATTATTCTCTTGCTGAAGACGTAAGTGGTGTAAGATTAGGTGTATGGCTGTTTCATAGATAAAGAACAGCTAAAAATAAGAAAATGATCCTTCATATTCCTAACCCTTATACTCTTTTCATCCATTATTCCAGTTGTAGGCTCTCTCTTCGCTATAAATTCAAATAATATTCAAACAAAATGTTCATATTTTATAGAAATATCTCTACAATTAATGTTCCCCTAAGCAAAATAAAAAAATTAAATTTAGGAGAGTTCATAATTATGACACAACGTTCTCAACGCTAAAATTCCTGTTATTTCTATTTTTTTGGATCAAGTTTTTAATATTCGCCTTTATAGATATTCTTTGACCAAATGACACTGGAGATAATAATCACGAAGGGACCATGACATTAAGAAGGCTACACGTTCCGGAAAATGTCACTGATTCCTCGCTTTAAGAGCACTCTGTATTCAGAACTAGAGACCTTAGCTTCCTCTCCTTCCCCCCTCCAGGATTTGCATAATCCCCGTAGCTAACGTAGTCGGGATATTCTTCCTGTTTTGTATGACTTGGACTTTTCAGTTTTTGCATTAATCTTATACCTAACTCCAGAGTATCTTGGTACAAATTGAAAAACAACGCTTTAGTGCTTCAGTGAAGCAGAGGCCTCATAGGATCCGTTTTCCTTCACAGGAAACCGTAATCTTTGAAATAACTTTTTGAAAGTATCACAGACATATAAATTACATTTTATGGCACTAAAAATATTCATTAATTTAATATTAATTATTAATAATTACATTTATATGGAAGGAAATTAGTAAATATATTCTACTTTGACATTTTTCTCCTTATCATTATTTATTGAAACAATAATTATACATGTTTTCGGGAACATATATTTGCCATCTTCAAGAACATTACATCAGTACCTCTATTCTGATTCTGAATAAAATATTTTATATGAATAATATAATTCTTACTCTAAACTGATATGTTCCTGATGGGAAATACCAGTCCCCGAAACATGTAGAATTAATGAATCAATAAATAATAATAAGGAGAAATATGCCAAAGTTTAATATATATTAATTAGCAATATTAAATATTTAATAATTTACAAACCTTTTTGTTAATGTTCTCAAACTATTTTTTTTTTACGAAATGTTTAAACCTCTTTTTTCTTGTTGTTCAAATTTGGTATGGCAATTTATATTTTTTTGTGATCATTAACCTTATATTATAAACTTTACTTATTTAGTTAACTGCTAATAAAGTACTATTATAAGTTGCTAAAATAACTGAAGTGGTTGCAATGCCCAAGGGTTTTGTTGATATACACATTAATAACGAATAACATAGGTTAGGTAAAAATCAACAAAGAAATGTCAATTACTTCCTGACTTTGAAAAATAATTGATCATGTATATGTCAAACCACATATCTACATATATATAATAAGTTCGTTTGCTTGACGTATGAATCCACACGCATTATTTTACACCCAAAGCAACAATGATGATTTTTTTATTACATTTCAGAAAACGTTCTCAACTCTTTCCTTTTCTTGAAAAGTTTACATTTTTGAGTTAACAATTTCAAAATTAAATTGAAAATGAATGATTATTCAAAAGAAACAAAGTTGAGAGAAAATAGTGGTATCAAACGTGACTTTTTTAATTTAAACCAATATAGCTCCTAAACGGTTGATACTAACGAAAAATGTAATATAATAAAAATATTTTCCATCAAATTTCCCATCCGAGAAACCAACAGAGCTAGAGCGTTAAATTTATGAGGATGAAATAAATGTTACAAAAAAAAAAAAAAAAAAAAAAAAAAAAATAGACCCGAATCAAAAGACATATCCAGGTCAAAAAAAAAGAAGTTAGCTGTAAGACGGTGACCCAAGATTATGAATCTAAATCGGAAAAAATTCTTACAATGCTTGACAATTACCTGAGTGCCCAATTTTCTAATCATTTTTTAATCATCGGCATGAAAATTCCTTCAAAAGGATTTTTTATAAATGTAATATACAACAATACAACTTATTTACAGATAAGAGATGGTTATCGTTATTTTTTTAATTTAAAACTTTAAACAGGCAAGACCAGCAGAATTGATATTATTTTAATTACTGATATCCAAGTTTTCAGAAATATTTAAAATTACAGTTACCTTTGAGAGCTTGGCAAGATAATTACGCTTTGTTGTTCAGGTATAACCAAACAAAACTATAAATAAAAAATAGAATCCTGTAGACCCAACAAATAGGGAAACAAACTGAGATCCCTCCGCAGATTTATCAATAACAGAGGACAGTCTTTATAGCGCTGTTTTCTTGCCGCGTCCTATCTCATTGATAAATTGCTCCGTAGATTTATATTTACCATCCTATATTGGATGTTTTATGTTATCTACGTGAGCCGAACATCTTTCTGTTTTTCGCATTTTAAACAAAAGAAGAGATTTTGACTTTTGTTGTCAGTTCATTAATGTGATGATCTGCTGCACTGTTTTTATTCGTGTAAGATGTTATAATATTAGCTTGACTCAATACTGTAAAGTTTAATTAATTTGTAAATTAATAGTTTAAAAATTTATTTTTCACTTCATTTATTTGTTAAACACATGTGATTTTACAAAGCTCTTCACAAAATCTTGCACAAATATGGTCTTGAAATGTTTATCAGAAAAGAGTTTTAGTAAAAAAAAAAATTACTAAATCACAAATGTAATTTTATAGGTTACTTCTAAGAAAACTATGCTATGAGATTATACATTTTTTCATTAGAGAATATGTATTTTTTTTATTTCAAATCTCTACTAACTATTATTTTTAAGAAGCTAGGAAGTATCATTATAACCGGTTCTTTTTAACAAATTCTTCAAAATAACGCTCATTCAAACGTAGGTCAAGGTAAGATTCATAGTCAAAAGTGCTTTGCAATGGTGGGCTTTTCAATTCACGTATCTATCCTTCGATGAAATTGAAATGAATCAGGATCATTGCCGGAATATAAAGTCTTCGAAGAGAAAGCCAAGCGAGGAATGCGAAAATCACAGATTTTTGAAAAACTAAATATGAGGTTTAAATTAAATCAATCCAAATTTGGTATATGTTCGTATCACGTATTAAAAAAAATAATAATAAATAAAACGGGTTCATTTCAATATTTATTGAGGTAGCCATTTAAAATACAACTATATCATAATTTGTGTCATTTTCAGACGTTATCATTATGGGAAACTTTTTGAGATGCATTGGAGAGCAATGACATGAACTTTCAATGTTATTATATTTTTAATTTCGTTCAGTTCGTAAATTTGTATTAAGAACATTTTAAAATTTTTTTGGAGGAAACGATTATTGATAAAAACTCAGCGGATTGCATTATTATCGATCAATAATTATTTTTTAATAATTGACTTTCAACTTGTAAAGAAGACAGCCCAATTACATTAACTATCAGTGATAATTTTACTTTAAGAAACTATTCATTTTCAATTTAGAGCAATATTCGACTATAATGTTACCGTCATCTTTATTGACAAGTGATTGTCCTATGTTATGAACTATTATTTTTTCAGTTAATTTTATTTTATATCCCAAGTTTTGGGTGGCTTCCTTTCATATTCTTTTGTCTAAGGTGCATTCCTGTCTTAAATCTCATCTCATCATGTAATCTTGTAATCATGTAATCCCTTCTTCCATATTTCTTGTTTTGTTTCCGTCTTCCATCTATTTTATCATACTCTAATCCGATAATTCCCTTGTTAATCTTTCCATTTTCGTAAACGTCAGTACCAGCTTAGGGATTTTTTTCTTGACCCAGAATATGTTTTCCACCTTCTGCTCAGGGTCGATAGTCAATATCAGTGGCAAGAAGCTTTTTCAGGAGATTGGTCTTTACTGTTCATGTTTCCTCTCTATATGTCATTATACTCAATACAATGGTTTTTAATATGTTACGTTTTGTTTTGGGATTGATTCTCCAATTCCATAGCATCGAATTTATCATAGAAATAACTTCATAATTATGTTATATGATATTTAAAGTGTTTACCGTTTTTTAATCCTTCCCCAGGACTAAATTATACGTCGTCGATATCGGAGAACACAAATTCGGTCTTATTGGTGTTAATTCATTGTTTGTATTCCTCTTATAACTTTGGGAACATATGGTACAGAAATCCTCTTTGAAGACTAATGCCATGCGTTTACATTTCCTTTTCCATTTATGAGTTCATGTTGAGATAAAATGATACATAAAACTATTAACAGATCTCATTTCTTTTGCATATTCATCTGGGGGAAAATGCAAGATAACGGTCGTGTGCTGTGTGTTTTAACATTGTTGAATGAGTGTGCCGTCAAAGTAAATGTGTTTTATATCCAAAACGTTATGTATTGTGATTTTTCAAATTTTAAGCGGATTTTGCAGAGATTATGTGCGTCATACTGTTTGAAAGGTAACGTCGCACAATGCAGTATTGGCCATGAAATCCTGGCCAAAACTATTTACCTATTTTTTTGTGACTGTGAAATACTTAAAACATTTTATTAGCGATCAAGAAATATATCAGACTAATAAAATATAAAAAAATTCAAGTTTTGACAAAAATTAGGGGAATCTCTGTAAAAATCAGAGTAGATGAAAAACGTAGGGAAAATGTTATGTTTCATTACGTCGGTTAACCGTTATGATATTAAAACTTGCTAAAAACTTGTTATCACAGAGAAATACATACTTTTCGAAACTGTGTAGAGAAATTTCAGATCACTTGTTAAATGGATTTCACAGAAATCACACAGACTTGGTTATTAAAAAATTCACTTTAAGAGGTATTTTTATACATTTATTAAAAACAGGGGGGGGGGGTTGGGGTGAGATTTTTTTTGCGATTTAACAAGTAAAAGGATTGAACTTTACATTAATGCAAAAATATCTGCCCGACAGTACAACATAATTTTTTTTTTCTTGTAAACAAGTCTATTTTTTTCGTTTTAACATCGTAATAAAAAGAACTACAAGTTAACCATTATGATTTTAAAACTTGCTAAAAACTATTTATTACAGAAAAATACATACATACCTTTCCAAGCTGTGTAGAGAAATTTCAGATCAATTGTTAAATTGATTCCACAGAAGTCACAACATCTTTAAGCATCTTACAACTCAGCAAAAGCAACTGTGTACATGCAGCTTACCCAACTCCTGGATTTAGACTAGTTTCCTTGGGCAGGAAATGGATAACAATGAACGAGATCAATATATTTCGATGTAAACAATCCTTAGCTACCAGGAAATACGTATTGTAATGTTCTGACGTACAATTTATTTTTTGGACTTTTGGCTATGATTAAATGGTAAATACTCCACTGTGCGTTGTAGAACCAGTGAAGCGTGAGTTGTATTTCTATGCACATATCGTATGTGTATGTGATATTGAGTGGTGGAGCAAAACTCTGACCTGTGAGGGACGGGAGAAAATCTGTCAGAAAGGACGGATTTCAAGATAAGGTAATGGTGATCATTAAGATTTAATTTATGATGATAGCGGTGAATGAGGTGGGTGAAAAATCATCTTGAATTTAAAGAGAAGTCTCTGGTTCCAGACTTTATCAAACGCTTGAGAAACGTCAAGAAATAATCCAGTTGCATACAATTTATGCTCAAGTGGCACATTAAATTCAGAATTAAAATTTCACAATCTATTTAAATGAAACAAATACTAATTTCGTGAAGATTTGGAAGATAATATAATACACCAATTAGAAAATAGTCTTAAATTTGGTATTTTAGAAATAATAATCGTTCAAATTGAATCCTATGTTTGTACGTATTACCATTAAATATTTTCAATTCTTCAATTTTAGATTTATTCCCTTACAGAACGCAAAAAAGCCCATAGAACTTACCTTGTAAACCCTTAAACATTCCCATTTACATGTAATTAAAGCCCTTTCTTTCACAATCTGTTTAAGACCTTCTCCTGTGCATTATAGATAACAATATATAGTTAATTGTCATCTATGCTTATATTGTAGTATCTACTATATTGATGGCCGAGCAAGTCAGAACAATTAATTCCAGTGCTCCTAGTTATAAAAGTCGTGGATTCGATTCCCATTGGTTAATATTTATTTCGTATTAATAGCATTCTTGCGTAATAAATCATGGTTAGGCACCTCTCTAGTTTAGAAGTAGTTGTGTATCTATCGGTAGCAACCAGCGGTTGTCCTTACTGCCTATTTTAAATACAGGTTTTTAATCCTATTTAGCTGCTAAGGTGTAATTTTATATTTCTACCCACTTATTCCGCAGTGATTACCAGCATTTTATTTCTTCTTCTTCTTTGTCTTCCTCACAGTGCCATTTCTAGCGTTGAGGAGCCTCTATCCAGTGGAGCCACTCTTCCCGGTCTCCGCTTGACCACTTCATTTGGTTGAAGGATTTGCCTCTTCTAACTCCAACCCTCTGTATAGAATCCTGATACGAAACTCTGGGACGCCCTCCCCCTGGTCTCTTCTCGGTGGGTCGAGCCTCTAATACCTTTATAGGGTCCATGCCCTCGTTCATGCGGCAGACATGTCCAAACCACTTTAGTTGCCTGTTTTCCAAAGTGGTTTTGAGTTCGGACACTTCCAGCTGCTCTCTTATAGTTTCGTTTCTAATGCGATCTCTCCTAGTTTTCCCCACCGATCTTCGTGGGAACCTCATTTCAGCTGCTGTTATGCGACTGTAATGTTTGTCCAACATGGTCTAGCTTTAGGTGAGAGGTATAGGCAGGTATACTGACTTATAGATGTGCATCTTTGTCTTTTTATCCACTTCACGGCAGCTGAGGATACTGCTAGTGATCTGGTAGTATGCTTGATTTGCCTTCGATATTCTGTTTGAAATCTCTGCATCTATCTTACCAGAGTCAGTAATTACGGTACCTAAGTAGGTGTAATCCTTCACCACTTCAAGAACCTCTCCGCTGCAAACCAATTGGACATCTTCCTGTTCCTCTCTCGCCATAACCAGCACTTTACTCTTGGAGGCATTTATTCGCATACCTTTCCTCAGCAGCTCTTCTTCCCATTCTACCAGTGCTTGCTGTAGTTTCTCCTTAGAATCGGAGATGAGGACAATGTCATCGGCATATAAAAAGCTTTGTACGAGGACTGTTCTCATATTCCAGTATCCAATTTTAGTTCAGGCAGTCCGACGCTTGCAGATTTTATGGATCTCGTCCATAAAGTTTATAAACAGAAGGAGGCTTAAACTATCTCCCTGTCTAACTCCTCTTGCAATTGGGAAAGGTTTTGATTCTGTGCCATTTATACTTATCACTCCAGTGGCTCCCTCGTTGGTTGACTTCACTGCCTCAATCACATCTCCTGGCACACCCTTTGCAACCAAAGCATTCCATTTTATTTCTTGTTTTAATAAAATTAAAAAAAAAATCAATAACTATTACTCTAGCATGTATAAACATGTATTATTTAAAAAAAGAAATATCATCTTCGATAGATATCAGCGTATAATATTTCTAAACTGTATTGTAAATATGTTATCTTCACTTAAACAAACACCATATAAGTAGCAAGTTATTTATCAATTCCTAACTAGATTTTTTTTCGTATCAAAAAACTGTTCTAGTTGTGATTTTACGATATGAGAATTAAGAATATATATAGGCTTTACTCCTTACTGAGTGTTTAAAATTTAAAGTGATTTACCTTGGAATTTACGAAGATTGTTTTTATAAAGTTTGGAATCAATTACTCTGCGGTAATTGCTAGAAGCCAGAGCGCAGAGTGGTGGGCAAACACCGCGAACCAGCTGTTGAGCAAACTAGTAAACTACCCCTTGACGAGCTGTACGCTGGCTACCATAATATTGGCCAACATTATATAGCGCTAAAATCGATTATATTATTTCCTATTATTAAATACATATTAAATTTAATAATTGAAATTTTAACTAAACTCGTTTGCTCATTACTAAATGTAAATTAATTCAGAGAAGTAGAAGGTTCTTGAAGTTATTTAGTTTCAGTATTAGGACCAGTCAAGAATCTTTCTGAATATGACGCACTTCCATTGTAATATCAATAGATGATACGTATTTTTCGATCACTTAACTTAATTAAAGAAGTTAGAAGACTGTTGAAAATAAATGAGTAAAATTTAAAGTTATAAAAATAGTAATTGTTACAGGAGGTAACGGACGGTTAAACCCAGTTAGTACTCGTAAAAACATATACCTTGTTAAAAAAAGCGTCGCTGAAACTCATTTTTTAAATCGATTTCACTGTTTAAAGAATAAAAATTATTTTGTTTGTAAACATTATTCTTTGAATTCTGAAAAATCAGTTGTGAGGGTTTTGGTCCAGGAAAATCACGTTATTCTCTCCAATCTAAGTCTATCTTCTTATGTTAATAGTAGGGTATTACATTCAAAGATTGGTATAGAAACTCTCTTTATTTGAGATATTTGAAGTTAAACAAATGGGCTTATCTATTCTCTATTTAAACTTAAATTTTCTAATAATAAAGGGATCATAGGCCAACGAATTTTCCAAAAATTTTCTTTTCGTTGCCTTGGTAACAGTAAAACCTACCTAGGTATTGCTGCGAAGAGCATTTATCATGGTTCCTAAAAGAAAAGATCTATCTGTTAAACTAAAAAAAAAAATATATATATCAGCAATAGAAAGTGGTGAAAATGATGAGGTGTATAAAGACCAATCCTTTTATGGACACCTGGCATGGATGAATCCCAAAAAATTAACAAAGAGGGTATTTACAGTGACAGGTAGAGGCAAGGCATCTAAGAACAAGTGGATGGCATCAGTGAAGTCAGAACTGGAACAACTAGGGATCCATCTGAATAAAACACAAGATCGACTGCAATTTTTTCAAGGGAAGGAGTTTTTTTTGGAGGGGGAGATACGGTTAGAAAAAAAAAATTACTTGTGAAAAACGACAATTTGAAGGGTTAAAACTTAGGTTGATGAAGAACCAAGTTTTGTAATTGCTACATTAATGAAGAAGTGCTTACAATTAATGAAGAACTGAACTCCGCCATGTTTCGCTAGCGTTTGTGGTTGTATCTTGATCCTATTTACTGGGCTCTTCCTACAATAGTTTTACGGTATAATCGAATTTATTATATCTTTCGGTGTGTTTCGGTGGCCCTGAAGAAGACCTGTATGACAGGTCGAAACGTTGGCACGCATTAAAGTATTTTTAAGTAAACGTGGTGTTCTTCTTTGACTGCATACCTCATTATCTTCTTCTAATCGTACTAGAAGTCGTAATGTTAATAACTACTTTCTCTGGAAGCTCTATTTGAATAAATAGATAATAAGAAAAATTTATAAAAAGTTCATGTTAGAATCCTGACTTATCTTTAAACCCCCTATCTAATGATACTATAACCGGTAATGGGTTCTGTTATTATATAACTGTCAGAGAGTAGTTATGGGGATGACAGATTGCCATCAGCCGCTCTAAGATATCTCTACTATATGAGGATACTTAACCAGATAGTGGATCTCTAATGCGAAACTAATATTCCTGCTAGGGCTGATATCTGAGGTCGTCAGTAGTCATCAGGATGTGATGAGGTGATGCAGGGAGGTGTCTTACCTTAGCTTTGGATAATAATGTTTGATCTGGCTGCTTATATAAACATGTTGCCTTCTTGTTTATAGCGCTTGCTCTTCGTGTACTTGTACATTATACTTTGCTTATCCAGTAAAATTATTAATAATTTTTTTATGTTGTAAAGAATAAATTGTTGTTCGACTTCTTTTTATTTTAAGTTTTATGTGAACTATTCTGTTGCTCCTATTTGGAGAATGACCTGATGAAGTCCTCAAGTCAAGAAAAAAGGAAAATCTTTTAGATCCTCTTTTGTCTAAATATTTCAATTCACAACTTCGACAGAAAATAAATATTTATACTTGTTTACTGAAACCTATATGAAAATATACTTAAACAAATAAACTGCTTAGTTGGAGTACATAAGGAAGTTAATCCCACATATAAAACAAAAAATAAAGAAATATAGAAATTTTTTTAGTAAAGGTGCTGTTGGAAAAAAAGGGAAGGAAGGATGCGAGAAAAGGAATAGCGTGGACCGAAGAAAGAAGGATGGAGCAATCGGAAAGAATGAAGAAAAAGTGGGAATAGAGAAGGAAGGAGAAAAGTAGTAAGAAGTGAATGATATTTGCGTGGTCTCTAAGGCCGTTACGTGGAAGAAAAAAAAAAAAAAGTTGCTGTTGCTTGGATCGAAAATTTTGGACAGTTTCATCACTAGACAGTTAATGGATAATATTTTTTGTAATATAACAATTGTAACTAGAACCTATAGTTTAGGGGAGTAAAAAAAGTAACGTTTGAAAACTATATTTCCTCTCAACTTTATTCATTTCGAATTGTTATTAATTGTTTTTTAATTGAATAATTAATTTAAGTAGTTTGATCCTTTTTATTTTTAAAATGTAAATCGCGTATAATATTACAAAAAGTTATGGAGTGTAAATTATTTTTTCATATTTTGACTATGTGAGAAAAAATGGGGTGTGCATAGCAATTAGGAATCTCATTATAAACAAAAACAAACACATAAACTGGTTATCGTAGGTCGATGTAGGTTATCGGTAATATGTGTAAACATATTAGTTAAGTTGAGAGCTAAGTCAAAGACCGAACACTGATCGATAGGGAATGAAGGAGGCCCAAGAGGCTGTGGCCACATACTCCCACTAATTTTGGCTGAGGTTATTGGCTGGGAACCTGATATCAGGAGGCCAACATAACCTAACACATCTTCCATACGTGGCTGCAATACTGTTTTATTTCTACAGGCTTTATTATTAAATGTGTACTTTCTATCATATAAAAAATCAGCATTATTCATAAATATATACGTATATTTATTTGAATACATACACTAGGTTCTTACAAAACCCTTTGTACCTAATAATAGCTTTATTTCAGATAACGTATTTTAAACACTCTTAAATACTTTCCGACTAGTGTTTGGATTTGATGCTGGTACCACTCCTTTTGCTACGAGGCAATGAACTCTTCACAACCAATAGGTACGTGCTTCAAAGATCCAACCTTCTAAAAAAATGAGCCAATGTATTAATCAAAACATAATCTGTTGGTGCAGTACTTTACTATTGGCAGGGGGTGGCAAAACGTTTACTCCTCGCAGTCCAGATATTTTTTGCTTGGTTAAGAAACAACGATTTTTAGGGACATTGTCGTTTTCTAATTGGCTTGGTTTCTGTTGAACAAAGTGGGTAATTTGCACTCGAAACTGCTTAAACTCTTTTAAACTGTTCAGGTACAGAATTTCCTGCTTGATCATCAGGAACAAGTTCTAAATGTGTGTTCGGTGGAACGCCTTCCATGTTCCACCAAAACGAAGCAAAGTGCGGCAATATTTTAATAGATAATTGACTTTCTAATGCTCAAATTCCTTCTGCGGCTGTCATTGGGGTTAGACTTTTTTTTTTAGAAGAAAGCCTTGAGACTTTTTATCTAAAAACTTTATTGAAGTGTTACTAATGAGTGATTCAAGTGATGGCTACGTCATCGTAATTTATAATTTTTTACACCTCTACCTTCTTATAGGATTAATGTAACTAAGGGTTGTTTTATTTTATTAATTTACTATTAATTTTAGATTAATTTTATTAATTTATAATTTAAGGGCTATGAGGAGTTGGTCTACTGCGTATCTTTGCAAATATTCTTATTTTCACTTTAAAAGCAATAACGTTGATACATAGCAGTATTCTATATCATAAAAGACTTTTTTTTTATGATTAATGGCGTAAGAATATTTTTGTCCCATTTATTTTTACAAAAAAAAAAAAAAAAAAAAAAAAAAAAAAAAAAAAAAAAGAAAGGAAAAACTTTAATTGTTGTTATGTATTGTTATAACTTTGATATTGATATTTTTTCTTATTTATTTTACTTTTTTAAACTGGACAAGAATCAGGCTAATTTTGAATTATTTGCAGTTGTACAGGAGATAGTGTAGAGGACATGTATACAAAGCCATTCATCACCAAAATGGCCTCCAGAGACAGCCCCGAAGACAAACAGGACTTGGCCTGGAGACTATTTGTACAGAAGCAGTCTGTTTGTGATAGCCCCGGGCCCCCTTGGCTTGCCAATGTCTTGGGGTCGCCTTATCAAAGGGGCTCCAGTCGGCTATCTCCAGGCTGAGGTAATCGCTTCCTACGTGTGCCCATTACATCTTCTCTACCATCCTGAGGAGCAGCCACCGTTAGCAATAGAAAATAGCAATAAAATATTTGATAAATATCCCACAACTAACTAGGAACTGATAAATGATATGAATATTCCATGATGGTTAGTTCATTTGTAAACTAGTTCCGAACTATTATATACATTTTTATTTTGGCAATATATATTAATCTGTCACAGTTGAGGGAACTGAATAACTAGTGGAGCTCAAAGTTTACATTAATGTCTTTTTTTACATTATAATCACATTACTAATAAGATAAAATAAAATCATGCTACAAAAAAGTTGATGAATAAAATAAAAAAAATAAATTAAAACCCACCTATATTCATGTCCTCTTTACCCTACGCTTCTACATTCACCTCTTAAATATAATAACTCAATTGTATCCTTCAAAAAATCCTTTATCGTCCTGTCTTATTATGGAATTCCTTGCCCAACTTAAAAACTTCTCCTCTCTAACATCCTTTTAAACATCATCTATTTCCTAACCTCCTCAATATTTAACCTTTCGAGGAAATGTAAAATGTAAATATTTATGTGATGGATATTATAATAGTCTACTTAAGTTGTATCTCTTTAGAAGATTTTTTATTTGTTTTATAACTTATAATGTTAATAGTCATATAATGTAAATTATATCAATTATCATAGACGGACGAGAGCCCTATGTATTGTATTCTGATTTTATCCTTAAGGGTCAAGATATTCCAAAATAAAGTTGATTTTCTTCTTTTAATTTTTTAATTGAACAATAGGATACAATTAAATAAGAAGAAAAAGTTAGAAATATAACAATTTTTCATACATACACTCAGGCTAATCCTCCAGCCAGCTCTATCCCCTATCATGTAAGGGATTTAGCTAGGCTCTAGATCAGCTTCTCTCCGGCCACGTCACTTATTTGTGTGCCATTGGAAGCAGACTTAACCATAAAAGGCTCCCCTGTGCCTTATGCGGGACAATCATTTTTATCGTTCCTATAGCTATAAAAATATTAGCAACATCTCTTGACATCTGGATAGAAGTGTCGGATCTTTAGCAACTGTATAATACAAACCATTGCGTATAGATGTCGTTACTGTTTCTGTTTAGAGGGAGAGAGAGGGAGAGAGAGAGAGAGAGAGAGAGAGAGAGAGAGAGAGAGAGAGAGAGAGAGAGAGAGAGAGAGAGAGAGAGAGAGAGAGAGAGAGAGAGAGAGAGAGAGAGAGAGAGAGAGAGAGAGAGAGAGAGAGAGAGAGAGAGAGAGAGAGAGAGAGAGAGAGAGAGAGAGAGAGAGAGAGAGAGAGAGAGAGAGAGAGAGAGAGAGAGAGAGAGAGAGAGAGAGAGAGAGAGAGAGAGAGAGAGAGAGAGAGAGAGAGAGAGAGAGAGAGAGAGAGAGAGAGAGAGAGAGAGAGAGAGAGAGGGAGAGTTTTGTGTGTATATTACGAATAATAAGATTAAGATTTCCATCGTTTCATGACCTCTCTCACACATAGCTCCTTCTATCATTCTCTCCGTTTCTGCATTTGTTTGTAAGCCTTAATCTAATTATAGAATACGAAAAGAAGATATGTGAGTTAAGAGAGAAATTAAAGAGTGTGAGGGAAGAGGGTGCGGTGGGAGCAGATCGATGCGGAGGCAGTTGGCACTTAGTGTTCCAGTAGCTGCTGGGTAATGGCCAGTCTTGGAGTGCTATTTAACACCCCCACCAGATTATTCCACATATTATATTCTTTTATAACTTGGCATTTGACCCTGTACTTAAATTATTAATAGTTTTAGTTTATTTCGATAAACGATAAACTAGAACCTCATTTATATGGTGGTATGACAATAATGGGTTTTTAACGTTTTTCTTGCACTGCTTACTTTCTAACGGAAATTCGTTATATCTTATCAAAAATTTTGCCCTAATGTTCTTTATCTAAGATAAATTGGATTATAAATAGAGACGTATAAAAATTACATGGTACTGTTCTTAAAAAGAGAAATTGTAATAAATATCCCATAAGTTATGGTTTGGAGCTGACTAATGACAGTTGTAGCTGAACAACAAGGTAACATAAGGTAATGCTTTAATTAATAGAGCGATGTGAGTATTTAGAATTAATGTTGTATTTATATATATATATATATATATATATATATATATATATATATATATATATATATATATATAATCTTAGTTCACAACTGCGGATTACCTGGCATTCAAATCGTTTCTAGTCCTTTTAATCTTCGTGTAGATAACAAGCAATTAGAATGCGATAAGAAGAGTCGATTAGGATGATTTTGAGTAGAATAGAGAATTGTTCTGTATTTTTTTAGAACGAATTTCATAATAAAAGTTATGTTATGAAGCAAATAAAGTATATAAAAGTAAATAATACCCCGCCGAAATACGCTCAGGCTGATATTCCTAACCAAAGATCGAAGAAAGAGTGGTTAAAGAAAACTCTTAAAGGCTAAATAAAAGTGAAGTAAGTTATAGCATGAAAAAGTAATGTTTTTAAAATAATATCCAATCTAAACTCAATTAACTTTTCACGAGTACAATCAACCTTATAACTAGCCATTATTATTGAAAAAAAAATTATGAAATTAGTAAGCCCGAATAAGACCATAACTCCCTAACCTTAATAAAATACGAGCTAACAATATAGAACAAGAAATAGGAGCCTCAACATGAGCCTTTGTGGATTTATGTGGGGGGTGTTTTTATGGATCTCGAGGCCAGAATCAAAAGAATATTTAACAGCATTATCCGTTTTATTTTCGGGAACCCAAGAAGCACCGATTTGCGCAGTTTTATGCGGAGTTAAAGTAGCTCATTCCTTCCTACCGGTGCCAGCATTACCTGGCATCCTTTCTCTTTCAAACCGTCCAGTCCCATAATTCACCATTATTTCCGAACTCCTTCAACTCAAATCCTCAATTCTTATCGTCCAAACCCGTTCCTGTCATTCAGATTTTTATTCTCTTGCTCATTCCTCAACCACTTTCGACAGAATACTCTTCTCTCTGGAACTCCATCTCTCTAAACATTCGTCATTCAATTACCCTTTTCACTTTCAAATACCACTTCTTTAACCACTTACTATCCACCCAGATCCTGTCCTCCAAATACTGTTAATAGCCACTTTTTAGCTGTTTAAAATATGAATAACTTATATTCAAGAAATCTTTTTGTTTTTGTAAAAAAACAATTTATTTTAAAATTTATGTTACTTATTAATTATATATTTTTATTTTACTAGGATTATCTATTATTTTGTTTTAAAATATTATTTCATTTTAAGGCTCTGAAGGCCCTAGATTGCACATTATTCTTTTTTATTCTCAAAGGACTCGAGTTCCCCAAATAAATAAAGAACTTTATTATTATTATTACTATAATTAACTAAATTTATTTTTTTTAAACAGTTGTTACTTTCATTAAATAGATAAATAAAAAGCGAAAGTCATTTTCAGGACTATTATTATAAATGTTTAAGGGATTCTGAATCAATACTGGGAATCAATTGAAAGGAAGAAGGGTAGTGACGTCAGGAAGCTGTAGATAGTGGTGCAATGTTGTTGAGGGATATCCGAGGTGTAAGGGGAGTGGAGGAGAGGGCTTAAAATACTCCTTCGAGGTACTCAAGCGTGCTGAGAAAAGAAAGGAAGAAAGAAAAGGAGTTTCTAAAACACAGAAGATCTGTCTAGGAAAAAGGATTGAAGAATTAAGAAGTAAGTAGAAGGTAAACGAGGTTTTCATTTTCATAGTATGCCCCTCTGCCAGGCACTATTATATTAAACGGCTTTTCAATGACAAGGAACACTAAAGTGTAGTATTCATTTTCCTCAAAAATGAAAGATTAGTGCAATTATTTTGAAGGTTTGTTAATAATCAAATTTTTATTAATTAATACTAACAATTCAATAGATTTTAATTCTATTATTGTAATTTTTTGTATTTTTAATTATTCGATTATCATGGCATAATTTGTGTCCATTGTATCAGTGACCGTTTTATAGTTTACACTATTGTTTTCTTAATATAGATTTCTTCCTAATTTTTTCGATTCTGTTTTTCATTCTCAAAATTTATTATTTGTTTAAAATTTTTATTTATGGTCAACTAATGTAGTTATTTTTTCATTATTTTTACAGTCATTTTTATGTTAGTAGATTATTTTTGTTTTTCTTTGTTTCACCTATGTATAATGACTGTTGCAATCTACGCAGTTAATTTTATAAATCAAGTCTTTTTTATAAATATCAATTTAAATGAAGATAAAAGGGATGAGGTCGGTAGAACTGATAGGGACGAAAACGGAGACTCACTAAAGAATATGAAATTATATTATTTATACATAATGAATAAGATATTAGTTTTTATATAATTCTATAATTCTATATATAATATTATTTTTATCTAATTATAGTAGTAAGTCATTTATACTAATTATTATAATTTCTGATCTTGTCATAACCGATTATGATGCCTTCGAAGGAATGACGTAAGTAACCCAATGAAGTAGAACAACTTCAAAAAAAAAAATTCTCTCTCTCTCTTCTTATATATTGATCGTGTATATTTAGATATATGCATTAATTGAAATTTAAAAAATTATTATTACTATAATTTAAAAAAAACAAACTATATATACCTAACTTATTTTAATTTTACTTATTAGATCTTTCTATTTATTTGTAATCGTCCGGAATTTAAAATGATTTTTTTGTTTGTTATCTCTTTCTTTACTGTATTATAGATATTCCTCCTGATATAATTGAGGTTAAAGCTTTCACCAGTTATAGTCCTAATTACGATAACCGTAGTAAAAACAACGCTGAGCACACGCAAACAATAGAAAGGCAGTAGTTATTCAGATGGCAATAAAGTTTTTGCCCAGTTAGTGGCTTAGTACTGGCCCAAGTAGTGAACTTGAACAATTAACGACACCAACTCCTTCCTCTTCGTGTCCTCGGGGCCTCATGACACTTTAAGAAGTTCCTTTTACGACTCACGTTCCGACATACAGTTCCTCCTACGACCCGATGAAGGCTCCAGTTCGTTCTAAAAAAGGGGGCCTAAGAAGCTATATGTAGTACATTCATTTATTTTCGAAGATATAGAAAAGTATATGTATTAAGTTTTTTGAATATATATAATGATCTATACTAAGACCCTCAAACGTTCATTACAGATTATTTTTTAAACTTTTTTTATCCACGCAAACATCATAGTTAAAAACACAAATTCACGTTTACCAGAATGTAAAAAAAAAAATTACATGTACAGCATGCTAAAGGAAAAACGATGGATATTATATTGTAACTCTTCCTTGGAATTCATTTACTTATATATACTACGAAAGTATATACGAGGGTGTTCCGAAAAGTTTCCTACCTAACAAGGATACAAGACATTTTTCTGAAATTTTTGTTTGATTACTGTTACATAACAACTGCGCACCAAAAATGGCTGAAACTTTGGTGGGTAACTGTCAAAAAATGAACAACGAATTCTCTAGAATTTTGACTTACGAGTGCTTCCACCTTGACGTTGAGGTCCGAAACTTTTCAGACCACCCTCGTATCTCATCTACGGACTTTTATAACGAAAGTCAAAGAATTGCGTATTTAGAATTTTTTTTCTTTAATATTCTATCATTTGAATCATACTTGATAAAACTATAAAATATTATTTGAAATAATAATTTTCACAATATTTAACAAAATCATCATATTTCAGAAATAATTGAATAATTTAATATATGTGCAGTAGTAAAATATTGGCTAAATGTGTAACAAAATAATTTTCCAAACGATTGAGAGCTTTGATGGTTTCGTTTTGATTCAAAACATATTAATTTTAAATAAATATGCCAACAAACTATTTATTTATTTATATAGCATTTGCATTTGGATAGCCTTTGTCATGAGCCTACTAAAATACTTATGTATATATATTACTAAATGTATGTTTATAACATATATATATATATTTTACTCACGACATCTATGAGCTGAGAGAGCTTGAGCTTGATCTTGACTGTTAAGGCGTCTGAGACATTGACGACAGGCCTCACCAGCTTGTTGTAGTTGGACAGCAGGTCGTCGTACAGCCGCTTCGCGTCTGGGTTCCCGGAGCATCCTGAAACCAAATATAATTTTTTATATTAAGAATTGATATACTTTATTTATATCTATTTTTATAATACTTATGTATCTATGTACATTTCATCTATATTCTAGTTCAATTGGTTAATCTGAATCGTAATTCTATAAGGGCGCTTACCAGTTTAATGTAGTGCTATTTCAGTGAAAAAAAAAAAAAAAATGTATATATATATATATATATATATATATATATATATATATATGCCTAAACTTAAAGGCACGTATTAGAGTATCAGTGAGTTTTTATTTATTTATCAATTTTTTATTTTATTTTTTTTTCCTTTATTAACCTATTAAATAATTTAATCATTTAATATTTAATTATTTAAAAAATAATTTAATTATTCAACTATTTTATTATTTATTTAAACCAAAGAAGCAGCTAAAAGTGATTTGTTACCTTCATATAAGCAAGTTCCTTATCTTACATTAATCGGGGCATAAACTCAGATATGGTTGAACAATCCGACCAATTGTGGGTGACCTCATCAAAGTCACGAAGTCTACACAGATTGATACGTCACATTACATACAACAATTAGAAACACATACAAAGTAAAAACTACAAACTAACACAACTAATGACAGAACACGGTAACTCTAAACCATATATAACATATGTAACGAAGACGGACAGATTCAAAATTTTAGTCATGTACTTTACGAATGTAAATCATTTAAAAGACAAAGATTTGATCTAACAAAAAGAATTATTCTCAAACAAAAAAAAAATTTATTTTCAAATTTAAGACTGAGTTACTGACATTTATACGAAAGATCGACTTTGACAAACTGACTAATAATGGGCAGCAGAGGTAGTTTCTTGCTGGATTTTTTTTTTTTATTGATTGTTTGTTTTTGGATTTTGTTTAAATATGTTTTGTCATCTTATTATTTTATGTTTCAATAATCGTGCTAAACTTTGTAATATACGTAATATGCCTATAATACATGGAACATGTAAATATATAAATAAACATTCCTTGTATGGGGGTACCATATAAGGAAAAGAATTAAAAAAAAAAACCTATTGTTATGGTTTTATTTTCGAAAGTTAAATTAATACTCTTTATTATAATTATAAGTTAGTTATAATCAAACTGTATCATTTTTCCTTATAATAGTCCATACAAGACATTAATAAACTCGTTTGGGCTTTAGCTTTGTTCAATAAAGATCTCATAAGTGGGATTTTGATTAATGGCAGAAGTTTGGTGGCTATATAGTAACTTTTGAGAACTGGAATTTAAAAAGTTTATTGGGACCTTTACGGCTACTAGTTTGATAATGCAAGCGTTATATTGGCCTGTAAAAGTTATGTTTCATTTAATAATTTAAAATATTATTCTAATTCTTGATTCAATTTAATTTTATAAGAAAACTGATTATGTTATAGTTAGTATGTTGGAAAAAAGAGGTTGATTTAATAAATTTATGTTGATATGTAATATAAAACATGAGTTAAAAAGTAATTTAAATATGAAATAATTTTGAATTTATAAAGTAAATAACCTTTTCTTTATAAAATAATAACATAATAGCATTCATTTATTTCTTTTCCTCTATTTTGAATAGTTTCCCTCTTCATGATCCATATCGCAAATCGCGATATATGAATATATATATTTAACTTTGGATCTATTGACATATATGTATATATGTGGAAACTCGGGTTCGAATCCCGACTGGGTCAAATCTTTTCTCTTCAAAAATAAAATAATATAATTAATAATATTGAATTATTTCAAGAAAAATTACATATATACATACCGGTGACGGATTGTCAATAGATCCAAAGTTAAATGTAATGTTCAATATGAACATTCATCCCCGGAATCACATCGCGATTTGCGAGTGCCCGGGGGTTATGGATCACTGAAGAGGGAAGATTTGCCTGGTTCGGATACGACCCCGGTGGCCTAGTTGGATAAGGCGCCACGCTAGAGAGGTGGAAACTCGGGTTCGAATCCCGACTGGGTCAAATCTTTTCTCTTCAAAAATAAAATAATATATTTAATAATATTGAATTATTTCAAGAAAAATTACATATATACATACCGGTGACGGATTGTCAATAGATCCAAAGTTAAATGTAATGTTCAATATGAACATTCATCCCCGAAATCACATCGCGATTTGCGAGTGCCCGGGGGTTATGGATCACTGAAGAGGGAAGATTTGCCTGGTTCGGATACGACCCCGGTGGCCTAGTTGGATAAGGCGCCACGCTAGAGAGGTGGAAACTCGGGTTCGAATCCCGACTGGGTCAAATCTTTTCTCTTCAAAAATAAAATAATATATTTAATAATATTGAATTATTTCAAGAAAAATTACATATATACATACCGGTGACGGATTGTCAATAGATCCAAAGTTAAATGTAATGTTCAATATGAACATTCATCCCCGGAATCACATCGCGATTTGCGAGTGCCCGGGGGTTATGGATCACTGAAGAGGGAAGATTTGCCTGGTTCGGATACGACCCCGGTGGCCTAGTTGGATAAGGCGCCACGCTAGAGAGGTGGAAACTCGGGTTCGAATCCCGACTGGGTCAAATCTTTTCTCTTCAAAAATAAAATAATATAATTAATAATATTGAATTATTTCAAGAAAAATTACATATATACATACCGGTGACGGATTGTCAATAGATCCAAAGTTAAATGTAATGTTCAATATGAACATTCATCCCCGGAATCACATCGCGATTTGCGAGTGCCCGGGGGTTATGGAACACTGAAGAGGGAAGATTTGCCTGGTTCGGATACGACCCCGGTGGCCTAGTTGGATAAGGCGCCACGCTAGAGAGGTGGAAACTCGGGTTCGAATCCCGACTGGGTCAAATCTTTTCTCTTCAAAAATAAAATAATATATTTAATAATATTGAATTATTTCAAGAAAAATTACATATATACATACCGGTGACGGATTGTCAATAGATCCAAAGTTAAATGTAATGTTCAATATGAACATTCATCCCCGGAATCACATCGCGATTTGCGAGTGCCCGGGGGTTATGGAACACTGAAGAGGGAAGATTTGCCTGGTTCGGATACGACCCCGGTGGCCTAGTTGGATAAGGCGCCACGCTAGAGAGGTGGAAACTCGGGTTCGAATCCCGACTGGGTCAAATCTTTTCTCTTCAAAAATAAAATAATTACATATATATATATATATATATATATATATATATATATATATAGAGAGAGAGAGAGAGAGAAGGCTGTTGAATTTTGACAGCTCAATTTTTATTTTTATGGATTTAAATGGCTTTTGAAGTATCTAAAAGATTAGCTGAAATATTTACCCATTTGGCTCGTAAAGAACAATAAATTAATTTTACATTTTGTTTAGTGTGCAAAATAAAAAAAAAAAAAATATTCAAAACACAAACCATTGAGCTGAACTTTAATTTTTCATTCTCAACCAGATGCTTGACACTAACAAATGACAATGGCAAATGATAATTTTTTGGAGAAACCGGAGTTTGGACTTTATACTCGGTGTAGAAGAAGTTCGATAACATCAAGATTTTTAAACGAACAGAACGTCTTAGCGTTTGACCAATGCTGAATAACACTGCTACAGTTTCGAGAGATTTATCTAACTGTACGCAATTGAGGTATGAGTTTACCATCGGAGTTCCGAAAAACGCCTTCTTTCTTCCAAAGAACGTATCTCGGCTAGAATGTTTTTTAAACCAAAGCCGCGTTCTGCTCGCTCTTCAAGGACACCCTTTCTTTCAGAAGTCTTTTAGATTTTTTTTCAATAATACCTTAAATTATTAACACCTTTGTGAGATACCGTCGGGTTTATTTTTATTTTTGATTGGTGTTTTAATGGTATACATGGGGTAAACGTGTTTATATTTATTTAAATTCATGAATTTGACGAAACTATTATTTTTTTTTTTAACATAACATTCTTGAACATACCTCCAACGAATATGATTGACAAGGATAATCGAAACATTGCAAAGTTTTGCTCGATTTTGGTCTGAGGCTGTTTAGAACTGACAATGGTGGGTTCCTTCAAGGATGTTCCAGGTACAAGGAGAGTGTCCCCTGACTGCTCAAAGACAAAGAACCAAAGAGACGTCACCTCCACACCTCGGCTCTCACCCAAATTGAGGGAGACAATGAGATGTCGGCTCTTGGATGTTTGCTAATTCTATTGTCAGTTTTGAAACAGTGACACAATAGTTGTTGAAGCAAATGTTATTCATCATTCATTGTCAGTAATAATTTATTCTGGACTACTCACTACAGGTATTTAGGTGTTTTAAAAACGATATAATTAAAAACTATTTGTAGTCCAGACAAGAAACCGTTTTATGTAAACAAAGTATAAACATACACTCTCCAACTAAATTATAGGCCACTCCCCATTTTGTCAGTTATTATTGTTATAAAATGTAATACTTTGACCAGAGCTATAAAACAATGTTGTTAAGACACAGATACTTGAAAAAAACCTTTTTATTTTTAGTTCTGATTCTTCCACTGGGTTTATTTTTTTACTTTAGTGACGCAGCTGAGAGAGAAGAGCTGGGAATTCTCTGTATCTGGCTTGTCCTTCCATAAGTGGAGGGACGGGTCTGGTCGGGGGATCTCTAGAATGAATGTAAATTGTAAATAAAGTATAATTGTATTTTTTTAAACTTTAATTTAATTTTGTCTAATTTTCACTTACTGTTATTTAATTTAATTTTTATTTTTTAAATTAAATAAATATATATTTATATATTTCACCCAGATGTATATTTTATATTATTTATGTATAGCATAGATTTAAATTTTTTTTTTTTTTTTATTAATTTATTTTTATTATTATTTTTTTTTATATCTTTTTATTATTATTATTTTATTTTTTTATTATTTTTTTTTTTTTTTTACTGTAAATAATGTGTGAATGTAACCAGTAAGCCATATATATTTTACATATTGCCCTCATTTGTGGCAGGTTGTAATAATTACTCAATAAAATAAAATAAAATAAAAAAAGTTCTGATTCTTATTACTTACGAAATTTCTAAACATTAATGTTTTCGTGCGACAAAAGTATTTTTACACACACACACACACACACACACACACACACACACACACACACACACACACACACACACCACACACACACACACACACACACACACACACACACACACACACACACACACACACACACACACACACACACACACACACACACACACACACACACACACACACACACACACACACACACACACACACACTACGTCGGGAGTCTGTAACCCATACGTAGCGCGTCCCCAGGTGGCGGACAGGGGAATGCCCGCTAGATATAGAGGGCAGGAGGGAAATAAAATACCTCTCGCGGACCAAACAGACTAGGGGAAGGAACCCCGAATTATAAACCAAATATGGCGAGTCAGAATCTGATGAACCTTACGGTGCAGGGAGTAGGATCCCCAGTACCGGCGTCTGTCTGGGGCGAGAAAGCGGGCTCCGAGACGTCGTTATCAAGCAACCGCAGTGGCCCACTTGGCTACTGTCGCATCTAACACTTCAAGTGAAGAAAAGAGATCAGAATTGTGGAATTTGATGGGAGAAAAAATTTGTAGTCTTCACAAAGTTGTTAAAAAAAAGAAGACTACCTCACTGACGGTTAAAGCGTACGTGAGTACGATCCATGCGCTTTACGACGGTATGTCTAGACTCAACGAAAGACATCTAAAGTCAGCTGTTAGTCATACTGTCGGTATCCAAACCTTGACAGAAAAGACTCCAGGTCCTCAAAACAACAGTAAGAGGAACAAAAGAAAGAAGAAGAATAAATAAAGTCCAGTAATAAAGGGACAATAGAGGACAAAGAACCAAATAAACTTCCTGATGACCAATGGCATACGGTCAAAAAAAAGGAGAGAAAAAATAACAAGGAGAGACGTCCAAGACCTCCGCGCCCCGACGCGTTGATGGTGACGGCTCGTCGTACGCAGACATACTGCGCACGATCAAAAATGACCCTGATCTTCAGGACTTAGGGAAAAATATAGCAAAAATAAAAAAGTGTGCCGCGGGTAATCTCCTTCTGGTATTAGATCCAAAGGCGCAGAACAAGACGGAGCAACTGCGCATGGCGATAGCATAGAAAGTGCTTGACAAAGCAGAGGTCAGTAGCAAGAGGGACTCAGTAGCAATCGAAATGAGGAATTTAGACGAACTGACTGTGGCAGAAGAGGTGCACAAAGCAATCCAAAAGCATGTAGAGGGGGCGAAGAATATTGATATATCCGTTGTTAAATCTATTCGCAAGGCTTATGGAGGCACTCTGACTGCAGTAGTAGTTTTGCCCACGGTTCTAGCTAGGATAGCCATTTGAAAGGGACACATTCGAGTTGGATGGATAAACAGCCGTGTGAGGGGGAAGATTTCCCCCAAAGATGCTTTCGATGCCTAGGATATGGGCACTTGTCCCGCCACTGCAAGGGACCTGGTGGAACAAAAAATTGTTTGCGATGTGGTGAAGAAGGGCATCAAGCCAAGGAGTGCACTAGGGAGCAAAGATGTCTCCTATGTACTAAAGGACGCAAACTAACAACTGGTAGTTTTGGTTGCCCATTTTATAGAAAAGCGGTTGAGGCTGTAGCTAAGCATCTTAAATGAAGTTTCTACAGCTAAATCTTAATCATTGCGAAGCTGCCCAGGACCTATGCTGGCAAACAATAAGAGAGAAGAACATCGACATTGCTGTGCTTTGCGAGCAGTATAGGAACGTCGATGGATCTCGCAACTGGATGACGGATGATGATAGCCGCGCAGCTATTTGGGTTAAAAAGGGCCACTTCATTCAAGAAACTCAGTCGAAGAAAACAAAAAATTTTGTTTGGGTGAAAGTGGATAATATCTACATATGCAGTGTTTACGCACCACCGAGTTCCTCTCAAGTGGAATTTGAAGTTCTCCTTGCTAGAATTACTCAAGAACTGCGAGGTCGTCATCCTCTTATCATCGCTGGGGACTTTAACGCATGGGCTATTGAATGGGGAAGTAGGGAGACCAATAAGAGGGGCGAATGTATTTTAGACACATTCGCAGCACTCGATGTTGTGCTCCTCAACACAGGCTCAAGTCCAACGTTCTCAAGAAATGGCAATACCTCAATCATTGATCTAACTTATGCAAGTGCAAACCTTGCGCATGGTAACACCAACTGCCATGTGAGTGACCGCTATACTCACAGTGACCATCAAGCTATCATCTTTGAAGTCACCAACCATTGTGTCAATAGGAAAAAGTTTCAACGACAGCCAGCAGTGTGGAACCATCGATCCTTTGATAGGGATTCCTTTATAGCAATGATGCAGGAAAAAGTTGAACTTACAGGACTTGCCGAAGAGAAAGTTTCACAACTAATGAAGCTTGTTGCTAAGGCATGTGATGCATCAATGACGAAGACCTCGAAGAGAAACCAGCAGATGGCAGTTTACTGGTGGAACGAGGATATAGCAAATCTTCGGCGAGTATGCTTGCGCACTAGGAGGTTAGCTCAGCGTGCAAGAGGTCGCCAAACGTATGAGTCCCGAAAGCAAGAGTATAAGGATGCAAAAAGAAACCTTGTAAAAGCAATTAAGGAGAGTAAGTGCAACAGCTGGAAAAAGTTGTGTGATGAAGTGGACGAAGATCCATGGGGCAGACCCTATAAAACTGTTATGGCCAGACTAAAAATATCATGTCTGTCACCACCGAGCTCTCCGGAATTGTTAGAAAACATAGTTGCGGCTTTATTTCCGAGCAGACCAGAAGTTGTATTTCATAGCAACCAGCTTCTATATCAAGAAGTGCAAGAAATAACCCAGGAAGAACTAGAGCTTGCTTGCATTAAAATAAAGGATTCAAAGGCGCCAGGTCCGGATAACCTACCAAATGTTGCTTTGAAAGTGGCAATCAAGTCGAGGCCTGAACTTTTCCTGGAGGTATATAATACTTGTATCCGTGAAGGAATCTTCCCAACCCAGTGAAAGAAGCAGCGCCTCGTACTTCTGCCAAAGGGTAAAGGTCCACTAAACGATCTGACTTCTTATCGCCCGATTTGTCTTTTGGACACTGCGGGAAAGATACTGGAAAGGGTTCTGAGTGGCAGAATAGCTGATTACAGTGAAGGAGCTAGAGGGCTATCTGATTACCAGTACGGATTTAGAAAGGGGAGATCGACGATCGATGCAATCGATTTTGTGGTCAAATCTGCTCGAGAAGCCATCGCTGGAAAAAGATGGAGGAGAGGTGGAAAAAAGTACTGCACCATTATCACGTTAGACATAAGGAATGCATTCAATTCAGCACGATGGGATTGCATTCTGGAGGGATTGCGAAGGATGGAAGTTCCACAATACCTTATGAGAATTATCGAGAGTAATTTCTCCGGTAGAGTATTGAGGTATGATACTGATGCTGGACTAAAAGCCTATAAAATCACAAGTGACGTTCCTCAGGGCTCCGTTTTAGGGCCTCTCTAGTGGAATGTATGATGCAGTGCTAAGACTACCCATGGAGGTAGGGACAGTTACTTTGGGTTTCGCGGACGATCTTGCAATCATAACTTGTGGAAAACTGCTAGAGGAAATTGTCTACAGTGCTAACACAGCTGTAGCCACAATACGCCAGTGGCTCTCATCAGTAGATCTCCAGCTTGCTGATCATAAAACCGAGGCAAATCTCGTTACAAGCAGGAAAGTAAGAGAAACAATCACCCTGACAGTTGGAGATTATAATATTTCCTCCCAACCATCTATTAGATATCTTGGGGTGCAGATCGACGCTAGACTAAGGTTTGATGAACATCTGCAAATAATTAGCAAAAAAGCAGCCCAAGTAACGAATGTACTTGCTAGAATCATGCCGAATATGGGTGGCCCCAGACAAAGCAGAAGAAAACTTCTGGCTAGTGTGGCTAGCTCTGCTCTTTTATACGATGCACCGATCTGGACAACCGCATTCCTAGTACAGTCATACGCCCGAAAGGTCAATAGCGTGTACCGAAGAAGTGCCATTCGTGTCACTAGAGCATTTCGCACTGTTTCATATGATGCAGTGTGTGTTATAGCTGACATGCCGCCCATTGACCTTCTGGCGGATGAACGCAATCGGATCTATCACCGAAAACGAAAGGAACCGGGTGCTTATTGGCCCTCAATCACCAAAGAGGAGAGAAATAATACTCTACAAAGATGGCAAAGATGCTGGGATTCATCATGTTCTGGAAGATGGACCCACCGTTTGATACCAGATATTGCGACATGGATAGCCCGGAAACATGGGGAGGTTGATCATTACCTCACCCAATTGCTTACTGGACATGGGTGTTTCAGAGCCTATCTGTTTCGGTTCAAACTTGACAATGAATCGTCTTGCCCCAATCGCACAAACCTTGAGGCAAATGTTGAGCATGTATTCTTCTGTTGCCCCAAATTCGCAAAAGAGAGAGAAGATCTAGGCAGGACTCTGGGCCATCAGTTGGTGCCAGAAAACCTGGTTAGCCAGATGACTTCTGCCGATGAAAACTGGAATGCTGTTGCAAATTACGCAGCTTACATCTGCAGAAAGCTACGTAAACAGGAGCGGGAAAGATGAGGCCTCCTAGTTCCTCAATAATTAGCAGTAGAAAATATAAAGTTGGCACATAGCCAGTCCGCCCCCCGTGAAGTAATGCTTGACAGCAGTTCCGCGGGGTGGTGAAGAAGAATAGGGAGGTGGTTTTTAGTGAGTAAGAATCTCACACTGTTGTAGTCTCTCACACGGCCCACTTCGTCTTATGCAAGATTTTCCTCCTCCTCCCATTACAAAAAAAAAAAAAAAAAAAAAAAAAAAAAAAAAAAAAAAAAAAAAAAAAAAAAAAAAAACACACCCACACACACATATATAAATCGTTCCAAAAAAGAGTAACAGTTTATTCAGACCAGTCATTGACTATTAAGGAGAGCCTAGCCTAGACATATAGCCCTAGAAATTAAGTAAATTAAATGGATAGCATCCACAACACTATTGAGACTATGAGGTTATAATGGTTTAGGCATATAATGAGGATAAGAGAGAGACGAAAGCTATAAGAGAATTTTTCAATGAAGCCCGGAAAGAAAACGGATGAATATGTTGGGTTGAGGGCATTATGGAAGAAATGATGAATAGCTTAGATGCTATTGGGGAATTTTGGAATCCAAGCATGCCGAAATAGATATCGTGTTTATAGACTTCCTTTGACAAATCAGTAATATATCTATAACACAAAAGTAGCTTACATGTAATTGTAAATAAACACGTATGTAAATTGCTAAAATAGCAGTTTCCTTTTCGTGTTCATGAAATATTTCAAATTAAGAATCAATATTTTTTAATTATGACAAGAAACCAAAACTGTGATTAAAAAAAAAATAAAGAGCAGGTTACGTAAGTTGCTTATTCAGAATCGTTATCCAATATATTTTTGTTAACATCATTACTTTTATTAAAGTTACATAATTGGTTAGAAAAAAAAGGAGCTTCTCCTCCTGGATTAAATAACAAACTGCAAAGATGAATCTAAAATAAAAAGTATAATTAATAAAGGCCATATTTTCATTTCAAACTATTTTTAAGAGCTGGAATATAGAAATAAAAATGATCGCCAACTCCAGAAGCAGCAGATTAGACGGTAAATCTCTGATATTATATTATCTTATTCATTATTGTTTTTCATATATACAGAATATTTTTATTCTCATCCTTTTTCCTTGAATACATGGCATCTTTAAAAATAAAATAAAACTACTATTGAATTTCTACAGGCAGACAGTAATATTATTCTTAGTAATATTTTTATAAAATGTAAAAGAAAAAAAAAATTATATTGTTTTCGTAGATTTTCGTAGATAAAAAGTAAACTGTAAAAATGTCATGAATTAATATGGTTTTCGTATGTTTATATTTTATGTATTAGTTTTCCACTTTATGACAAATCTCAAAAACAGGTCCTGAAGAAGAAAGACATTGTAGAGTTTGGCAGTAGACGGAGACAATAAAAAGGTAATAGCTAAACAAAGATGTCCCTCCGCGGCAATAAAGGGGCGGAACAGAGATAAAGAATTGAATATTGGTGAGGAGCGATGGAATAATTCCCTCCGATATCCCCCCCCCCATTCTATACATATTACACATCT
This sequence comes from Euschistus heros, assembly GCA_003667255.2. Lineage (NCBI taxonomy): Eukaryota > Metazoa > Arthropoda > Insecta > Hemiptera > Pentatomidae > Euschistus > Euschistus heros. The sequence continues at coordinate 436,823 of RCWM02000619.1, read as the reverse complement.
ACTCCCCCCCCACCTTCCTCTCCCCAGCGGTACATATTTTCCGATTTACCGGGACCATTGGGACAAATTATCCGACCTCTTGCTATTGAGGCCTATCAGGGCTGTTATTGGGGTTTCGATTGTTTCGAGCTGTTTTGTCTACGGTCGACCATTCATGCATTCCAATGTCAGCATCAGGTCGTTCTTTTGTACTGATTGTCATTTCGTATAAGCAATGAATGTTTTTTTATTTATTTAAATACATTATAAAAAAATAAGGCAACTAGTTTTACTAAAATAAATTAGACGCTGTTAATATCACATATATATATATATATATATATATATAGGGCAATAAGTAATAATGATGGCTTTATTCAATAATGATGGCCATTCATTCAATAAATACAATGATAAATAAATGAAAAGAAGAAAAATAAAGAAAGAAAGAACCTCATAATATATAATACCATAAATAAAGTGATAAAAATAAATAAATTACGAATTTCAAACTATAAAATATAAATATAGTAAAAAAAAAACCAGTAAAATAAATAACTTTAAAAAAATATATGAATATGATTATAAAAACAATGTTGTTCTTCCGTATTTGTAATTACTTTCGATTTTTGGTAATTGATTTGTAAACCATATTTTTTACTCTTATCACTTAGATCATTGATCATTTTAAGCAAATCATTTTTTCTAGAAGCTAATATACAAATGTCATCTGCAAACCTTAAATTATTTAAGCACCTGCCATTTATTTGAAGAACAACATATAACAATAGGAAAACAATTAACAGAATACTCAAATCAATTCATATATCTAGGACAAGAAATTTCTTTAGAAAAAAAATACAGCAAAGAACTGGACAGAAGGATAAAAATAGGATGGCATAAATACTGGTCCTTAAAAAAAAATCTTTAAGGGTAATTTCACTATAGAACTAAAAGCAAAAGTCCTGCAGTCTTGTATTTACCCCTCAATCCTGTATGGCGCTCAGACTTGGTCAATAACAAAAAAGGAACGGGCGAAACTAGACACCATCCAAATGAAACTTTTAAGGAGTATGGCAGGAATCCGAAGAAGTGAGAAGATTAAGAACCGAAATATCCAAACTCGTGTAAAAGTTAAAAGTCTCAGCAAGGAAGCCCAAAAACTGAAATGGAGGTGGGCTGGACACCTAGCGAGAGTCAAGGATGAAAGATGGTCGAAAAGCAGCACCGAGTGGACACCGATCGGCCAAGTGAGAAGCAGGGGAAGGCAGTACATGAGGTGGAGGGACGAAATTACCCGAAGAGTAGGAACCAATTGGATGAAAGTGGCCAGGGACAGAGACTGTTGGTTGAAAATTATAAATAATCTATAGGAACAAAAGAAAAGAAAAAAGAAAAAAAAAAGTTTTGTTTTGTTTGTAGTTTTGTTTTTGGTTTAGTGCTTTACAAAGAATATTGTATATTTTATTTTGTATTTTTACTAGCCAGTTTCTATTTTGTAAAATTATTTTGGAGCTTAACTCCATTTTTACCTCCTAAGGGAGAGGCTTTTGTCATAAATATGATGTCAATAAAGCTTTATTATTATTATTATAAAAACAATAATAATAGTAAAAATAAAAAGTAAAATAACAAATAATCATTTTTTTTTTTTACAATATACACACATCTTAGGGTTGCCCAACCAGACCTGTCCTTCCACTTATGAAGGGATAAGCCAGGTCCAAAAAGATCCTATCACTTCCATCTCAGCTGCTTCAATGGTGTAGAAATAAACCCAGTGGAGGCTGAGCTAGAGCGCTTTATATGATGACTGCAAATAAAATCTTAATGTTAACTTATCCGGATTTCATGGTATATTTTGATCCCAAGTTTATATTCTTTGTCTAATGACAATACCATTCTCATTCAGCCTTCTATTACTTTTATTATATAATGAGTGAACTGAAACATAAATAAAACAAATACATATTTCGTTAAACAATTCCGCTCTATAAAAGTCACATTGTTAAAAATTGAATTTATATCGTACTAATCAAAGTCATTAGTTCTTTAGTTGAAATTCTTTATCCACAGATATCAATACATCAACATATTACAAAAATGTACTGACCCACTAAAAACTATTCTAATATAAACTATTATGTAATCATAAATACGCGTGATATACATGCATTCCATATGATGTAGTATGAATTATAGAGTATGAAGTATAGCAAATTTGTAGAATAATAGTGGTAGGAAAAATAATTAAAACAAAAAATCGATTAAGACTGATAACTTCAAAGCGCTGCACTTGGATTTGCCTAGTTTTTCCCGAATGGCTTGGATATAACATCAGACTTGTTTATTTAAGGAGAAAACAACAGAAATTCGTTGCATCAACCTTCTTTGATACCCTATAAAAAGAATGAAATCAAATTTATTCGAAGCGAACAAAAACCAAATTGAATAGAGGAATCGGAGGAGAGGAGTGTAGAGTAACGGAGGAAGAATGGAGCCGACGGAAGGTAAGTGGGGTGTGGGGGGGGGTCTTTGAAGTGAAAAGAAGATGGAAACAGCTCCACTACCGGCTCCTCTTTAATCTGCAGCCACGCCCTGGATTAAAAAGGGCTAGTGGCAAAGCTCTGTCATCAGGATCTACTCAGCCCTCTGCTCAAGGTCTCGGCTTTGCTTCATCAATTATGGATGATTAGCAATTTTCTTATGAATCAGTGCTGTTCAACTTCTTCTTCTTTTTATTATTATTATAAAACAGAGATTAAAAGAAATAATATTTATAGCTTTGTGGACTTCATGTTTACTAAAATAGTTTTGCTTAAGATTATAGGTAAACAAATCACAGATTACTAAGCAAAAATTTCTAGTTTCTGGTGATTTGAATATCATATTGAGGGTTAAACTACCACATACTCTAATTCACTTTTGACCAAAATTAGTTAGATGTTATCTTAGAAGTAAAATTTCGGACTGGATCAAACTTCCGAGTCCAGATTTTGAAGAAAGAATCATTTCTCCCTGACTGGAAAAACAAAAGATCATGGTCTGTCGATCTCTGATCTACTGCTTTCATATCTACTTTCCGCAAATATTCGACCGAGCAACACCGACAGAGCTAAAGCATGTCAAAATGTAACATTTTTGAAGTTAAATAACGTTATACTTTAGGTTGCCAGGACGACCCATTACGTTGCAAAAAAAATCTATAGACCCTCCCCCCCCAACCAAAAGACATATTCACATAAAAACAAAAAGCGCCACTGCTACAGCAAGATTTGTCCGACAAATAGAATCCTTCGTTCACCTGCTACAACTCAGCTGTTATCCGTTTTCTGCAGTAGTTGAAGTACATAAGGACATTAAGCCCAAATTAACTAACCAACAAATTAAATAAATAAACACCTTTTTAGTTTTTTTAGTTTTATTAATAATATGTATAAATAAGTTTTATGTGTCTCCTGTAAAGTTAGGAAAATTATTTCTTGGATGTGATTGCTTAAGCTACGATATTATTTTTAGTTATATTTTTCTAATTTAATTTTTTTTTTATTGATAAAGGGGAATATTTTAAGTACATGAAAAGTTAATTTTTTTTGTAGCTCCCTAGGGCAGTCCATCTTATATTAAGTTTTCACCAATCTTATACAAAGTTTTTCACGTTCCCCTCTTTCATAATCATAATTTCGTTTATCGATTAATTTTTTTTATAATTTTCATTTTCAGATGATTCATTAATAATTTAAATGATACTAATAAAAAAATAATAGAGTTGTTTTTCATTGTAAGGTGATTTTAGATATACAATATCGGCAATTATACAATTAATGTAAAAATATGAAAAAAAGGATATTTGAAAGTATCAATTTTGGTATTAAAAAACCGTATTCAACGATTTTCTAAATAGTTTTTAGTGATTGGATATTAGCAATGAAAAAAAAATGTTTTCCATGAAAAAAAAAAGAACAACTAACATAATTAACTCAACATTTCTGTAAATATTATTGATTCTAAGAAATGTCTAAATATAAAAGTCACTAGCATGTTATTTTCACTGTTACTTGCGCTTACCTAATGGTGTTTTTAAAAAAGTTGTATAGCTTTTAGAAATAAGTTTTAAAAATATACATATAAAATTTATTAAGCGAAATGATCTCTGGTAATCTAGGTGCATTTGATATTCTGTATATCTGATCTTTCTGAGTCAGATGGTTACTGGTTTGTTAAAAATTGAAAATTTATATCTATATTTAGTTTTAACTCTTTATTCTTCTAATATATCTTTAGATATTTCTTTAATTTTTTTAAATTATAGAGTAGTTGGTTCCATCGGATATGGGAGAGAATGCTTATCAGAATTGCAGAGGTATAAAGGATCGTCTTAGAAATCTCGGCTTTCAGGACCTTTTCTCATTTCTTTTGCAGAGCCACACAAAAGACGTTGTTTAAATAAAATAAAATTAAACTGCCTTTCTTCTGCTTATTTCTAAACTGTATATAACAAAAGAAGCAAGGTTAAAGGCAAGCAATGTTAATTGTTTAGTCAGATCATACTGACCCCTGAAAGTTTACAACAACAGGGTTATCTTTCATACAATAAGGCTAATATTCCCAAATTAGAACTAATGAATAATAATGAATTATACTTAAGTTTATGTCTTTATGAATGACTGTTTAAGCATTATGACTTTTAAAAAATACGTTCGTATGCTAACGGAGTGCAACATTCAATAATCTTCAAAAAACGTGTCTAATGTTTATAAAAACTTACTATGCTTTCAATGTTGTTTTTAATTGTAGAAATGGTTAAATGTTGGAAATTCAATTTCATTTTTTTTCATTTGCGGATGATGGAAGTTCTTCCGACATCAGGCAGCCGAATTATCATAAAAATATTGGTTTGATTTTCACCCTAGTCGAGTGATGATTTAAGTTTTTCAGTATAGATGAATTCAATGTTTCAAAGTATACAATAAATTTTAGACTTTGACTTCTGGTCCACATAAATATGCCGGCAGGTAATATTTTCCAGTTGAAAAAGGCAACAATTTCTTTTCTGTGCAGAATATTTGTCTATAATCTTAAACCGTGAAATAGATAGTAGCAATAAAAATAAATAGATTTCGTAGAACAACTCAGTGTTTTGTTTTGATCAAATATTAGGTAGAAAATCAAATCAAATAAAGACTCGGAAACTAAAACTTTTAGCTATTAAATCAACTGATTTTTTACTTATATTTCAAAACACTGATGTCAGATCCTATCCATAAATTTGTAAAAAAAAATAAGTTAAGAAATTTTTTTTTTATATTGCTTTATTTAATAGATATTACAAGCTGCCTCTTTAGAGGACAACGTTAAATATGGATGACAATGGATCCATTTATAAAATATGTATAATGAAAATAAATAAAAAGAAAAAAAAACAGAAATAAAGGTACAACATATAATAAATATTAATATTAAATAAATCAAAAAATAATAGTATAAATAAATTAAAAAATAATAATAATTAAAAAAGCACTATTACACTGTGTATACAATATATACAAACATCCCAGGGAAATCTTGAACCGAGCTTGTTCCACCACTTAAGGGAGGGCAAGCCAGGCCCAAAGTAAGCACTGTTCTCTTAGCTGCGTCACAAGTGTCAAAATCCAGTGAAGGCTGAGGGAGCGCTATTTCATAGACGCCCAGGACTTGAGTAAGTTGCTGGCCATTGCCATAACTCCAATAAAATAAATATTTTTAATAGATCTCGGAGAAATTGCCGTTTTAATCTACGAGGAGAATCATAAGGATGTGTTAAACTGGGTAATGAATGAGTCTAAGGTTTAGGGTCGTTGGAAAGGTTTTAATGGAAATTTGAAAATTTAAGGGGTATGAGGTCAAGGACAAAAGGTATATTGAGGCTATTGGAAACATAATAATGGAACAATCAACAAAATTAGGAAGGGCTTTGGATTGGAAGGAATAAATGCGTTAGATATTCGATTGTTTTGTAATCCTAACAGAAGAAAATTAATGAATTAAAACAAAAAAAAAATTTCCATATACTTTTATGCGGATTTTCTTTGGAAAACCATCAGGAATTTTCTGGATTTGTTAATCTTCTTTAAGGAACTATGAAATAAAAAACACATTTTTATGCGAAATTTTGAATATATAATGTTTAACTAAAATAAAATAAACATAAACATGAATAAGAAATATTATAACTGTCTAAATTATACGGGATGTTTTGATTTACAACATGCAAAATATATCAGTTATAAAATCACTTGTAATTGGTGAATATTAGATCATTTTGACAGGATAATGTTTAAAATATTTTGATTGAGACAATATATAGACTAAACAATAGGGTAGAAGAACTATTGATGACCCAGAGGCTGGGAGGAGAGGGTGCCGAAGACAAAGGCCACTCCACCCTCAACAGGGGGTCCTTCACGGTACAAAACTCTCCTGCCACATTCCCTGTCATCCTTCATCCTCATAAAAAAAAAAAAACACACCTATTCTTTATAAATGTTCAACGAGAATTATGAAATTCATGTGCAGTGATATGCTAATTTGATGTCATGTTTGGGTTAGATGATACCATTTAAGTCATGGCAAATCACTATTCACCGAAAGTAATATAACATAAATATAAAATATAAAATTTTGTGTAATACTAAACTTACCATGAAGGGTCAAATGACCCTTTTTGGTCTTTTTGGCAAAAGTTGAAAACAATATTAATTAATTTGCTTTTAGAGTTTATTACCTTTATTCAAATAAATATCAGCAGGATTTGACAACAGCGTTTACACAACTTTTTTTTTACCGAGAAATATATGGGATGTAGCTTGTCTACTATAACAAGTCATTTGACCCCTAATAATAATCATAACAATATTAATTACCCATGTTTGAATAAATACAGGTGACTTATCAATGGATTTGATTCTTTAATGAGACTGGACTTGGCTACAAACAAATATATAAAGGTAAGTTAGAATTAGGTTTCATAAATATTATATTTTATTTGGATATAAGTTTTATGAGACTTCAGTTTCTTTTTTTGTTATTTCATTGATCATTTTTATTCAAGTTTTTTTTTTCTTCTTTTTTCCTTTCCTTGTTTTTTTTTTTTTGAGCCGAGTAGAAAAAGTTTTAGTGAAATTATACTTTTTATTAGATTCGATAAAAAATCTCAACGATTAAAACTGATAAATTTGCACAAATTTCTAATATATTTAATGTAATGTAATTTATCCAAATTAGTCAAAATTGTTTTAAATTAGTTCACATGTGACTACCAATGAGCAGCTTTTTCTAACAAAGGTTAGATATCGATTTACGATATGCCAAACAAGCCAGATAAGTTTGGTATATAATTCTGGCTGGCTTCAGATGTCACCTCCAATTATGTAATAAATTGATTTCCATATCTGGGAAATTACAAAAATAGGATTTCTCCAGCTTTTCTCAGAGAATACGTAGTTATTCAATTCAATGTTTTCAACTAACAATCCCTATAGAACGTCTGCTACTTCATGCTGTGATTCAAATGTGCGAAAAAATTGTCAAATAACGTACTGAAAAAAAGAAAAAACAAGTGAAGACAACAAATTAGCATTATATTTACGTTCAAATTTGTGAATTTTATGTTCATTTCAATTTAATAAATGAACAAAACGGAAGTTTTACTTAAAAAAAGTGTTTTATATATAATTTTTTTTTAACACCTGCCATTCAACTCGTTGTGTTAAAAAAAAGAAAAGGTATATTTGATATCTTGGTAGGTTTAGTGTTAAATTTCAGGTGGATCTAAAAAAATAAAGAAAACAATATTTAAAAAAAAATTCACACTGATGTTTAATGATTTTATAGATATAATTTGATAGGTTAGCCACCAAAATGATGGACGTTTTGGATACCGTTATACAACTCTGGTTGAAACGTGTACTCGGTACTTTTCTTCTGTAACACCTCCCAGGTGTGCGATGTGTTTGCCAAGATAATGGTGGGGATTTGTGTGTGGGAGGGGGAGGGCGCAGCCGTGTCGGAACCTAAGGGTTTCCTTATTGTAGAGATTTGTCATGTTTTTTTCCCCCGAACCTTCCTTTCAAATTCTCTTCAAGTTGGTTTATGCTTTATGGTTTAATTTAGTGGTACAGCTATAGTTGTGCTTTGGCCTTATCAAGAATCTATTTGCCTTCTGTTGTTAACGTCTTTCTTCCAGTCGTCTAAAGTTGTCCTCGAGGTTATCCAGAAACCTGGTCCCATCCCAATCTCTTTCCACCCTGCCTGCCGTAGGTATTTTGGCACTGTGTCATTCGGCACGCTTTGCTCGTGGCCTAGGCACCGCAATCTTCAATCTTTAATTATAACTACAATAATAGGGTCACCAAAAAAATTTTCGATCTTAGTTTTAAATATTATTAATAATCTAAAAAACGAAGTGGAGGAAGAAAAACGCTTTCTAGCTATATAATTGTTAGGTCAGACATAAGTTGGACCACTATCCATTGTCATCGATTCTTAAAATGAGCTTCAAATATTATTTGTGGAAAACTTTTAACTAACTTCTTTTTAGCCCCATATTATGCTATTTAAAAATAAATAAATTGTTCTTGTTTTTTTTATTTAACGTTGGCAAAGGCATCTTTTTTTAAATATCAATAGTGTGATAAGCGATGGAAGCCCATAACAATTAAGATTGTATATAATCTTTCAAAAATAATACACAAATCATGACATAAAATTTTCAAAACTCAACTAACGGACGGACAACTCCGAGGGAAGTTGTAAAGCCTGACTATGACAGGGAATGGTCAGCGCCTGCTTCCAAGAACTGACAGTTCTAGGACATGGCAAGGTATAACAAATCGGTAGGAGGGAGGAAGTGGTTGTAGAGAAAGGAACAGTGGTTGTACCCGTAGTATATTTTTCATTTCTGTGCAAAAACAAGTTCTTTTGGTTAGTTTAATGTAGTGTTTTTAAACAACTTAGTTAAATATGAGACTTTTTGGTACCTTATCAAACATTATAAATTCAAAATCAATGAAATTGGCAAGGAGTAGAGATCACATTTTACTATCACTAAAAGTTGACAAAATTTCTTGAATACGGTTTTTCCTCTACAAACATATTGATAGTATATTTTTTAACATCCAAGAATATGCCAAACGTAGACAATAATAATAAATAATTTGTAAATCATTGATCATTAAAAAAATAAAATTATTACAGTATGTCATAAATCCCCTGCTCCTACACAAGGCAGTAGCATAGTCTTTGCACATCCTTACCCTATTCACGAAGTGAAATTCTTTACGATAACCGCCCGGTAATCACTGATACTGTGATACCGAAATACCGTCCACTCTACTGTTTCAACTGAATACCAGAAAAAGAAGAAATTGGAAAGAAGTATAAGTTTAGTCCCTGGAACAGCTGAAGACTGTACTCCGTTGATGTAGAGGAATAAAGCTCCTAGCTATGGGAGATTACAAACATTACTATTAAAGCTGTTCCCAAGAGAGTTACGGGCCACCTGAATAACCTCTTTAACTCATCCCGATGGTACCTATGTTCCTCAAATAGGAGCTTGCTTTCCAGAGAGGAATCAAAAGAAAAGAACGATACCCAGCCAGCAGGCTACAGATACATTAGCTTTTCATAGGAAATTGGGTTGGTTTTTGAGAAAAATATCCTTAGTTATCACCAAATGTGCTTCTCAAACTCTTACCCTTCCTCCCAACAGAATAGCTGTGATTTCAATTGTCAGCACGGAGGTGATTGACTCGATGCCATCTTAGCTCTTATGTAAGACAATACAAGAAAACGAATTTACAGCTCTATACATAGAACAGCTTACAATCAGAGTACGAGACGGTTAGATATTGTTCAACAATTTTTCACTTACATGTGGGATCTACTAAGAGTCTGAGCTTTCTCTTGAACTATTCTCATTGTATACGGCAAAACCTGTTGGAGTGAGATCTAAAAATGGGCGTTCGGTGGCTTTTGCCGATTATGTAGTTATATACTGTAGTTCCGCATACAGGTTGTATGCAATGAAATTACAAAAGAAAATGGAAGGATTGGATATTACAGTTTCCTAAGAAAACATTCCGTTATTTTTTCTTTTAAAAAAAACGACCACCCATTCCCTCAAACCATACTATACTGGATAATACGAATAGGCCGGCGGGAACTACAGTATACCTAGGTATCACTCTAGACTAGCACTATTAGCACCTTACATTATTCGGCTACTGCTATAGAAAACTCAAGACAGTGGGGACTAAGTCTATACTAAATCACCCATTGAGGTCACAAAACCTATCAATCACCTCAAATTAATGATATATATCTGTGTACAAAGATTAGCTCTCTTTTATGGTGCTTCGATATTAGTAAACATCCCACAATGAATTGCAAAATGACTCCAACAGTTTCAGAATGGGGTACTGAAATAATATAGAAAAAGAACTGGTTTACAATAATAATTATAGGGAATAATTATTCCAACAGGAAGAATATTTCTGCTGTTGTTAATCAAGATATAAAAGTCATATCTTACCGTTATGTGATAATATATATATGTTCACTATTAGCTGACCCTCACAGATAAAAAAGAATAATGTTATTAATAAATATTGAGAAGCATAGAATTTAGTCTCCAAATCAAACGGTAATATGGGATAGTTATTCATATTCATTTATCTAAATATGAAAAATAAAATCTACATGAAAAATTTAATTTTCTTAATAGCACTTGTTGACTAAATAATCTTAAATAAATAATTTATTTTTCTTGTCGGGTGAATTAATATTAATTTTCACATCAAAATACTTAACCATTTGTCAATATACAGTTGCCCTAAAGGTATCCATTTCAGAAAATTATGAAAAGAGCAAGTGCCATAGACTCAGCTGCGAGAGAATGTAAATTAACACTGATCATCTTCACGGACCATTAGGCCCTCCAGTGATGATACTCTCCTGGAAATTACCAGCGAGCTACTCATTAAGATTAAGAAGTTTAATTTCCTAAAAAAATATTAAGGGTCATTATTATAAAAGGGACTATTTGCAACGGAATAATTTAGAATGAGGCTATCCTAGGATTTTGTTTCTAAACTTTAAATTGGATTTTTGGTAATGGTAAAAAGATTATGAAAATAACTATAAATCAAGAGGATGGTGATCTTGGATGGAGGGAATTATATGTGAGTGTGTGTGAGAGAGAGAGAGACATGTGTATTTTATGTAAATTAATATCATACAGAGAGTAGAATTCATCGATAGATGCATGCGTCTACATTTTTTTTTTTTTTTTTTTTTTTTTTTTGTATATTTACCTTTTACACTATGGAGCCTTGCAGTTTACCATTTATCTGTGGCACTTTTGAGTAGTCTCTTAAGCACAAAAATCGTATTTTAGGAAAAACGCAATTTTCTCCACACTGATTTACAAATTAGTATTGATATCTGCAATAGCCTCATAACTAAGTCCATTAGATACAAATAAAGGGGGAAAATAGCTTTCTGGCGACACCCATAAGCCATAATTGACAAACACATGCAACACACAAAATTCACTTAACCAACTATTCACAAGTACCACAGATATATTATAATTAAAGATGAGATTCCCGTGCGTTTGCACTGAATTGAAAAAAAAAATGCATATTTTAGGGGTTAATGCAAAAATTTGCATATTCTAAGTTTTAAATGCCAGAAGGCGCACTTTTTGATATTTCACTAAGTATTGAATTTTTTTTTTTCCAATTTCATTTTGAGAAAACTTTCGATTTATTTTGAACTTAACAATAACATTTACCTACATAATTCTAAAAAAAAAAAATCATGGTTTCCAATTATCTCCTCAAAGTGCTTGAGAAAATGTTATAACGTTAATCAAATTTTATTAACATTCGTAGAATTTTCAATTTGATTTTACTCCACCTTTCAACCTACTTTTTTTTATTTCCATTTTATTCTACAGTAGAGTTTAGTTCTGTAAGGAAGTACAATTAAAAGTAAGCCAGCCAATCGTCAAAATTTAAGACTTGGATCAAACCATATCCAGAATAGAAATGAGACAAACATTTAATATTTCAAATATTACAATATGCCACGATGAAGGCCAATAATTTTATATTATCCTTTAATAATCCATGTTATTATCTTTCCATCCATGCCTAGTCCACGTTTCCTATGCTTCTCGACATTCACAAACAGCCTTTATTTCCCGAATTCTTCAATTCAAAAAAATTTATCTTTATCGTTAAACTGCTTAGTAGATTTCTAGATTATTTTTCTCAAACTGCCCCTTATCTTTTAGTGTCCTCTCATATTTCCCATTGCTTTGATAACGTGTGGTTGGTTATTGGGGAAGTGGCTGTCTGGTGATTGAGGAGATTGATGAACTGCTTTATTAGATTCATCTTGGGGATCCCAAGGCGGTCTTATGTTAGTTGCTGGGTTTTTCCTATTTCACAATTCTGAGCTTGGCTGATATTTTCCTAATTTCTGACGGCAATATTTCCTGTGTACTTTCCTATTTCAATCACTAGCAATAGGAAATTCTTGACCTAATACCTCTGTGTTATTCTATACACATTCTAAAATAAAGATCCCAACCTTTTAACCTGTTTACCCCCTCACATAGAACTGCTTCCTTTGAAAAATCCCTTATGATCCGTACAACCTCCTTCTGGAATTCCTTACCCATTCCATATTTATTTTTAAACCTCCTAGAAGTTATTTAATCATTTCTTTTCCTGATGACAATATGTGCCGTGATTACTGACGCTTTCGACTGTAAGTAATGCGACCAGACAATTAAAATAGATATTGTACATTATTATTATTGTTAGTAGAGGACAGTAAGTCCGAGAATAAAGTTAATATTTCATTTTAATTTTTTGTTTCATTTTTATTTTTCCCTTTTGGCATTTTATTATGATTCTCTTTTGGATCTGCTACAATATACAGATATTTAGAAAGAATGATCAGGCCATTTGTTATCCATTAAACCACTTAGCTGATTGTGACTTATATTTTCATATGTTTATTTTATTCTTTATTTTTTTCATAAGCGCAGGTTATGCTTTTTTTTCCCCAGAAATTGATAACTATTTTATTAATCTGATCTTTACCAACCTTCAGCAAACACTTGAAACGGATTTCACATAAATGGAAGTTTATAAGTAATTTAATTATGCAGAGAATAGGACAAGTATTAAAGTAGATAGATATGTTTCGATATTGATGAGCTCAGCACATAATTATCGAAAAGTTCATTTAGATCAAAGTTGAAAGATTTTATTTTAAAGAAAAATGAAAAACCATAGAGATGAAAGAGGCCACAAAGCAATAAGAGGGAGGTCGGAAGGAGGAAGCTTAAGTAGGTCCCGTGTAATTGCTTTTCAGGATACCCTCCACCACCCCCCCACCCCATCCCCAACCACCATTCTCAATGAGCCTCCGTAATTAGCATCTTTTAGGATAGCTCTTCCATTCTACTTCGGCTCTTCTTTCTACATCACCTACTATTTTATAAATCCTGAATAATACATCATGGTTTGTAAATATGCTGCTAAAAAAAATTTCCAGTGTTAATTTATTAATGTTTTAGAGCGTAAAACACCAGGCCACCAATGCTCAGTACTCTAATACTTCAACTTGCCAACAACTATTTTTAAAAAAAAGAACCAATTTAAGAATTTTTCAAAAGAACAATAATGTTTTGTTGGAAAGATGAAGTCAAAATAAAGGATCTTTCATTAAGAATGATAGAATAGAATTGTGTAGAAAAATAATTTTACTCTGGGATTAAGTCCCTTAAGAATAACAAATAAGTACAGAAATCAATACAATTAGTTACATCGGGTCAGATACATAATAAAATGAACACAATGCAAAAGAAATTATAACATATATAGGGGAAAACAAGAGAAAATTCCATAAATGATATGAGAAATAATTTATTTTGGTAGAACGTTTAGTGTTTTATGTACAATAGAAGTACCTAAATGTTATATTCAGAGTGAGAAAAAATAAATAAAAAGAATTATTGAGTGGAATATAAACTGCGTGAATAGTTACTGAAAGAATTCCAGATATGCAAGAGCTTATTATTATTTAATTGAATGGATTATTAGCAAGCGTTACCTTGGATAACAATGAGGTACTGAAAATATAGGTATTTCTATGTTTTTATGGATTTCGCTTGTCTGATATGAGGAGGAGTAGAATTCTAGAGGGTTGAGCGGAAGAGGAAGGAGTGTTGGAATGCAGTCGTTCTGTAGGATGAGAGAGATATATGCTTTATTGATATAAAAACATACTGATGCCCAACTTTATTGGCTTGCTACACACACAGCCTACTTATCTGCCTAACTAAAGATAACACTATAATTCATAATATTTAAAATTTAGTTATAATTCTACAATAATATACTTAATACTGAATACTAGATAAACTATTACAATTTTTTTTTCTCTTTACTTTTTTTTTTTTCATTTTTCCTTTAAATTTAAATTAAATCAAAAAGACGGGGTCTTGTTTTCATTGAATTGACTGCAGATATAAACTGAAGTATATTGTAAATATAAGAGGGATGAAGGGTATTTATAACTTGGTAAAGGAATGGGCCAAGGGAATAATGTCTACGGAATTAAAGCGAATTTAATTCGGAATAGAGGAATCAAATAAGGGATATCGAAGAAAATTTGACGAAGCAGTTCATGATTCACTTCAATCCTTCAAGAATCAAGGTAAGAGAATAAAAGGGAGGAGACTAAAAGCTTACTAGTTGAAAGCTTACGAGTTGGTCTTGAGTCAGACCAAACATGGAACTGGAATAACAGTTTTTTTTTAAACTTTATTTCTTTTCTATGGCCAAAGTAAAAAGATTGAGGTGGCTTGGACACGTACAAAGGATGCCGGAAGATAGGCCCCCAAAAAAGATGATGATGATCTACGGAGGGAGGCCAAGGCTGAGGTGACTGAACAGCGTCCAAGTTGTCCTGAGAAGACTGGGAGTGAATGGTTGGAAGTGGAAGGCGGAAGATAGACAGGAATGGCAGTCGATCTTTGTGAAGCCAAGGCCCGACAAGGACTGTAGCGCTCAGGATAATAATAATAATAGAAAGTTTGGAGATTTGGGCAATTTGAGATTTCCAGAAAAGTGTTTGATAAAAAATAATACCAAGATTTTTAACAGAGGAGTAGAAAGAGATGGGATGATTGTTTAGGATTAAGGGAGGATAATGAGTGTATGAACTGAAGAAAAGGCTAGATCCTATTATTATGGCCTAAGTTTTCCTCATATGATTTTAATTTTGAATAAAACAACAAAGGTTTGACATAATAACTTAATTCTTGCGTTATTTTGAACCTTACTGTTCTCATTACTACTAAAAAAAAAAAAAAAAAAAAAAAAAAAAAAAAAAAAAAAAAAAAAAAAAAAAAAAAAAAAAAAAAAAAAAAAAAAAAAAAAAAAAAAAAAATGAAGTGGAAAAAATAAATGTAGTGAACTGTACAAAACTGTACATTTGTAGTAAAATTAACAAGAAGATCAAAATACATTTTAAAATATTATGAAGTGGATTAAATACATGTAGTGAACTGACAATAATTATTTAAATAAAAAAAGTCTCAAGTTAAGCAATGTGATTTGTAGCAGTAGGGCAGTATATAGATCGAAGGATACTCTGAACTGATATGTGCTTGTGGAATTCGATAACTGCATCATTCGGAAGAAATTATTTAAGGCTTTGATTTTCTGCATTTTGTGGAACCAAGACAAATGCTTTTTAGAAGAAGTAGAGCATTTAAACAGCTACTAACTGGAAGTAATTCATATCAATACATATAATCAGATTAGCTCAATGTGGCATGTCGTACCTTCACAAATCAAAAGAGAAAATATTTTTCAACGGAAGGGACACAGATTTCCAACAAAACACACATAACAGTTTTGAATATATGATATTTGCGGATCGAGAGGGCGGTTTATTTACAAAGCCATTAATAATTCTGTTGGAGGGGAAACGGCGGAGCTCAACTGTTGTATCATTTATCGGCTAACAGAGTGCGCTTTGGCCTCCTCTGATTTATTGATGACGAAATAGGAAAGGGGGGTCACCTGCCTGTATCTGTTTTCAACTGAGTACAGTTCCTCTGGATATCAGGAATTCAAAAATAGAAGTTCGATAAGTATTTCATTATTTTGTTTCCAATAACCATACAGTACTGGTCAATTTAACCAATGAAAATCCCAGTAGAGCATACCAGAATGAAAATAGGAATGGAATAACAGGATTTCATACGAACAGTGATTAAATTTATAAAAATAAATAGAGAAAATTGAATGGTATTATTTTTATTCTCAATTTAGGCATCTTAAGTTGCCACCCACCATTTTGGAAGAGCTTATTTTGAGGCGTCATTAAATTGTAATTGACGCTGGTATTTCCGCGATATTTTTGATATTATTCATCCTATTAAATTAAATGTTCAATTCATGAAAACTTAAAACAATTCGATTTTTATATTTTACATTTTATTATTTTTTATGTATATTTTATTTATTTTATTGCTTTAAAGTACAAACTTAATGAAAATTGAGTTAGCCAGTACATTTTACATGAAACGTTAAATAAATGTATAATAGATAATGTAAATTACAACCAAAATAAATAAATTAAACTGACAAGAAAAAAAACTTCTTTTTATTTAAACAAAAACAATAATAATTATACAAAATTAGTAGCTACAATTGTAATGAATCACAAAATGACATCTCTTCGTGGTTATTTGTTTAATTTATTAATATAGTTAATTGTTTGTTTATTTTATGTTAAAAAACAAAAATAAATTATTTTGCAGTGCTTAAAAGAAATATAAAAACATTACAATCTTTTCTAGAATATTGAAGAATACCACTTTTTGAGGTGAATTTTATAGATAGATGAGTTTATTTTTACTAGGGAAGGCATTCCTTTGGAAACTACCATTTTTCTAATATGGTACTTTTATTAGCTTATAATTTTTGGGAATTAAAAAAATCGTAACAATGCTTATGAATATTACCATTTTTAGTTATTTGTCTGATTTCAGGTGTTCTTTTATATGTAAAGTCTAATTTATTGGTAAACAGAGTTAACAGTCGCACTAGGCAGATACAAGATAATTGGTTTCCCGGTGGCGCCAACGTTTTGCTTTAAAATTTTCGAAAGATTTTATTGTTTTAAAAAATATTTTAGTTTGTATCTTTGGTATCTCTTGTAATGATTATCACTCCTTCTGTAATCTACACATTGGCTGGGCTTAAAACGGCTCGAGATAATGTAAAAACAAGTCCTGAGGGTGAGAGGGGTGTGTTATGCTACTTATTTCTGTATTTTAATTTAGATGTCTAATACAATATGCATTTCGAAACAATATAATGCAACTCCTTCTTCCAGAACTATTGAGTTGAGGCATTAAATTCTAGCAATATTGAGATTAATTATACAAATTGAGATCCATTTCATTTTTCGTAATAAAAAAAAAAATTCAAAAATAAATATAATTTTAACAAAAAAGGCTTTAATAATGATTTGGCATATTAAAATGTAATTGTTAGATCAATTGTTAATTTTTATGATGTTATATCAATGAATAAAAAATAAATTTTAATATTTACTATTGATACAACGTTAATATCTTATCAGAATCTTTGATTTTCAAATGCCATTGTGTAAGACAAGAATTTTATGCAGTGACTGTTTTTATTTATTTATCTGACAGTTTTTTTTTTTTTTTTTTTTTTTTTTTTTTTTTATCGTGCCTGATTAGACTACCTGTTGGCAGCTAATGACATCGATATTGATAAAAACATTTGCAAAACGAGAAATTAATGTTATTAAATAATTTAAAATTTTGCCAAGTGGTATTTTCTAATGTAATGGTTTACATTTGGAGTCAAATATAAATATATTATTTATATTTTTCATGAAATATTAACATTGAAATTTACCGAGTTGTTTCTTAGCACGAATTTGCACTAATTGTCTTTCAAGTACTAACTGTAAAATGTGAAAAGAAACTTAATAAAAATTAAAAAAATAAATAAACACAAAGTAAATCACTAATACTGATATTTAATTAATTTAATCGTGAATTGATATTGGAATATAGAAAGGTGTATCGCTGATATTTTTAAAACCCGAGTGGAAAAAGGGCTTACAAGCTTGTCATTTTTCAGGCCACCGCTCTTATTTGGAATCCACATACAACAAATCGGTAAAAAAAAAAAAAAAAAAAAAAAAAAAAAAAAAAAAAAAAAAAAAAAAAAAAAAAAAGTGAGTGTAATAGTAATTGGGGAGAAAAAACAAGGTATTGGAAATTGATTTTTTTTCTTATTATTGAAAATATAAATACTTTGTTGATTAATTAATAAGTTTAAAAAATTTTAATTTTAATTTTTAAGATACTAATTAAGGAACAATAAATGGGATATTAGACTTTTTAAATGATAGAGGCTATAACTCTTACTAATATTCAACTGGTAATATGATTGAACTGGTTTGGTAGTAAGACAGATCTGCAATATATAACGAATACATAGTATAATGAAATACTTTTTGTACCAGGAATAGCAATTATAAAATATTGTCAAGAATTAATGACATATAGTTGAAGTTTAAGATCAATTGAAGTTCTAGAAGAGGGAATATTAAAAATAATCGATACTGAGATTTCATTACTATCGGTTAGCTTGAAATATCAAGTTTCGTGGAAGCTAGAAATGAAATTATAACGTGTTGAAGTGTAAGAACCCGTTCCCAATCATTAAAAATAGATTTTGTAGTTTACATATGCCATTTTTTCAGAACTATGATTACTGGGACATTACCTCTTGTAAGCTAACACCATTAAATTGAATCTTAAGATGAGATAGTTGGGTCTGAAACATTCAGGAAATATAAATGAGAAATCATCAATTTTTAAAAAAAATTAATAAGTACATTTTTGAATAATTAAAACAATATTAGGCTAAAAATATAAACACTCAACATGGACATTTTTAAATATTATACCAATAGAAATTTCATCCTCATGTCTCATAAGCTAAATATAATAAATGTTGCAAAGATTCTTTAGTTTGTGATTTTTTTTTTTTTTTTTTTTTTTTGGTTTGTGATAGTGAACACACATAGAAGAACTAAAATTATTATTAATATCCTAAATAAAAAAATATTTTTTTTTTTCAATAATACGTATGTAGTATTACGTATTTTAGTATACTGTTAATATCGATAACTCAGTTATCGATTCATTAAGAAGTTTAATTTTAATATGGATAATTTGCTTTTTCTTCTTTTAAATCAGCTTTTGTTCCTTTTTACACTTAAAATGCTCTACAACCCTGAATTGTAACGGTAGTCTTTTTCTTGTCATATTCTTAGTTTAATGAAACGTTATTCTTTCCTTTAGCCCAACCGGTTGATACATTATAAGAATAACATTCTGTAGTTTACTCCTAAGAGACATCTAATGACACGGATATAGTCTTCAGTGGATCTCGATGTTCCTCCATCCTGATGACATGTCCCTACCATATCAACTGGCGAACTTAAGGACCTCTTTCATCAAGGATATTCTCCCTGTTACTTCCATTGCAAGTGCAGACCCTTTAATAATTTACACAGACTCGTAACTTTGAAATCCATAAATATAGAGACAGAATAAAAAAATTTAACGCGATCTTGCTCTATCTTTCTCGGCTGTTTATGATATGCGATCATCTTATTTATCCAGCTACCAATTCCGACATCAAACACTAGTGTTGAAATGAGACGTTTAATCGTTACAATGACAACAGGCTTGATATAAATACTGCTCTAGTACAGAAGTATTTTGTTATATAACATTTGTCGCTAGGGCCTACCGTTTATGAGCTATACTGGTTGAATGAAAAAAGTTATGTTTGAAACCCTATTTTTTTTTTTCAACTTTGTTTATTTCGAATATTTATCAAAATTTGAAATCATACAGATAAGCAAGAATAAACTTAAGGGTATAGGCGGCCCGGATTAAGGCATTTCATTTGAAATTTTATCTCCACTGACAAGCTCAAGGGGGCCTTTACTTTTGTTTTCTAATCGATGATATTGGGCATTAGGTGGCTGGAATGAAATAATAAAGAGCAATATACTAGGCATAATTTCCTTTATCGCAACAGCTTGTCTGTTTCCCTAAAAAAACAGAGCTATATTTGTATATATAATTCTTTTTTCGTGCTTGGTTCGAAAACTCTGTAAATAAATATGAAGAGTACGTTGTAGTAACACGTTGTAGTGTTGAAAATAATGATCGAGAGTTGACACCACTTCGATTTCTTCAGCCGTCTGGGGTCTTTCGATGAAGGGGAATCGCCTAGGACGGGGTTCACTCAACCTTGTCACAATAACTGAGTTTCGGTCGGATGTGGGGAGCCGATATTAAGGTTGAGATAGATCACTAGCTCACATATTAACTATCAAAGTGGTGGTTGTTGATTCCATAGACCTTGTTACATTCATTGGCATATTGATCGGATTTTGATGTTATTAGTTAAGTTTATGAGAAATTTTAAATATTTTTTAATAATTAATGAAGTAAAAAAAAATTAAGTTATATTTTGCTTGAAGTTATATTTATATATTGCTAAGAGCAGAACATCTAAATTTCACTATAAAATTTACTTTTGTAATGATTTACAAGTATTTATTATTATTGTTGTTTTAATATTGGGGTAATAATATTGATTTTTATGTAATTCCTTAAGAATGTACATTTTTTTTAACGTAATCTTCAATGATAAAATATTTTTTTAAACTTCCCATTTTTTTTTTAATTATTGTCATAGTTTACCAAAACAGACTCCTTAGCCTATCTAAAGCGAGCTTTGGTGTGGTTATGAGAACCATTTCAACATTTTGGTACTTTTATTGTTCATGGTAATAAACATTATTAAATAAATTTTTCCTGAAAAAATATGGTAACATAGATGAATTTAGTGTATGAAATCACCTCTAACTCAAGTTTCAATGCAATCGAAAAATTATAACAATTAATAAAGTAAATAAGCCTCCACCTAACTCTAGGTTTAATTGCTATTAAAAAAACTGCCCTGTAAAATATCTATTATAGGAGAAAATGATTTTTAAATCCTTAAATTTTGAAAGCCGTTCACATAGACTACGTTTCCACATATTTGTGAAACTAAGCTCTCTTAGGCGCAATTCACACAGAACGGACGTGGCGCTTTTGTCTCTTCGGACATAAAAACAACATTAATAAAATATGATATTGGAATTACATACATATATATCAACAATTTAATAGGGGTGAATCATCACATTTAATTTTTTTTTTTTTTCGGGAGGCAAGGGTGAATCGGATATAGAAACAACCTTGATAAAATTTGATATTGGAGTTACATACATACACACCAACAATTTAATAGGGGTGAAACATTACCAATTTAATTTTTTTGAGGGGGGGGGGGGTGGCGGGTTTTTCGGGAAAATCTGTTGAGTTTTTTATGTCCGATTCACCCTCTCCCTTCCAAAAAAAAAAAAAAAAAATAAATAGATAAATTAAATCAGTGATGTTTCACCCCTATTAATTGTTGATATATATGTATGTAACTCTAATATAAAATTTTATTAATGTTGTTTTTATGTCCGATTCACCCCTTACCCACAAAAAGAAAACTAACTAAAAAATAAAAAAATAAAAAAAAACTCGTGGCGAGGAAGTGGCGTGCCCCTTCTTGTACGCCACGAGAGACGGTAAAGAGACGTGGCGCGGACTTATGTCTCTTCCGCGCCTCTCCTATTAAACAAACGTTCCAATTCACACAGAACGGACGTGGCGGAGACGTGGTGCTTTTGTTTCTTCCAGGTTTGTCCTATTAAAGAAAGTCCGCGCCACGTCTCCGTCACGTCCGTTCTGTGTGAATTGGAACGTTTGTTTAATAGGAGAGGCGTGGAAGAGACAAAAAACAACATTAATAAAATTTGATAATGGACTTACATACATATATATCAACAATTTAATAGGGGTGAATCATCACATTAATTTTTTTTTTTTTTTTTTTTTTTTTTTTTTTTTTTTTTTTTTTTTTTTTTTTTTTTTTTTTTTTTTTTTTTTTTTTTTTTTTTTTTTTTTTTTTTTTTTTTTTTTTTTTTTTTTTTGGGAGGGTCAATCTGATATAAAAACAACTTTGATAAAATTTGATAGTGGCGTTACATACATATATACCAACAATTCAATAGGGGTGAATCATCACACATTTAATTTTTTTTTTTTTTTTTGGGAGGGAGAGGGTGAGTCGGACATAAGAAAACTCGACTGATTATCCCGAAAAACCCGCCACTCCTCCAAAAAAATTAAATTGGTAATGTTTCACCCATATTAAATTGTTGGTGTATATGTATGTAACTCCAATATCAAATTTTATTAATGTTGTTTTTATGTCCGATTCACCCCTTACCCAAAAAAAAAAGCTAACTAAAAAAGAAAAAAAAAACTCGTGGCGTGCCCCTTCTTGTACGCCACGAGAGACGGCAAGGAGACGTGGCGCGGACGTGTCGCGGACTTTTGTCTCTTCCGCGCCACTCCTATTAAACAAACGTTCCAATTCACACAGAACGGACGTGGCGCGGACTTTTTTTAATAGGAAAAACCTGGAAGAGACAAAAGTGCCACGTCTCCACCACGTCCGATCTGTGTAAATTGGGCCTTTTTTAATACCACCATATTTTTTATGAATTTACTAAATCATGTTGAAAGACTGTAATTCAATAGTTGAAAAATGAAAAAGTACGAAGTTAAGTAATTTAATCACAAGAGAAGAAGCTTTAACTAAAATATTATGCTGATTAGATAAAGGAAACGAACACTAAATCTATATGTGATAAAGAAATATCTTCATATATTTATTATTGACCAAAAAAGATTTTCTCCATTTAATATGTAAAATATTTTTTATTCAACTAGTTGGTCTGCAGACGCTCACAGATCTCCGATTGCATTTTAAGGATAATTTCATCTTAATTTCCAACAGTAAGATCTTGATACC
Source organism: Euschistus heros (assembly GCA_003667255.2). Lineage (NCBI taxonomy): Eukaryota > Metazoa > Arthropoda > Insecta > Hemiptera > Pentatomidae > Euschistus > Euschistus heros. The sequence continues at coordinate 413,724 of RCWM02000619.1, read as the reverse complement.
GCTTTAGTACTTCCTATGCTCTTGATTTTCTCATTTGCTTCTTGAATAAAACATCTCAATCTAAGAACTCTATAATTCCCTAGAACTCTATATCATCTGTATATTTATTTAAAAGACATTTGAAATTTTGCTATCACAATTATAAACCTTCACGTTTATATTCTTAATATGAATATATGTTCATACAATATAGCAAGACTAATCAGGATTTTCGTGGATTCCTCGCAAGCTCTAATTTTCAGAAATAAAGTTTTAAACGATTATTTTCACAAAAAATAACCGCATCGATGAAGTGAGACCGCGTATTTAGCAGCTCAGCAAAAAAATTATCATTATTTTTTTTATTATCTGTTTATTGAAATTTACAACTATACTAATAATAAAAAAAAAATGCATCTAATAAATCCGATAGTAACATAAAATAATAACATGACAATTGCTTGTGAAGCAACAACCTACTGGTGGCACGTCAACAAACAGAGGTTGAATAATGTACTCGTTAGAGAAACTATAATTTAAAATGTCTATTGTTTTATTTTATAAGCATTTTTTTGCTTTAAAATCAGTATTTTGGCATATAGGAGGTGTCACATATCAGACGACATAGTATAGGAGAAACATTTAAAAAAATGAGAAGTATCTGGGCATCAAATGAGAATTGTAATGAAATAATAGGAAGTTATTAAGGATCAAATAAGAAATTGTGTCTATCTCTCCATAAAACTTATAATTGGCCAAAAGTACGAATTAGGAATATGGTATGTAATATCTTGGAATCAATTTAAAACATAGTATAAAAAATTCTTATTCGAGTTTTTTTTTTTTTTTTTTTTTTTTTTTTTTTTTTTTTTACAATGAACTGGGTCCAAGGATTGGAAAAAACAGGAAAAAAAAAAAGCCAATGCACATTGCAATCAGGAGAGATACGCCTGATGCTTTTAAAGGCTATAGAAAAGAAGTACAAGAACACATTAGACATCAAAGGCTAGGTGATACTGGTATCAAAGGATATTGATTTAAAGATCCACTTTATAAAACATAGAGGGGTTAGAAACATAATACAAACCTGAACACACTTCCCCACATAAAAAGGACACATGAATCCACTTAAACACTTAAGGTTAATAACTAAAATATTTTCCAATCTTAAGTGATAAAACTGGATGAGATACGTTTTTTTCCTGATCAGTGGCAGTTTATCATTAAAAATATCAAAGCAAACCGAATCACTGGGGGAAAACCATCATGATGCAGTTTTACAACCCAACATGTTTTTTCGGGTTAGATTAAATACTAGCATACCCCGCCGCGGCTTCGGCGCACCTGCTCTCATAAATAAAGAACTTATTGTTAGATTATTTTAACTAATAATTGAATTTCATTTGTTTTCTGATAAAAATCTTGTATTTAAGTATGGAATTTAGCATTATTTCTTTACTTTAGGTGTTTGGAGAGTACACATCCAATTTGGCAGAAATAATTTTATCGATCCATCTGGTTGGATTTTTATTCCTAAACATTAAAGTATATGACAGCTCGGCGAATCTCGTTTCTGGCACTCAAGAAAATGCACATAAATTATTAATATAATAAAATGTATTATTATAAACCTTCCTAGAACTATGATGATGTTGCAGTTAAAATTTGGTTTAGTTGGGTTTAATAGTTTTTTTATTGCAAACTGTGTTGCAGAATGGTGCTAGCCACATATCGGTCGATTTTTAAACTTCACTAGGATCCACATCTCGCTACATATATTTAAAGCTTTTTGATAGCGATTGAATTGAAAATAAGTAAATTTTATCATAAATTTCTAGCTCTATATAACACCGCACCTTTGTAACCTGTACACACTACATTTTTAACGCTGTTTATGGCAATATAATTGAAAGTCTTTAAATTTTATTATTGTCAAACCTTTCTTGAACTATAATGATAATGTCGTTAAAATTTGGTACAGAATGGTTCAGTAGTTTTTGCGGTTAGTGATCACAAACGAAAACGGCTTGTCGTTTTATATAATAGTTTAGATTTCAAATTGTTAGTAATGTATTATCTTAATTTTCTTTTTTGTGACGGAGCCTAAGATTACCCTGTTATTCTAAATTAGTTATGTAAGCGAGGTTAGACCATCTAGGTAATTTGCGGGATCACCTGAGACAATTACATGGATTACAAGAACTTAGTGCGCAATAAGGAGGATGACATCGTTGAACCGCTTGCTGTAATTAGTGAAAGCATCAGCTGCTAGGTCCTCAGCAGGATCATCATTGCAGGAGGGAACTTGTTAACTGCCAGCTCCAACATTAAGGTACCTTTTGTAAGGTCTGGGTCGTCCATTTCATAACTTTGTGCTAAAGAGCAGTTATTTCAAAAATAGTTTGTATTACCAACATGTAAACTAATTTTATAATCAGGTTTTTCTTTTAATCTGATTTCTTAAAAATATTTTAGATTCTGTTGAAATCTAATATTTCCGTTCACTGGTCGGAAGTAAAATAATTTCTTAGATTTTAATAGCCTTAGATTTTTTTTTTCACCTAAACATTATTTTGCTTTTTTTAAATATTAGGCTGCAATGATGGTTAGTAACCAAAGTACTTGATAGATAAAAATTATTCCTTATTACAATAAATAAATAATAAAATGAGAATTCATTTCGCAATAATTAATATAAAAGATAACGAAAATAAAAAGGAGAAAAATAAATCATTATAATATCAACAAAACTTTGTAAAACATATCATTATTGTTATTATATTTAGCACTGCAGCTCTAATCAGGCCTTGGCATTCTATAGAAGCGACAGACATCCCTGTCTGTTTTACACCTGCCTTTTCCAACCTGTTACCTCCCATTCGTCTCAGTTAGTCCTCGACATTACATTACAGCTTTGGTTTCTCTCTGTCTTTTTTCTACCGGTCTACCGTACCCCATATTTTTTGGTAGTATACCTTCCAGTATTCATTGCACGTGGTGAAGCCACGGCCATATTACCTTTTTGATCTAAGAAATAATTTTTGGCTTACAAAAGAGATGTTATACATCACAGTCGCGGTCTTCCACTTCTCCTTCTCCCATCCACATAACGTCCATTCTAGCCACATGAACAGCCCATCTTAGCCTGGAAGTTCTTATATGATGTACAATATTAGGCTCCTGATAAATCTGGTACAATTCTGCATCATGCCTAAGCCTGAACTGGTCTCCCACTCTTACCGCTCCAAACATGTAAACTGTTAGCATCAGATTTCTACAAAAGCCAGGTTTAAACATCTGTTATAGTTTCATTATTCTTCAATTTCCTTGGTTATTTATCGGACAGAAGATCTTTCTAAAAGACCTATCTCTCTGAAATCATTAAGAATACCGTTATGAATCATATTTACAGTCAGCCTGAGGATCGCCAAACAGCTATTCCACATATGATGGTTAAAGCTGAGCTTTAGAAAGCTGGTTTAAGTCAGTGGAGGCAGAGTGAGAGCGCTAAATCCGCAAAAGCAGGTTTGGTTTGGGGGTCTCTATGCTGAGTGTATATTTTGTATATACTATGATTTAATTTGGGTTTTATTTTTACTATTATTATTATTGTTTAAAAAATTATCATACCTACAGTCTAGTATGAGGCTGTTTATTTTTTTTAGTTCTTCTTATTTTTCATTTATTGCTTATTGAAAATATTGTATGAATGCATTCAAACAGCCGTCTATACTACTTATTGCCTCCGGTTGAGCAGATTGTAATAATTACTCGAATGATGTTTAATTCTTAATCCCCCCAAAAAAAGAATATTGGATTATATGAAACAGTAATATTTGTTTACAAACACTTTTGATGAACTAATAAAATATGCACGAATTAGTCCTAGTATCTGTAAGAAGGATAAGCATCGTTTTTTTTTTGTTTGTTGTTTTAATTTGATCTAATAAAATTATTTAATATTTATATGAATCCATTATTTTCAAATTAATGATTAAAAAAATGAATATTATGGGTAGCTTACTATAGCTATCTTATATTTTACTATTCTTTTCTTCTGTCGTAAACCTTTGACTTCGTGTCGTAGAGTAAGTATCCTTTAATAATATTTTAGTAATTCATGTCAAATAGATCCACTACCAATAACAGAAGTCAGAACGACAAAAAACTGCTCTTCGTTATAGAGTTTTTTTTTTTTTTTTAATTTACAAGATAAACCTTCTAAGCTCCCAATTTGTTACTAAGGACTAATGACAGTTATTAAACCTATTTAGATATTTGAACTGATAGTTGACCTGATTGAATAATCAAATAAATCACGAAGAAAAATCGTTTATCCATAAACTCAACAGTCATAATTTAAACTTGTTAGTGTGTGAAATATTCCATTTTTACATATCACAAATTTTTTCATTAATTAAATTTACTAGAAAAAGAATTTTATTTGATTGACTAGTGCACAAAACTACAGCACCGACCACCTGATAAGAGAGCGGTTACAACCTGTTGAGATGGCGTGTCTCCGGCCGCTTTACAAAACTTTTCGACTACGAAACTATTAGCCAAACATCTTCAACTGCCCTTATCTGTCAGAAGTATAGTTTTTCTGGATGTTTATGTTTACAACTTTTATGCTTATTGATTCTTACAATTATGTATGAATATAACGATCTATTGAAATACTAGCATTTTTTGCCCGCTGTTGTAAGTAAAGAACTTTGGTAATAAATAATAATTGAAATTTTATTTATTTATCGATAAATATACAAATCTTGTATTGTAGGAATAATGCTAAAGGAGAGCGTGGATTCATTAGACATCCGAATTAACAACATTCCGAGTTTTATCTACTGATGTTTCACGAATGATTTTATTTTTAGAGTTTCCAGTTCTGGAAAGCCTTACATACTATTGACCACGGGAGAAACATTGGGTCCCAAGATCCACTACAACGTTTTTGTAATCCTGACCTGGCTATTTGTAAATTGTAATAGCAAGAGAAACTTTACTTGGAAATCTTAATCGTTTGAATAGAAATGGTTGCTTATTAAGAATCATAAGGATTCTAGGAATAATACGAGTTCTCCAGTCGCTGTTCCAGGAATAATTATTGATTCAAAGATATTTTCACGCATAGCAGTAATTTTTAACCTGGCAGCATTGTACAGATTAGGTGGTTAAAGTTCACGTAAAAAAACATAATTGTACGTGCAATATTTAATTTTAATGTATCAGTTGGTAAACCAGATGGACAGAGACTATTATCAGTGATATTTCGGTCGAATTCCAAACTTCATCAGGATCCACATGTCGCACCACATATTTATCTCTTCTTTAGTAACAATTTAATTGAAAATAATTGTCAAATTTTGCAATCAATTTTAAGCTTTAGATAAAAACCTACCGTTGTAACCTATCTTGCTCCTATCAGTCGAATTTCAAACTTCATTGGAATCCACATATTTATCGTTTTTCAAATAAAAATTTATTTGAAAATCATTAAATTTTACAATTGACAAACCTTCCTTGAACTGTGAAAATGATTTGGTTGAAATTTGGTACAGATTGGTTGAGTAGTTTTTGCGGTTAGTCTTCACTAATTAAAAATGGTTTTTCCTTTTATATAGTAGTATGAATACTTGTATAAACGAAAAGAATGAATTATTTGTCAGAGCGAAGTCTCAAAGAGCTAAAAAAAAAAAAAAAAAAAAAATCAGTTTGAGAATATTATATTCCTTCCGAAGATAGCGTTATCCGCTGACCATACTTTCCCAATTTTCCGTGCCACTGCCTTGATTTGACGTTGCCCGCTGTCAAATATGCTGAACTTGTCCGGTGAATAATATTTAATTGGCAGCTATCAGCTACAGATATTATTTTTCAAATTATATTACATAGCATCTTCTCAAGAATCCATTGATTTGTAATGTTTTGAATTTTTCAAAAGTAATTAGTTTGTTTCTGTTGATAATTTTATTATTATAAACCTAAATTTGGTTTTTTATGTGCTATTACTGTAAACAAATATATGTTTGCTAGCAGCGTCACTGGAAGTACATAGCAAGGTAGGGGATATATATGAATAAATAAATAGATTTTGAAGGTTGTAAAAGTTCAATACAAATACAGAATACATGTTTTATTGCGCTTCGTTGATTTTCTCGTTTACATGCTGTAGCTCTGATCCACGTAATCTCCCGCCCTTATAAATACAAACAAGCAAAAAGTAAGCTGAAAAAGAAGTAGATTTAAAATAACGAGATGAGGATTTAGAGTAGATGGACAATAAGAGACTATGGTATGCAGATATATGAAGACAGCCGAGAGCGGACGGTAAGATAAGACCCGCCCGGTATAAACCTACCTCACCCAGATTAAACGTCACTCTTCATCAGCTTCACTCTTCCTATTAGCCCTTATATTCTCTCCGCTTAGCAGTTATATGTAATGGAACTGGCTATTATTTGTCATCCAGGCTACATACACATACCCACACAGACATATATCTACACATGCACACATATATACATACACACACTGAAAAACTTCTAATTACATTCAACTGATATTTTATAATTTATCGTTTAAAAGTTCTTCATTCTTTTTTGTATTTACGTCCCGTGTACTTTAACCAGGACATATGAAACGTATTAAAATACCTCTAATACATTTCATTTGTCCTAGTTTTCAATAATTATTACTGGAAATATTAATCAAATAAAAGCCGTGTGTTAAAAAAAAAATTATCAAACAGAAATCTACAATTAGATATTCTTACTATACATATATTCTTATTCAAGTTCTGAGAATTTTTTTATTTTTTTTATTCTTAGCTATTGTTTGTAAATTGGATGTCTTTCTAATTACTTTAAAACTAAAACCTAGGCTTTTGAAAGTTTGTACGTAAAGTGTTTTTTTCATACATACCATGGAAATTCCTTTATTATTCTACAATTTTTTTTTTTTTTTTTTTTTTTTTTTACTTCAAATCTCTATTTACCTGTCAACAAAAATAACTAGCAATCAGTGAATTTGGTGAAATACCGAAATAACGTGTGAAAGGCATGAGGGAGAGAAGAGCCTTGTGGCAACTCCTTCTAACTTGATTTTGTTTTAATTTAATTTAATTTAGCTTGGGAGATCCTTCATCTAGCTTTTCATCAGCCTTCTCCGGGAGTATTTAGGAATATGAGTTGTGGACATATTTGTAATGTGTGTGTTGGGATGTCTATGTAATTTTTCACGAAATCGTTTGCAGAGTTCATCTTTGTTTATTAACAGTTGGCATACGAAGTATGTTAAGCTATGTTACTTACGTATTACAGTGCTTCCGTGATAGTTCTGAATGTTTTTGTATGAAAATGTTAGTCAAAATGTTTGTTTGGAGGGCTGGTTAGAGTGTCCTGTATATTTAGGTTTAAGTCTAAAGCTTGCTTAAAATGCGTGTCTATGTAAGTATGCGTTCCAAATATTGAGACACAAAAAAGTGAATATAATATTCGCAGTATTAAGTACATTCAGATATTTTTTTTTTCATAATGCGTATGAATTTCTATCATTATTATTATTTCTGATCTATGTATGTTTGTTATATGTCAGTTTTCGCACTTTATACGAAATATATTTGAAAATTGTTATATTTAGTATACGTTTCTTGATTAAAATTATTTATTCATACAACTTTGTACAATATATGCCAACATCGAGTAAATAAATTGGAAATGATACAATGACATGATAAAAAAAAAAAAAAAACCTGTACCACTTACAACCCATGAAGGGTCATCGGGTTCATACTTAGGTAGGCTGTACTGTTTCTAAAACGGTTGTGAAAGGAGGTGATTTGGCCATTCACGCTCAAGGCCATTTTTTAATTAAACTTTTTAAGAGGCTGGGTGGGCCCCAGGAGGGTCTCCCGACCTCGAATTCGATCCAGACCGAATTAACAGAATATAAATATGGGACTCGAACTAGCATGGTAGTCAAGCGCCTTACCCACTGAGCTACCGCGCCTCCCATGACATGATAATAACTTGTAAAGAACTACTCATTAGAAGGCCATTTTTTAAAAACTCCTTGGAGGGTTATTGGGAATAGAGTGATAACAGTGAAGTTGAGAGACTGACCGATTTAGTAAGTAGTATTGAGGATTTTTCATAGGATTTTGGAATTCAGGGATTAGATGAGAGACCAATTGGAATGTTTTTGTGAAATCTCAAAGCTCAACTTCATATTTCTAAATAGGTCTATTCACATTCGTGTAAGAGAAACTATTGTCATAAATCGGCAACTTTGAATGTCTGTCTTGTAAATGTTAAAGAAGTCTAAAATGACGTGCCTTTTTTTTTTTTTTTTTTTTTTTTTTTTTTGTCGTTATAGTCTTATATGTGGAAGAAAAAAAATTGAAATATAAAATCTAAGGAGAGAACAAAAAGCTGGCAGTGTTATGATGTTTTGTTTTGTTCCGTAAACAACAATAGCAGTTGCCTATATCTGTTGTGTTGAATACATTCAGATGTATCCGGGTTATAATGATAGCAGTACAAACTTGTTTGTTATCTGGATGTTCTGTCCAATACAAATAGCCACCGACAATGTGTATTTAACGTCATCAAGTGAGTTGATTTTCGATATTCGGGGATGCGTCCGTTCCTTTCTCGATTATATATTTCATCTTTGTTGGAGCACTATGTTATTGATTCACTACAAGGCCCACATTTTAATTATTAAGATTCATATAATAAACATAAGGCTTGTTTTAATGAGATATATCCAGCAAGAGGCTAAAAAGAACTGGATGAGATTATTTAACTCATTTAGTAATATTCAAAATGGATGTAATATTCTCAGCAGAAGGCATTAGCTGAGTAATACTTTCGCTCTTACCTGATTAGGCGCACTGAGCTGATTACATATGTTTCGGTAGTTTACCAATTCCAGATACTGGTAAATTTTATAATTCTGGTGGAGATCATTCTGCCAAAAATGAGGTTGATTTGGTCTCAGAAGTTCAATTCGAGTTACGTTCTTCATTATGGAAGGGAAAAATAGGTTTCTGAAGTCTCTTCCCTCTTCGACGTACTGTCCAACTTAGAAAATGCAATCTCCATCCTTATTTTTTTTTATATCGGATGCTTTAGAAGATATCAAGGAAGCTATCAGGAATATTTTAGGGTTCGACTAGATCACCGCCGAGCATCTCCAACGAATGCCCAAATAAGTTGGATTTTCAACTCGATATGTAGTATCGATATCTATAAAATTCACTTTCCTAATAAAATTAGAAGAATAATGTAGGAACTGAAACTCATGGAACATTTAGTGACACATCAAAGCATGATTTTGCCTTTGTTATTAGTCATATTTATCAAATTATTTATTTTTAATATTGCGAACCGGCCTAAAAAGGACCCGGAGATACCATGTTTTACCTCTTATCACAAGCACGTTCTTTTTCCACCTCCAATAATCATTCATTCTCTGTTGCAGTCTTTTCTTTCCGTCCACCCCCTTTGCCCATGCATCGTTCTCTCTTTCTCAAGAATTCTAATGTTATCAAGTCGGTTCTTGGATCTCTGTCAGGCAGTTTCTTCGTTTTTCCTTTGTTTTTAGGTTGTATATCTTATCAAATATATTTGCTTATAGAACCTTTTGGGATCTATAAAATAGTTTATTTATTTATTAAGTTTAAAAAAGAAAATCGTTCATTTACTACTCATCAGCATAATAATTAAAAAATATTTTGAGATATTTTTAATTAATGTTTTACTTATTTTTTTTTTGTTTTGTTTTTTTGCAACCAGGGCAAAAAAAGGACCATGCAGATATCATATTCAACTTTTTATGACACGACCATTCTTTCTTCTCCTGCAATAATTCTTCATCCTTTCTGGCAGCTACTGTCTTCTCCTTCCGTCCATACCTCATGCCTATGCCTTGTTCTCCCTTCCACAAGAACCTTGATATTTTAGTGTCGGTTCCTGAATTTCTCTCTATCCGTCAGTGCCCGTCAGTGACCCTGAGTCTCTTCAGTTCTGCCTTTTTCTGCTTAACATAGTCACTCTGGCTTTCTTATCAATCTTATTATATATGTGCTTATTGAACCATCTGGAATCCATCCAAACACGTGCCCAAAGAAACTCAATCGTATTTTCCTTTTAACTGTAACTCCTCTTACTTTTCGTTTATCGATCTACAAGATCTTAGTCTGTAGCTTCCTTGTGATATTCTAGGGCCAGAAGTTCTTGATATCCGCCTTTGAGAGAATTATTTTATTAGATTCCCCTCCATACTAAATCACAGGCCTTTTCACAGCTTTGTATTTCCTTATTAATTTGCGAGGACAAATTCTTTTTGTATAAAATGTGTTTTTTGAGGATATTTAGTTTTTCTAATTTGAAGATCATGTCTTCCATTGGCCTATCCGATCCATTGTCGCAGGTCATGATTTCCTAAATACTTAAATTGTTTTATGACTTTTATCTGTCCGTATTTAATCCACTATTTAATCTCCTTACCAATTCCTTTGATAAGACATACCTAATTGACCTAATTTATTCCCTTGATTTATTTATTGTACCATTCCAACCGACCCATCATACCCAGTCCTCTGACACTCTCCTAGACCTATTTATTATAGATTCTCCTACAAATCTACTCACATACTCCCAACATCCTGCACCGTTTCTCTCCTCCTGACCTCATTCTTATATCGTACAACATCCTCACTCCCATCCCCATCCCTAAGCAAATATCCTGGCGAAATCTCGACTCATTATCTCCGGAAAGTATAAACCCTCTACTTGGTAACCTCTCACATTCTATTGAACCTATCTTTTCTTCCTATTCCATTGATGAGATGGTGGAATGCCTCTCATTAAATCTCCTTTCACTTCTCAATCACTTAGCTCCTCTTAAATCATCCATATTCCGGCGTCCCCCAGCTCCTTGGATTACCCCAGCAATTGAAGAAATTATGAAGAGAAGAGATGCTGCCAGAAGGCGTTTTAGGCGCACTCGGACACCTGAGGATTATTCCATGTTCAAACACCTTCGAAATCTCGCTCAATCTACTCTCCGCCGTGCTAAGGCACAATATTTCCGTAATATCCTATCCCTGGCCTCGGATCCAAAGTCCAAGTGGAAAATCCTTAGAAAATTCTCTATTACCAGCTCCTCTTCTTGTTCCAATTTCCCAGTCACTCCCAAAGACCTAAATTATTACTTTGCAAATCCTTTTCCTGATAAACCTCAAACCATTTCTTTACCTATGTCATACTTTACTCCTCAAGCTGCATTCAATCCCGATAACTTCTACTCCCTCACATTCTTCCCAATTACCTTATCACTTCTATTCTCAAATCCCGAACTAATGACTGTGGTGCTGATCGAATCCCGATAAAGATAATCAAACTCTGTCTTCCAGCTATTTTTCCGGCCCTTCTACACATATATAATTTTTCCTTACAAAACTCCATTTTTCCTATAGCCTGGAGAAAGACCTTAGTCCGCCCGTTAAATAAAATCCCTTCTCCATCCAACGCATCAGACTTTAGGCCTATTTCCATCCTCTCAAACTTATCATAATAACCTCCTTAATCCGTTCCAATCAGGTTTCTGTTCCGGTTATTCCACTCAGTCAGGTTTGTTGAAAATCACACAGGAACTTTATTCCTCCAAGGACCAACAACAAATTACGATTCTTATCTTGTTTGATTTTTCAAAAGCTTTCGATTGTGATGGCCATTCAATTCTCCTATCTAAACTTCAAAACTTCTCCCTATCTAATAGTGCCCTAAATTGGTTCCACTCGTTCTTGTCTCATCGTTCCCAGTCAGTTATACCCAACAGTCCTCCTTCATCTCCCCTAACCCAAGGTGTCCCACAAGGATCCTCCCTGTTACCAACCCTATTTTCTATCTATATCAATGATTTGCCCAGCTTGATCCACAATTTTAATTATCACCTATATGCAGACGACCTTCAAATCTATCTATCTTTCCATCCTTCCGTAAAATAGTAATTGAGTTATCTTTCCATCCTTCCATCCAGATATGCTCGAGGCATCGCGTAAACTTCAGGAAGACATTGATAACATCAACCGTTGGGCAGTGAAGAATAAGTTATATCTGAATCTAAAGAATACTAAGGCTATCCTCATCGGTTCAAAACCATCCTCAACACCCTTCCTTACTATCCATTGCTTTACCTCAATAACCTTCCTATTCTGTTCTAAAACTCTATTAAAAATTTAAGAGTTACCATTGATCATCACCTATCCTGAAATAACCATATCGCCCAAAATTTCAAAAAATCCATCATAATACTTAAACAACTGTGTAGATCTCGAGATTCCTTTTTCCAGAGTACCCGTCAACTTCTAGTCTCCTCTCTTGTTTTCCCTTGCTTTGATTACTGTTGTTTGGTTTATGGGGGACTGTCAGGGGATCTTGAGATGAAGCTGAGGAAACTGATGAACTGTTTCATTAGATTCATCTTCAGTATCCCCAGGCGGTCACACATTACTTGCTGATATTCTGAGCTTGGGTGGCTATTTCCTAAAATCCGACGGCAATACTTTCTGGGTACTTTCCTATTCCAATGCCTAAAAACCAAAAACTCTTCCTATACTCTTGATTTATTAACTCTGCGTTCTTCTATCCACCTCCTAAACACTAGACCAACCTTTCAACCTATGTATCCCCTCACATAAAATCGCTTACTTTGACAAATCCTTCATCATTCGTGCTACCTCCTTCTGAAATTCTCTACCCACTTCTATTCGTAAAGCAGCTTCCATAACTTCCTTTAAAAAAAAATTTATTCTTGTACCTTTTAGGCAATCAATCTTCCGCAAATATGTCAATAATCAAATGAATACTTAGAATTACTTTTTTTTTTTTTCTCTGTCTTCCTTTTATGTGTTCATATATATAAGATTGTATTTTATGTTATAATTATTATTTCTTATATTTATTTATTTTTATTTTTTTTAATTTAATTTTTTTTCCTGTAAAAAACGTATGCTGGAATTACTGAAGCATCTAATTTGTAAATAATATGCCAGACAATTTTACTTTTAACTGTGGATTATTTTTATTCTTAGGGGACAGCAAGTCCCAGAATAAAGTTAATTTTTTCATTCATTTTCATTTTTATTTTCGGTGTGTACTTTCTTTTGATTTTACTCATTTATGTTTTCTGGAGGAAGATTTGTAGTCTTGTCTTCTTAGCTATTTTTTAAAATTTAATTATTATTTGATTTTAGGAATACATTTCTTTTTTTTTTTTAGCACTATTTAAGGTATTGCTATATTATTTTCTTAAAAATATCACAGTGACGCTTTTTTCTTCAAATTATCTAGGACAGCTCGCTATCTAGAAGTATTGAAGATATGCGGACACATTCTGGTAATCTTATCGAGATCGGATCCCAGCTCGGAGAGGTGAGATAGTGAGAGCGCTTTGGAGATATCGAGGCGAGAGGGGGTGGAGGTGAGATACCCTAATGAGGCCTGCTCCAAAGGATGTGAATGTAATTTAAATCTCATTTGCAAATCCTTGATGTTATCCTTAGATCTAGGTCAGTGAGGAACTTCTCCGCCGATCGGCAATAGTTTAAAGACCCGCTAAACTCACACCTTTTTTCTGTAGTATTTTGATGCTCAATCAACTTAACTAAGCCGAATATATGAAGGACTAGTATTTCAATAATCTAATAATGATTTTCCGATTTTTGATTCATGTTATAATTACCAAAATATTTAAGCATAACACTGAGATTGAAGCTCCAAATCATTTTATATAGAAAATGGGAAATATTCTTCCCTTCTAAAGATTTAATATGAGTCATCATATAGAAATTATGAAAAGGCTTAGTCTCGAAGATGCAACATACCAAACAGAGTACTCGCACAATTGAGAATAGCCACCAAAAGGAGCACACGTTTGTCATGTAATGGCAAACAGAGAAAATTTAACTGTAACCTATCCTTTTTCGAAAAATGAAGCTAAAACTATTGGAGCCTTTATAATCAAGACAGCTTACATAAAAAAAGGGTCCAATAGGTGTAGTTTTGATTTTTGGTATTATATGGTTTTTTTGGGGTGCTCAACACAAATCTGATGTTTACCAAAAAAATTTCTGACGGAAAAATGGACGTTTTCCCACTTTTTAACTTAATAAGTTCTATTCGAAAATTAGCTATATACAAAATTAAAGAAGAAAAAATTGTCAACATTTTTCATAAAATTTGCAACTTTTTCGCCAGTCAGCCATTTACTCGCTAGAGCGCCGCGAAAAGGTTAACTCCCGGTAAGTCGCACCTCTTCGCAAAAACACGTGTATTGGTACTCTTTTGGCTATAAAACCAAAAATATTTGTCCAATCCAAAATTTCTTTCTTTTATCTCAAAGCTGGTTAAATTTTCTATCAGGTCGCATAAATCAAATTTTAATTGAATTCCGTAAAATAGTAATTGAGTTATCTTTCCATCCTTCCATCCAGATATGCTCGAGGCATCGCGTAAATTTCAGGAAGACATTGATAACATCAACCGTTGGGCAGTGAAGAATAAGTTACATCTGAATCCAAAGAATACTAAGACTATCCTCATCGGTTCAAAACCCATCCTTAACACCCTTCCTTACTATCCATTGCTTTACCGTGTAACTCCCGTTCAATAAAACGTTCATTTTTGAGTAAAAAAACATATTTCACCACTGTCCTTCCTGCCCTAGTTGGAGTATATAAGGACGTTAAACCACAACTAGCCCAACAACAAAACATATTTCCCGTTAGTATTTTTGTTGGCAAAAATCAGGTTCGTGCTCAGCAACCCAAAAAACATTATAGTACCAAAAATCAAAACTAAAATAAAACATTCCTTTTTAAAACACAAGCTGCCTGTACTATTATCTCCTACCCAAACGTACTCTTAAAGAGAATTGACCTTGGAAAATTTGTTATCTGTTCAGAGTGTAAACCAATCAAAGAGTAATAATTTATTTGTGATTCACTCATTTAATACTTATATGGATTAGGTATATCAAAATATTTAGTATATTTATTTATATATTTATTTGATTGATTGCCTCTACCCTTCAGGGTCATTGGCAGTCCATCTTCGATTATTTATCTCCTATATTCGTCCATAAAACCTGATTGCCTTTAAGAAATCCAACAGAGACTTCACTGATTTGTTATCATCTTGTAAGATTTCTTGAAGTGTGTTTGAAATTTTAAATCTCTCCCTTATAGATGAAAGCTGTGGACAGTCTACTAAAATGTGTTGTACTGTCCTGGGTTCCTGACAGTTGACGCAGGTAGGGGGCTCCAAACCGCGGAGAAGGTAGCCATGTGAGAATTCACAGTGGCCGATTCTCAGGCGGCACAAAATTATTTCTTCCTTTCTAGACGTCCTACAACTTGTTTGCCACTTAGCGGAGCAGTTCGTCTTTACTTGTAACAATTTAGACCTATTTGTTTTCCAGTTTTCTTCCCACTTGGCTTGGATCGGGCATCTTACATGCCTCACTCAGTCTTCTTTAGGTGTAAGGTTGATGTTTTTAACAATATCACCGTCACTAATTCTTGCTAACTGGGCTGCAGAATCAGCTCTTTCATTTCCAGAAATGCCACAGTGGGAAGGAACCCAAATGAAAATAATCGTATTGTTTTTCTCTTGAATTTTCCAAATAAGCTCAATAATTTCTAAAATTGTTACATGTTGAGACTGATCATTTTTTATTGCTAGTAATACACTCATTGAATCCGTGACAATTACTGATTTTTCATGTTCGGCTTCCAGGCAGTGTAGGAGTGCTTCCTTAATAGCATTTGCTTCTCCAGTGAAAACGGAGCAGACTTGAGGTAACTTAAAGAGACTTACTTCGTTTTCTGTCACCACTGCACAACCCACTACAGAATTTTCACATTTTGAAGCGTCAGTATATAAGATTTTATGGTCCTGAAACTTTTCTAAGAGTAGTAAAAAACTTTTGTTTGATTCAATAGGGATTGAATTACTTTTTCTGATTTTCTTCAGTGAAATATCAATGCATGGTTTATAATGGCACCAACGTGGTTTTATAATCCTTGGGTAGTGCTGAATATTATGGAGGCTAGTACCCAAATCGAATTCAGAGAGCAAGTTGAGTGCTCTTTGTTGGTAATTGCATTCTGTTGCCATATATTCAGAAGAAACTACATTTAAAGGGTGGTTTTTTAATGCAGATAATTTTGCTGCATATTTTGCAATAAGATATTTTCTCCTTAATATCGAGGAAGGCTCAGCACTTTCTGCATATATGCTAAGAACAGGTGATGTTCTATAGGCACCCGTACATATCCTCAGAGCTGTATTGTGGACTACGTCAAGCATTCGTAGAATCGATGGTCGGGCAAAGTTATAAATTACTGAACCATAGTCCATTTTACTACGTAAAGTGGCTTGATATATCTTCAATAGACACTGTCTATCAGCTCCCCAACTTGAATGCGAAAGGCATTTCAGCAGTCCCAGGCCTTTTGAGCAACTATCCTTGATATGCTTAATATGGTTGATCCAGCTGAGCCGTTTATCTAAATACATACCCAAATACTTCCGGCTATCAATAAAAGCAACCTTAGTAGTACCCAAAGACAGCCCAGGATTACGCGAGCAGCTTCTTAAACGGCATATATGCATCGCATTTGTTTTGGATGTTGATATAACAAAACCGCTTTTTTTTTTTTGCCCATTCTTCAGCAGTGTTTAAAGCTTCTTGCAACTTCCATTCGATGAAATCAATAGATTTGCTTCGACTAAACAGAATGATGTCATCAGCATAGAGGACAACTTTTGTCGGCTTCGGAATATTTATTGCCAAGTCGTTTATAGCGATCAAAAAACAGAGTTACACTAAGTGGCGAACCTTGCGGGGTACCATTGTTTAGCAAGTAAGTTGATGAAAATGATTCTCCTACTCTTACCCTAAACTTTCTTTCGTATAGGAAATTTTTGATATATTGGTAAATATAACCTTTGAACTGCCAATCCCTTAAAAGTTTAACAATCTTCCTCTCCACATCGTATCGTAGGCCTTTTCTAGATCTAAAAATATAGTAATGAGGTGTTCCTTGTGAGAGAAAGCTTCTTCTGACTCGCTCTGTAGCAGCATAATCGGATCGATACATGAAAAGTTTTCTCTAAAGCCAAATTGGGAAGCTGAAAAGAAGCCTCTTTTTTCAATTATATCAACAAGTACCGACTATCTTCTCTTGAATTTTCGATAGACATGAATTAAGCGATATGGGACGATAATCAGTTGGATGACAGCTGTTTGACTTCTTAAGGATTGGAACTATAATGGAAGTTTTCCAAATTTCAGGGAAACTGCCACTTCTCCACAATTCGTTATACATATTTAGTAAGTAAGCCATTCCTTCGTGTGGTAGATGAGCTATCATTTCGTAAGAAATGCCATCAATACCAGGAGTAGATCCTTTCTTGTACTTTTGAATGGTAGATTCCAATTCCTTCCAACTAAAAGGAACATTAAAGGCTTTACTAAGGTCAGCTATAGTTTGGTCTTCATTGCTACAATTATCTTCATCATATGTCCCTGCATCATTGTTGGGAACGGATGAGACTTTGTAAAAATAATTACCTAGTGGATCTGCGATATTGATTGGATTAGTCACTACTTTTCCTTCTGATATTACTCCTGCTGTATCGTTCTTGTGCCAAATTCCTTATTTTGTTCCACATTTTTTTAGACGAAATAGCACTATTTATGGATGATACGTAATTCCTCCATGATGACCTTTTGCTGTCTTTTATAATTCGATTGGATACAGCTCTCAACCTTTAGTATAAGTCAATACCTCAGTATTTAGTATAAGTTTTATAAATTTGAACAAAAAAGAAAAATGTTTTTTACTGATTATGATGATTTAAAAATTAATGGATTTATCTTTATTTATGTTCGAATTTTCCGTTTAAACAGACCATTTTTAGTTTTTGAAGCTGTATTCTTAATATATTCATTTAATAAAAATGAGTCTCATCAGCTCTTTCGGAGTCAATTCTGTGTTTTATTTTTAACCTATAAGTTAAGATACACAAGGGGAAAGACAATACCCTGATATTCACTAAATACGATTAAATACAAACAATATTAATTTCAGCAAATTCTAAATTCTAAAAGTACTCAATAACCAAATTTTTCATCTAGCGGTTATTACAATCACAGTATCCCCACTAACCAAGGACAGACGATAAGAATGAGGCATGGACACAATAACTCTAACAAATGGACAGAATAAATATCTGGAGCCGTTAATACAGCTGCGATGTAATTAACTGTGCCCCTGGAACTGCGGGTGCTGTGCTCTACTCTGCCCCCCCCCTCGTTATTAGCTCTTAGTTGAAGATATACTGTCTCCGATGATGTGTGGTCTGCAACTGTCCAGATTTAGGGTGGCCAGTACCGTCAGTTAGTGACGTGTGTTCACCTCACCTGAATTCTATAAATTGACCAGCCCTATTCGTTAACTCAAATAAGCTTATGTGACAAGCTACGTGTAGCCCCTCTCCCTCTCTCTCTCTCTCTCTCTCTCTCTCTCTCTCTCTCTCTCTCTATATATATATATATATATATATATATATATATATATATATATATATATATACAGGGTAAGTACCTCCTAGTGTAAAAAAAATGAATAAAGATAGGTAAAATTAGATCAAAAATGAATAAAAATGCCGAGAACCTTACCTTTCTATACCAATCCTTTGCAGATATACGGCAATTCAAAGACTGTTTTGAGGAAACCGCGTTTTTTACCATAAAAGCTGTAATATCTCCACTATGTTTAAACATTTTTTAAATTTTGACCACACTTTTAGATTTAGCATTAAATTTCCTATAAGAACAGAGTACATTTAACCTTGAACTTTTCAAACTTGCGAACAGCTTGATCTTCATCTTATTTAGTAAGTTACAGTGTCTTATAATACTTCAACACCCATCGTTTTTCGAAAAAACTATCCACTAAACTGCAAATGTCTCAGAAACTTTCAAATTTAACCATATAATATGGTATGATCAAATTAATGATCCGTATTGATTTCATGGTGAAATTAACTTCTTAAACCGGAAAAGCATGGTGTTTTCATTTGGCATACAAATCAGTTACCTTTGAAAATAAGACATTATGATAGTCGCCTAGTGGAGATAACATAACAACCTATTTATTGGAATAAAAAACAAAGAAAAAAATTTATTGTTTAATTGAATATAAAGGAATATTGTCAATAAAGCGACACGAGATCAAAGGATTTTATGTTATTACATTTATTTATTTATTTTTATCTAGAATATATTTTATTAGATTTTTAAAGCAAGGTTTAAAACCCGATGATTATGAACATAGACCTCAATTTTGTCGTTGGTTTTTGAATGCCGATGATATTGAATAATACCACTTTTTGAGGTGAAGTTTATGAACAGATGAGTCTGTTTTTACAGGGGAAGGCATTACTCCTATTCATGAGGGGGGGGGGCATCGTTGGTGGGTCAAAATTTGAAAAATCGTTAAACAAAGTGGAGATATTACAGCTTTTAAAAAAAAAAAAAAAAAAAGTCTTGGAATTATCGTTTATCTGGAATTATCGATTGGAATAGAAAAATAAGGTCTGCAACATTTTTCTTCATTCTTGATTATTTTTTTAAACACTAAGAGGTACTCACTCTGTGTATATATATATATATATATATATATATATATATATATATATATATATATATATATATGTATATGTATATATATAAATATGAAAATCATAGTAAACATAAAATACTCATAATTCTCAACAAGCAAATATAGTCAGCAAAATATTTCTTGGAATAGAAAAAAAATACAACGAATTATTGATGAAGTCATGTTCCGCTGTCTAAGCTATTTAGAGATAACGGTAATCATTTCCAAGATTTTAACTTTTTCGCATAAAAAACTATTTTTTAATAGTTAAATAATGTTTAAAATACATAATTCTATTTATATTACATGATCATGAGCAGAACTAATGTAAAATCAGTTATTGTCACCGTTTCTCACCAAAATGAAAGGTTTAAAACAATTATGAAAAATATTTTTAAAATATTAAATATATTTGCTTTGCCAACTTCAAATGATGAAAAAACAATTAAGAACCATTAAAGTTTTAGTCTAACAGAACGAGACACTTTTCCAAGGGCTGAAAAAACTGTTTGAACCACACAAAGTTGTGGTTATATTCATTTGGTGAATATTTCATATTATGGAGCAGCACTCTGCTGAGCTTGTACTAGGAATAATCTTTATCACTCTGTTTCATATTAAACACTTCTAAAGCTGCAATAGCTGCGTCAACAATAGATAATCTTCTGTACTTATGCCCCATCACGAACTGGCGTTGTTTTCAGTTCAGCATATTGGAGCAATATGAGCTTTGACGTAGGCAATATGGCCGTTGGATCATCGCATACATAATTCCTGATATTTTAAATGTTTTAAACCAACGAAATATTATCTAGAAAAAGAAACCCGTTCATAAAATCTATAAAATACTTTCTTAATGTTTGTCTGCAGATTTCTAAATAATCTTAAAGATAATATAATTTCTTTGGCATAACTCCTATATTTTGATATATGAACCTACTTGTTTCGGAGTCTTGGCTCCATCTTCAGGCTTCTAAAATTTTATAATATATTAATCTATATCATTATACCAATATTCTTATACAATTAAACAATAACATTTATCTTACAATCAGTGATTGCCTTTACATTGTCAAATCTACTTGCCTCACAGCCATTCTACTGAGCAATGTTCAACCTGTGTTATTGTCAGTCCCATTATCATCAATATAGACTATTTAATAAGGTGTTTATATAAAAAAAATCTATATTCCATTTTATTATACTTTTTTAATTATTTACATTATATTCCGGATTATTTGATTTAATTATATTTTTAATTTATTTATAATGTTGGCATAATTTGTTCCTATTTTATCTATACCTGTTTTATAACTTACTGCTTGATCTATTGTTTTTTTTATGTAAATAGCTTCTAATAATTTTCTGTTATGTTCCTTATTTTCATGATTTAATATTTTGGTATTTTCAAAATCAAACTCATGTTTTAATTTTCGTGCATGTTCACATAGTGCTGCTGTTTTATTATTATTATTATTTTTTATTAATTCTATTGCAAACGTATTTGTGTTGGTTTATCCTTTTTATCTAGTTTTTTTTGTTTTACCAATGCAAAGCATTTTACAATTTTTACAATTTATTTTATAAATTAAATATTTTTTGTTTCATTTATCTGTTTTGTCTATGTTTTTGATCTTATTATTATTATATAAGGCACCATTAATTTTAAAATTTTCATTACTTAATTTCCTGATGATTTGTCTTGTTAGTATTGGTATTTAATGTACCCTATCGTAAGTTTTATTAATATTTGGTAATTTTGGTGTTATTTCTATATGCATTTTGTTTATTAATCTGATGAAATCCGTGATTTTCTTTTGTTCATTTATTTTGACCTTTTTACTGCTTATATTATCTGTATTTCTACCTTTTATATTTTTAATTATTATTTTATCTGTGATTAATTATAAATGTTATTGTATAATTATTTAAGAATGTTGGTATAATGTTATAAATTAATATATTAAAAAAAATTAAAGCCTTAAGATGGAGCCAAGACTCCGAAACATGTAGTTTCATATATTAAAATATAGGAGTTATGCCAAAAAAAATTATATTATAATTTCATCTCCTTCAACATAATGATACAACTTTATAGAGATAATTTCTATAAAAATTATAATCGTTATTGCAGAAAGGCTCAACTTAGTACACTAAAATTATTAAAAGCTTTGTTAAATATCTTTCACCTGATTCACTTTTTCGCATGTTTAGATAAGTGTAATTGTAAGAATAACCCAAAATTTGTGTGCCAATCGTTTTATTAGAAAACAATTGCTAAATTATTAGTATCTGTGGATATTTCCACAGGTAGCTAATATTTATTCAATTTTCGATATACATCATGTATAGTTGGAAAAAACAAATATTAAAATAGTCAGGGATGCAGTCAAAGTAACACCACGTTAAAGAAGGAATTCTTTAATACGTTGGCACGTATTATAAAATATTAAAATAGTTTTAATATAAGGTTTAATATGAAGATCAGAGTAGACGTTATATACTTTAATACTCAACATGGACAGTTAGTCTGGATGATCTTTCTGAGAGTTGTAAAACAATTTAACGAATCATAAGCTAAAATCATATTCCGCTGCCTAAACTACCAAGAGAAAAACGTATTATGTTAAAATCATTTTATCTCTTTATATCCATATCAAAAAGATATTTTTTTTCTGACGTGAGCTTCACGGTCCTAAGCCTTTTATGCTCAAAATGCATTGAAACTACCGAATAGCAGGACTCACCATTACACATATCTAGAATCTACATTATTTATAGCAGACATTTTACTGAAACATAAAAGAAAATGGATGAGGTACTTATACCTCTATCATATATTCATATCTATTATATATTCCTAAACACTAAAAATACAAAATATGTAAAAAGTTTATGATAAAAACCGCGAATTTCAATATCAGTCTAATCTCCAGGCTCTGAGAAGAGATGAGATATTTTTAACAGCCTGTAAAAACACCATTTATTAAAAAAAGTAAAAATTAGGCATGAAATGCATAAATGGGGAAAAAACTGAATACAAGATGTGACACCCACTACCTCTCTCTTCCTCCAACCTCGGAGAACCGACACTCCATTGTTCTAAGATTGCAATAGTTAACTTAACTCAATATACCGACTTTCAAAATAGGTATTAAAGTAAACAATCATTACACGTTTTAATATTTCTACATCCTTGTTATAATTAATAACCTATCGAATATTTCAAGACAATATTATCGCTCATTAAAATCCCTACAGTTCAAAATCTCAAGATAGTATAATAAAATTTGAATACATAAATTTTCGAAAAATGCCAATAATTTTTTTTTTTTTTATAACAATTTATTGAAATTTACAACTGTACAAAATTTATACATCAAGTAAATGTGCTGTTAACTATTACAATAACGTGACAAAACCTGAAAAGAATTACTCATCAGCAGCACTTTAATAAAAATTCTACACTAGAAGGTCTCTTGGCCACCTTCTTTTCAGACACCTCGGAGGATTATCAGGACTGTTGTGGGAAGCAAGTTGAGAAATTAGGGGATTTGAGTGGTAATGGAGCTTACTATGAAAAGATAGATATCTGGTTTGGGCTAAATCAGCAACATATGGAACATTAAGATCTTTATGGATAAGTTTATTGGTGACAAAGTAAGGTGCATTGAGGATCTTTGCCAAAATATTAAAATATATTACGTTAAATTTCTATATACTCTACATTTTTTTAAACTGTGATTTTTGAATGCTGTAACTGATTAAAAAAAAAGTTAAATGTTTATTTGATATGTTTAAATAAATGAAAGTTTAAAAAAAATTATATTAAAACTATAAAAATGTTTTCAATTGTTACTCTTAATATTTTATTATTTCATTAATTAATTTTGTTTTAACGATCGTTAAGTTTAATCAAATTTTATTTGGTTCAATGAATGAAAATTTACATTATTTTTTCAAACCTAAATTAAAAAGGCAGCGGTATAGTTAAAATATTTCAATTCTTTTGATAAACTGGTTCAATAACAAATTCAATGTACACATCTTTCATATAAATATGAAAACTTTTCCATACATAATTATTTAAATTTGTAGTAAAATAAAAATATTAACCTAAGTAATATGTAATGTGAAGTTGCAAAATATATTTCAAAATTATGTAGTGGGCTAGTGGTAGTAAATGGTGGTTGAAAAAATGAGACGGTGCTGATAAAGAAAGTGAAGAGAATGAGAAGTTCTTTGGAGAAGGAGGCGTTTAGGATCCAGTAGAAGAAAATCTCTTGGGCTCAAGGCAACATTAAGAAATATTTTTTTGAAAATTAATAGAGATGTGAATTACAGCTGATAATGTATGACAGAGTGACGAATAGCTGATTATTCAAAATAATGATAATGATAAAAGTTTTGATTATTATATAAGCGTGTAAATTTTAAATATAATTTTATGTTAGATAGAAATACTTGTAGTATTAGTAAAATTATATTTCTTTAAACTATATTGAATTAGATTTTTTATATTTTAATTTAATTTATATAAAACAGTTTTTTTTGTTTTTTTATACTCTGCAATACGGTGTTTTTAAAAATTTATTATCTATATATGTAATTAGTTCGAAAAACATTCCTCAGATATTTCATATATTAATATAAGAATAATAATATGTTTTTTTAGATACTCTATCTAATTATCATACACTATTTAATATGTAAATATTTAATTTGAGCTATTACAGTACTAAAGTACTTTGTTACCTAAACTACTAAGGTAATTAATTTTATTTGGGACTTGGTTATTAAAAATCTCTTTACGGATATAAAGGGCGACCATAACACATATATATATATTCCAAATATAAATCCACAAAACTATAAAATAGCCAAAAGTACTCATCACAAACTAACTCAATTACTTACAGAACACGGGCCAACGAACCATTATCTGAATCGATTTCACTTACAAAATCCAGACGCTTGTGAATGTGACGGACTAACTCCATAAACATTCTTGCACATTTGAAATTACTACCACTTATACGAAGACGAGAGGCACAGATTAGTTAGGGCTTCTCTAATGGAAGGGGCTACATGGCCTCTTCATAAGAAGCTTTATACTGGAAGTATAAAAAAGAACTTTTGGAATACTGCAATATTTTGAAAATACGCAAAGACTAAATGAAAAATTGTGTAGATTTAATAGTGCATCAACCAATTGACATTCGCAATGTTCTTTTATTTTTCCTCGTTCTTTTTCCAGTTTATTCATTTATTCAGTTTTTAGTTATTTTTTTTTTTTTTGTTGAAAGTTATTGACACTTAAAAATATTGATTTGTATCAGAAGAAACGCTATTTAAAACATTGTATGCATATAATATGCTTTTTGCATGGTGTATGCACAATTATAAAATAAACGCCTCTACTGCAGGGTTACTACAGAAGAGAAAAAGAAAAACATTTTTTTTTTCAATTACTTCATTTGTGAAATGTTGGATAATCATTCAATGACTATTAGATATTATTATATATTAGCTAAACGATAAATATAAAATGCATTAGTTAGATTAAAAACTAATATTTGTTAAAATGTAAAAGCTAGGAGAAGCCTTATAGTGATTTGATAAAAAATAATTGACTTCTTGTTCAAATATTTATTTACCTTAGAGTTATTAACCCTGGCCAGCTGTTTCTATTAGAGTGACCCACCAAAGAGGAGGGAGGCATAAGCTAATTGGGAAGCAGGTCCACCAATAGCGTTAGCCCCCAGATGTTATTCGTGTGCACGCCCCGGGATAAGATTTCCAGCAATGGCTGTCTTCATGAATTGCAAAGTGAACGGCATTGGTTTTGTTGAGCCGGCCTGGA
This sequence comes from Euschistus heros, assembly GCA_003667255.2. NCBI lineage: Eukaryota > Metazoa > Arthropoda > Insecta > Hemiptera > Pentatomidae > Euschistus > Euschistus heros. Next base: position 388,138 of record RCWM02000619.1, on the reverse strand, counting down.
GGTGAGTTCTCAGCAAATATTCTAATACAAACCAATATCTGTGCCGTCTAGTTCTTAATATGGAAAAGAAGATTTTGGTTTTAATTTTTAAAATGTGCGACATTTCTAAAACATGTCGTTTGCTTTCTATAGTTTAACTGTTTCCATCATTAATCACTAAAAATTCAGCATATACATATACTAAGACATTTCTCCTTCTAGGAATGACCAAACAGTTTCATCTCATTGGCTATTAAGAAAACAATTTCTATAAATATTTATGTTTATGTTGAAGTTGCAGCCATATTGCATAATATACCGCATTCTAGCTCCACTTTTTAATAAAAACCAACAAACAACACTTTCATGTATCTATATATCTATGTATAGCCTGTACAACTATAAAACCCATAAAGGGTCTTGGGTCCAGTATCTGTGGTAGGGAAGTATTGTTTCGTGACCTTCGGTTATACAAGGAGTTGATGTGGTCAGCGATCACGCTCAACCACCAGGTTTTCCCCAATTAGGGGTACCCACTTTATAGTGATTGGATGTGCCCCAGGATGGTCTGCAGACCCCGAAGTCGATCCATGGCCGAAGAAACATAAATTTAATTTTCCGACTTCAGCCGGTCTCGAACCCGGGGCCCGGAGCTTGGTAATCGAGAGCCATACTCACTGAGTTACCGGGCGCTATGTGTATGTATTTCGTGTATGAATTTGTGTGAGTGTTTGTTAGAATAATGTTTTTATTTTTATTTTTTTTAATTTCTAGACTAAATAAGCTGTATTTGCCTTATAACCAATATGAATATTATGTATTAGATCATTTTTAACTCCAGAGCTATATCTTTGTTTCGAAAGTATCAGGAAAGTCAGAAGTTACATGAGCAGAAGTGAAACGTTTGAGCTATCCATGGAGAGATTCAGACGCCTGGATCTATAGCTTGTTAATCCAAGTAAAGATGGAAGGGGTTTTGGTAGTTTAGACGATGGTGGACAAAGATTTAGCTAATTAATACTAAGAGGAGTGCTTAGCAGCCATTATCTATATTTGAGAACGACCTAACGGGGGCAGGGAGAGCCTACATAATAGAGCAGCTTTGAGCCGTTTAGGATTCAATTATCATGCTAATCTTATGGAATATTCAGAATTTGGTTGGTGAGGCTAGCCTGGGTCCTTCTAAGGGCCACTTTGCTATCAACATAGCGACCTTTGTTTTTCTGGTTGCATTAAAGTGACATTATATGAGCATTTCATAGTACTTACAGCATTTCATTGTAATTTATTTTAGCTTTAGGTTTGTTTTATGGTGTTTGCTTCGATATCAATGAGGTTGGAACAAAGAAAATTTTATTCGTTATTTAAGTAGTCCAGCAGTTAAAGGGTTTGGTGGATGAATGGGTTATGTAACAAAACACAATTTTGAGTAATTTATGTCTAAAGTTTTTGTTTTTTTTTTACATTTTCTTTTAGCAGGAAAATGTTATATAGTCCCTTCATCTTCTTCATAACTCTTTTTATAGTTGTTTCGAAATATTCAGATTTTGCTACCTAACACTTTTGTACATAAATTCTTCATTGAAAGAACTAGATTTTATTTTTTTGAAAAATGTGTCACAACACCTTCATCCACCAAACCCTTCATTTAATAGTTGTTCTTATTCTCAACTAAAGGTTTTTTTTTTTTTTCAAATCTTAACGTGCAGGATGTCCTTGTTTCCATGATTACTTTATTTCCAATTAAAGAGCAAGAAGTGAAATATTTCTCTTTAGGATTCTGTTCAATACTATAATGCAATTGTAATGTTCCAGGTTCATAACACATATCTTCTAAAATGGTGTCGAAATTGGAGAAGTAAAATAAATCTACCACTTCTAGTCCATAAGTATGCTTTAATAATATTTTACTGATCACTGTTTAACAAATCCGCTACCTTATCCTCCATATGGATAAATGTCTTAATTGGAATCCACATACAATACCTGAACGACAAGAAACTGCTCTTCCTATTTTATTACTCTAACATGTCATGCAGGATGATCAGAAAAAGATCCTACTGGAGAGACCTGGGGCAGGAGGGGTGGGAGATTGGTGTCCCGGGGTTCCTGGGGCTATGGTGGGGGTGGTGAGACCTACCTTTTTCACAGGGCGTTTTAGCTCCGAGGATTGGGATGATGTGGACTTTTACATGAATAACATATTGTAAACATTGGTGGATTCTACCGATGTAGTAAGGATTTAAAAATGGTTTTTATCTACACCCTCCGATCAATCTTCTTGTAGAAAAAATTAAAATAAAACAAAAAACATGAGGGATTGGGGCGCCTCCTACGCTTCTGGCCGTCCTCTGTGGGCTCTTGGCACCTTGACCTCATGCCTTTCGCTCTGTCGGATTCTGACCAGATGGGCCTTCAAATCATAGTATTATATTTTTATACTTACTGAGGCTTGATGACCTAGACCTTTTACGATCTAAAACTCTAAAGAACAACAACATGTAGCTTGGGATTTGTCCGAGTGATACCCCGTCATGACCACAAATCTATCCACTACACCGAATCAAAGTAGTTTTTCCCCTCCTTTCGACGACAGTACTTCCTTGGTTCGTTCCTTTACGAATCTCTTTCTTCTCAGTCACCTTCCTTGTCAAAGCTTGAACTTCAAAGTTATCAGTGAGTTCCTGCAAAAACAGATTCCAGTGCTTCTGACCATTACCCAAATACCTTCAACACAGGATCATTCAAACGCTCTTTTAATATCAGAGTATCTAATTTCTGGAACTCTCTCCTATCCAACATTCGCCAATCCTCCACTATCAATATCTTTATATACCAACTCTTCGGATAAATCAAATCGATTTTTTACGATTTTATTTTTAGTACGTTTTTATTTTATATAGATATCTTAGTGGTAGCTGTTCATAGCAAGGACGCAAATTACTTACAAAACCAGAGGATAAATCCTATAACCTGATCAATAATCACGAATCTAAACAACCACTTAGATTTCGATATGAAAGCATAATGAAAGAGGACCGTGAGGTGTAAACCTATTGTACTATAGGTGCACGATACAGGTGGCGTAGCTAATAACTGATTGAGGCGGGACGGAGGGAGATATTGGAGGCGGTGAAGGGGAAAACACCCGCCAATCTCAGCCGCTCATATCCACTCCATATTGGCGGCCTAGGCAACTGAGGCTCATATCTGGCCGGAACCGAATTGGCGCGATCCAACCGGCTTATTGGCCCGTTTGTCTTTTTAGCTGAACTGTCGACCTGGGATGGAACTTGTTTATTCACTGGGAACTGTTAGTTAGATCTTAACACTTGCAGTTTATTTTTGAATTTAAAAAAAATTATAGAATAAAAAATAAATAATAGTTTTTTATTTTATTACTGTCAATGCATTACTTATTTAATAAATTAAACACTTTTATGTATATGTTGCGGATTATCAAAAGTTAGTTATAATCCATACTATTTTAAAAAAGAACAATACATTTTTCAATTGTGATCGCTAACCACAAAAACTACTGAACTAATATTTACGAAATTTTAACTACATCATCCTCATAGTTCAAGGAAGGTTTCAGCAATAATAAAATTTACTTATTTTAAATTAATTTCTAGATAAAAGTTTGGCAAATATGTGGATTCCTGTGATGTTTGAAAATCCGATAAATCGCTAATAATATAGTAAATATTCTCTGTCCATTTGAATTACCAACTCATACTACTCATAATTGTATTAGAATTTTTCTTTAACAAATAAACATATATTATTATTATTATTTATTTATTTGTTATCTCGTTTTTTGTGGTTTCTGAACTGAGGTGGGGGACAATTCCAACCATCTTCAGCTTAGGTTCACTTCTTTTTTTTTTCTCTCTCTCTCTCTCTTCATATGTTTGAAAATTTTCAAACAATCCTTGTCGTGTCCAAGAGTACCGCTTGTTGAGCCTCTCTTAGCACATCCAATGGTAACTTCAGATTATCAACACCTACTACAGTTGAAGTCGGGATTAGCCCGTTTGTCGATATTACGATTGGCGTCACCACTGCGTTTTCTAGACGATAAAATTGCTTCAATTCAACGGCCAGTTCCTGATATTTTCTTAACTTCTTTCCAATAGTTGAAGTCATATTGTCATTGGGAACGGCGATATCAACTATCTGTCCTGTCTTCTCTTTAAAGTTTATAAAAAATATGTCTGATGTGTTGTGCCGAGTCCGTCAAAATAGACTCATGTATATATATATATATATATATATATATATATATATATATATATATATATATATATATATATATATATATATATATATATATTTATATATATAGATGCATTTATTTATTTTTTATCTTCTTTTTATTTATTTCTTATATTAGATATTGGGTGAATTTATCTATAAAACCATCCATATTATTTATTGCTCCCTTTGAGGCTGGTTTTAATACTTTCTCAATAAAATATTTAAAAAATAAAAAAATTCCTTCATGAATTTCTCTAAAACGAAGTAAGAGATAAATAACATTAATGATCATAAGTCGAGTAATATATAAATAAGTAAAATATAATAAACTGGATAACTGACATAAAATGGAGACTAATGCTCCTGAATTAAGGCTAGTCCATTAGGAAGGACCAGTTATGCGACCGCCATTTTTCGGGCCATCCCCATGACAGCGGTGACATCTCCTTTAACATACTGACCTTGTCTTCATCACTTACTCTCTGTCGGCCGACTATTTGACAACAGATCTATGTCGAAGCTGGGCTGTTCATCTGTTTTATTGTACATAAATTTCAATGATAAAAAAGTTCATTATTTAATCTTACTGGCTATTAAAACTATGCAAATTTATAGTTAGAGTGGGGTAATCAACTAGTACATTGGTTATGATTAATGACGGTTAGCACAGAATAACGGATTAAATAAATAAATTAACAGATGCCATGTATATTCTTAATCAACGCGTTCTCACAGCCAAACTATTTTAATATCAATGAATTAAGAAATTTAATAATAAAATTTATAGCAAAAAAAGGTTCTTAATATTTATTCTAGGAATGTAACTCATTTAAGTCAGTTATTTAAACAAGTGGTAGAAAAAAAAGTAAGAAAGCAATTTTTTAAGTTTGTCTCCAAAACATATTTAAAGAAAATTTTAATGAATTTAAAAACAACAGTTTAAAATGAGTAATGAAAATATAATTATTTTAATTTGACCACAACTATAAGATAATCTTAAAGGTATATAGATAGTTAGTATAAGATAGTTAAAAGGATAGAATGAGGTTACAAAGATGATATAACAAAATTGGAAATGATATTATACATTACGTTGAGGTATTTCTCTATAGCATGAACATGTGCTACATTATTCCTGTTACATAAACCCTGGAAAAGTGGGAACGAACCTGCTTACTAAGGACCCATAAGCTTGCTACCACGTGTAGAAAACATATACTAAAAATCATGCAAATAGGAAAAAGTAAATTCGTAGGACTTCTGATTAAAATATATTTCGATTTTTATAACCCGATGTCGTGAGAATGATTTGATTGTTACGGTTTTCAATTACCGTCCTACGTACAAACGAGTCATTTTAAAAAACATCTATTTTTTTAAACTCCAAGTGAGATCAATTTTCGAATCACTAGGTTGCAAAGCGGAGTTTTTACGTATTGAGGGAAATTATTTGATACTGCAAAAGGATGATATTTTGCAAAAAATAATGACCCACCTTTTGTCCATAGATATCAACAGCGCTTTAAATTCCGCCGCGAACCCAATCTACAGGTATATTGGCAGTTTTAACATTGGAGAACCAGAAAAATATTTATCATTTAAAGTTTGCTTCCATAATGTGAGAATTTTCAGCCAATTAAGAGTTTCCAGTCCGGCAGTCATCAAGATGTACCAGAAGAACACGACAATTTCACATGAAGGAAACAAAAATTTTACTTTCTGTGAGCATTTTGTGGAGGTCTGCATGAGTCACCTGCTACTGCACTGCTCTAAATTCAATGAGCCCAGAAAAACATATTTGCAGATCTTTATCACGAACACCAATGACATTGCCAATGTTGAAAATATTTTAAATATTCCTGATATTGATAAAATAAACATTATTTATAATTATATCAGTAAAATATCTATACAAATGAATACCAGTATTTAAAATTTTTATATGTATCCATACAAATTTGAATAAACTTACCAGTTCATTAGAGTATTTAACTAGTTAACCGAGAGAACTCCTCCTTATATTTATTTTTCCCATCCGTATGTAATAAATGTATTTTTATTTCATATTCTTGCCCATTGTCCAAATAGATTCAGAATACGAGAATTTTCTTTTATAAATAAAATGATTATCAATTTATTTTTTTAAACTCTTTTTCTACAACTTGTGGGAAATAAGTAACTGAATTAACTGGGTCACATTCCAGGAATAGTTAAGAACATTTTTTAACTGTGAATTTTATTATTAAACTTTTAATTCATTGACTTTAATATAGTTTATATTACAGTGGGCACACACTGATTGAGAGTAAACATGGCATCTGTTAATTAATTTATTTAATCCAAGTTGGTCAGTGCTTAATAGTTATATTAACACCACTCCTCCTATAATCTTGCATAGTTTTAATAGCTAGTAAGATTAACTCATGATGCATTTCATCATTGAATTTTATTTATTCATGTATAGTTTTGATGTAATTAGTAAATAGTTATAGTGCATAGATAATTTTAACTAATATTTGAAGTTTTATTTATTTAGCATTCAAAATACAAGATACAGGATTTGTATTGTTAAATTAAAAAAAATTTATTTTAGTTTTATGAAGTTAGAACTTAATAAAATTATTAGGTAGTTAAAATTATCTAAATTATTATACTTCTTTACTAATAAGAGCGGGAGAAGTTGTGATGAGAAATGCTAGTATAATATAAAATGTATAGGGATGGTACTAAGAGAAAATTTAATAAAATGAAACAATCATGGGTGATTCAAAATTCATCATAACTATTATCAACTAATGTTTAGTATCGTAAAAATTTAATCTAAAAATGTATTAAGGGATTCCGTGGAGACTAGCTTGACGAAGGACTAAGGTCAAAGGACGAAAGCAATATCCTGGAAGGAAGGAGCCACCACTCATCACCCTACTTACATCACCATTTAATAGCCCTTCTCCTTCCAACCTTCCAACCTTCCAATCTTCCAACCACCAGCTATATAGCCCATACCGGGGGATGTTTTAATTTAGCTCATATTTTATGGATTAAATTTAATCTGATATTGTATATATTAAATATCATATATATAAAAGTTACATGCATATAGATATAAATCAATGTATGTGTGTGTGACCTTTATAGGCTTTGAAACGGTAAGAGATAATGCTCCATGTGAGGTGGCTTTTTTTCCACATATTCAATGGAAGATTATAAGGACTATTGGTTCAATGATTGGATGCAAAGGTGACAAGTTATGGACCAAAATGTAAAAAAACGTGAATTAATAAAAATCGCTTTAACAAATCAGTGTATTTTAACGGAGTTAACAGAGTTTTCTTCTGTTGTGAAAGAACGAGTAAACAGATGATAAAAAATAAGAATGAGAGAACACATTATATATATAAATCAATGTATCTGTGTGTGTCCTTTATAGGCTTTGAAACAGTAAGATGAATGCACTATGGGACTCTAGGCACTTAGTCGCATATTAAAAGATTTAAGAGGAAATAAACGTCTTTTTGATGGCTATCACATTTTATTGTCTGGTGATTTTTGTCAAACTTTACCAGCCATTCCGTATTTAACAGCTGTTGATGAACTCAATGCATCTTTGAAATCCTCAATTTTGTGGCAACCTGTACAAAAATTTAGTTAAATAATAAATATGCGTATACAACTGTAACAAGACGACTTCGCCCAAGGTTTCTCAAAACTGATGTTGAATATTGGAAACAGAAAAATGGCTAACGATCAATCTATACAATGTATCACATTGCCACCAAACGTTTTTAAAATCATAGCAAATACAGAAGAGTTAATACACAAATATCACCGAGCAATATTACAAAAATCATCAGTGGCTCAATTAACGTTCGATATTAGCAGCAAAAAATAACGATGTTAATGCCATTAGCTACACGATTCAAAACGAAATACTTGGCAAAGCGACAACATATAAGTCTATTGATACTGTAATGAATGAAGACAAGGTCGTCAATTATCCAACTGAATTTTTGAATTCACTTGATTTGCCAGGCATGCCTCCGCACGTTCTAACATTGAAAATAGACGTGCCAATTATTCTTCTTCGGAACATCAATCCGCCAAGGCTTTGCGACGATACCCGACTATCAGTGAAAAAAATAATGAACATCTTCTAAGCTACTATTTTGAATGATAAATTTAAGGGCGAGGATGCACTGGTGCCGCGCATCCCAATGATTCCAACTGATATGCCATTCGAATTTTAACGGGAGCAATTTTCAGTGCGACTCGCCTTTGCAATTACCATCAACAAAACACAGGGGCAATCACTACAAGTTTGCGGGAAAAAAAAAAATGGTAAATCCATGCTGCTCTCATGGACAGTTATATGTGGCCTCGCGTTGGAAAACCATCTGATTTATTTGTATATGCAACATATGGAAAAATGGAAAATATTTTATATCTATCAGCACTTCAGTAAAATGAATACAAGTAAAAAAATTAATTCTTTGAAAATTATTTTAATTCAAATTCAAACAATAAGGAGAGGTCTTTGGAAAGTCTTGTGATGGAGGAAGCAGATGCCGGAGGGGCGAGGGTTTCAATAAAAAGCGGACAGTGAAACAAGATGAGAGACCAGTTAGAAACAGACCGTTAACACGTGGCTTAGTCTTTTAACACATTAGATAAGCATTATTTAATGGAAATAGTCTATAATGATTGTACAATGTAAATAAATAAAAAATAAAAAACCTACATCTTGGAAATTAATGTACATAATAACATGACAATTGCTTGTGTAGCAACTACCCACACATATCACAATAAAAATCAATAAAAATTCCATATGAGAAGGAGCCGAGGCCATTTTCTTCATAGACGCCTCGGAGGCGTCTCGTTGTTAGGAATAGAATGGGAAACACGTTGAGAGACTAATGGATTTAAATAGTAGTGGAGATATGGAAGTAATATTCAGCTCTTTCATCTTCTTCATATTTCTGAACATAAATTCTTCATCCGAAGGACAAAGTATTATTTTTTTTTTTTTAAATCTTCAGTACAGTGTGATACTTATGTTATAGTCATGATATGTGGAATTGTAGTAATAGAGTCAATACTAATGTTAATATTGTTCTGAGTGTGCTTAATTATTATTAGTTTTTTGTTAATAAATATTTCTTTAGGATCACTGGTGCTTACAAATAAATTTACAAATACATGTCAGTGAAAAGAAGAGGCTACCGTTATCCATCCAGGAAAAACCGCATTCCCTAGCCTTCATTCTCCCGAGGATAAGGTATTGGCTATAAAACTGCCGGCTGTAGAGATTTACACCTAATGGAAAACTAATACATGTCCTCAAGGCGCTAAGCTCTGAATTAGCTACTGTTGATTTAGTACTATCACTAACTGGCTCAGTCCTTACCACCCTCTCCACGTAATTTATTTATTTTTTCGTAACCCTTGAATTTGATTCATTGGGAATAAGAAGAAAAGGATATTTACTTAATCTCAGAAATAATCTATTGAAATGATTAATCTACTTACGGAGTGATAGTGTTTTGATTATAGGATCAATGAAGGGCTTAAAATTTTAACGAATCAGTCAAATTTGACAAGTAAAAGAAAATGTCATCTAAATAAAGAAATTTAAATTTACTTGACGTTGATTTTAATAATCCTGTTTCCTTTTCGATTTCGGACCATCCTCCGAACCGTCAGAAATGAAGACAGCTATGCTACCTTCAAATGCAGAACTTTCATAGGAGTGCTACAAATCGACAGTATGTCTAAAAGTTTGTGTCATGTCATTAAATTCATAATTGAAAAATTTAAGACTTGTATATTGTATTACAGTTTTTAATTCCCCCTAGTTTTCATCAGACAAACACTGTTCAATATTTAGGTCTAATTATCAAAAAAAGGATGACATGGGGCCCAAATATGGAACGGAAACCTCGAAGCTTATAAACAAAAAATTGAAACTTTTATACCCACTTCTACATAAACGATCAAAATTGAAAATTATGCAATGATTAAATACTTATACTTTCTTAAAAAAAATTTTTCAATACATAAATAATTAAAAAAGTTATTGCTCAAATTTCACTGATTTATCAAAAATTTCGAAAGTCACTAAAGTTTCTATGTACAAATTTTAAAAATTTCATCTGAACTTTACTCATGCTCAAACTCTACAAATAAAGCCATAAAACCTTTTTTTTTAGTTTTTTTTAACTTTATAAATTGAATTACTTGAGTCTATTGAACGAGCCTACAATCGGTTGTTATGTACAAGAGTGAGAGGTGGATTTTGACTCCACACGAGGAAAATTATTAAACATGTGGCAAAGGAAAATGCTACGAAAAATATATGGTATAACTAAAGATTGGCTCAATCTTTTGCGAATTCAGACTAATGATGAGCTGAAGACGATCTTCGGACTCGGTGTGAAAGGATGAAGAAGGGCAGCTGAGAAATGATCAGAATGGAAGAGGATAGCAGAGAAGGCCAGGGTTCAAAGATGATGATAATGATGTAGATGATGATTACTTAAGTGGTTCAACAAGTTTTATAAACGAAAATTTAAGATAGACACATAGGATTATGTAAAAAATAATATAAACTTATCAAACTTACCAGAGCTATAATAACTATTAACAATGGAACTAAAGATAGAGTACAATTACTATTTCTCGCTACCTCAGAGTGGCGAACCTGTCCTAACAATTTCACCATACGAAGTTTCACAGAACACTTGACTTCATCGAGTAAAACCTCAGATTCTACCAGACTTAATCATACTAAGCTTCACAGTCTACTCGTACCAGTTTCATTGGTTGCAATTCATTTATATGTAGCACTTGGCAAACAGCCTAGAACTTCTAAACATTCAATATAGTCTGTATTACTTAGCAACGGCGTTCTCAAAAGTTCTGTTCCTTGATTTCGTTACAACTCTTACCAAGTACAGAACCCAACTCCTTTCATGGATTGTAATGGTATAGGTTATTATTTTTGTTTTATTATACTTTACTCCAAAATTTGATAATTAAAAAGGTTTAATAACATTATTTTTCTATAGAGGCAGTTCAAGGCTGAAAAATATTCCCAGTCCACTAAAATATGTTGTTAAATCTACCTACTACAACAAAAAAAAAGGCACTATAAGAATAAACGTAAGAAATTTCGAGGCCGTTGACATGGATAAGAACATAAAAAAGGGAGACAGACTCTCTACTCTTTAATATAAAAGAGGACGAAATTATTAACATATGCAAGCGTAGGGCAGCACGGGCTGTGGTTGGGAAGTGGGATATGAGGACAATCCTTGCTCGAGTTATGGTTTTATCAAATGACCTTGTTCTCATAATTAATTCAATTAATTTAAATTATGAATTAATGAATTTCCTATAACATTTGAAATCTGTAATCCACTAAGAATGGAAGTTACTGATTTTTAAACTTAAAATTGTTTACAAAATACTTCACATAAACTAAATCCAGAGGATTATAGATGTTATAAAAAAGAAAAAAAAAATATTAAATAGTTTAATGAAATTAACCTTAAATGAAAAAGATTTTTAAAATTAATATCAGATTTGTATTAACAACAGAAAATTGAATGAACCAAATTAAGTTAAGAGTTTAGTAGTTTTATAAAACCAAAATTAGATATTGTCAGAATTATTTTACTGTCATATCACACAGCATTGAATTTCAAACAATTTAAACAAATGGTTGTACTTTTTATTTTTAAAATTTTTATTATTATTTATTTCTAGAATACATTTTTTCTCCTTATATTGTAAAAAAAAAAAAAAAAAAAAAAGGAAGGAAAGGAAAAAAACAATATCCTGAATAATGTATTATTGTACCATTGTGAAATACTTTATAAAAATATTATATGATTATTATATTATGCCATTTTCTATTGTAAAAGCAAAAGCTTAGACAGTAAAAATATTCTATTCATTGTTCTAATAGCAGATTCAAAAGAAGGCTTGCAGCAATCAGTCATGCAGTGAGTGGACGCTCAATTCATGTAAGATCAAGGTGACGCATACTTTCCGAGATGAATAAAATGAAGAGATACGATGCAGAGGATAAACATTAGAGATGAAAGAGGAATATACCTGCCTAGGTACAGTCATCAACTGCAACGGAAAGATTGATGGAGTGATTCACAACCGGACCAAGAAGGCAAACAAGTTTTTTTTTATCAATTTCGCATTTTCATTAGGCTGAAAAGAAGCTTGATGAGAGATCTAAAAAATATATATTTTTTTAATGTATATTTGGTCCATGTCAGGAGGGGATACTTTTGAGTGCTACTTTCCCTCATGTCCATAAGACCAGTTACTGCATGCATTGTTCAATTCATGTATTGTTGTACTTAAAAAAAGTGTGAATAAAGAAATGATGAATATAAAATCAGTATTTCAACTTTCATGCATTGAAGGGGATAAGCTTATTGTTTTATATTCTGCAAGGTGAACGTTTTTACTACCAAAATATCCTTAAATATTCCATTACAGCTTTCTATTTTGCAAGATGTAGGCTGAGCATTTTATCGATCACTCTGAAGCCCAGCTCTTTTGTCGGAGCTAAGTTGGGGGAGGGGGAGCGCATATATTTTGCTCCACCTTTATATTATATCGATACTCCAAGACCGTTTGCGGTTCGGCCAACTTTTTCCTTCGCTCCCATTTCCGCGCTCCTCTCAACCTTTATTATTTTTTTTCGCCAACCTGCATTAAATATTAAATTATTCTCTGTCTCGAGCACTTTTAATATTTTAATAAACTTCTTTCAAAGTATATTGCGTTTTCTAGTTCAAGCCATGCCTCGAAGATTCATAAATACAATTTTTTTTTTACCGAGACCTGAAAGCCTGCCCATAAGTGGTTAAGAAAAGTCGTATTTTCTTCTCAAACAATTTTGAACTATGTAGAACCATTTTATTTGTAATATAAAGAGTATGTATGATATGAAGAATATACACAAACAAAAAAAAATAAACTTTTATTGAGTAAGTATTACATTAAATAAGGGCAATAAGTAATATGGATAACTTTATGATTCTGTTCACACAATAATTACTACAAGAAATAAATAAATTAAAAAAATATTATGTCTATAACAAAACCCTACTTTTTTTTTCTTTCTTTTTTTTCCGCCTAATGAATGTGTTCGTGTTTGTCAAGGTGCTTATTTTTTCCTTTACTTGTACTTTCAATTGCATTTTCTTGGAATTGTTTAATCGGATTAATTTCTCTTTCTCGTTTCGCTTAAATACTTGGAATACTACTTAATCACATTCTATCTTCCATCATTCTTTTCCCCAGTCTGTCACGCTGTGTTTACCAAGAAAAATATTTTGTTAACGGTTTATTTGTGTACTCCCAAAATTTTGAAAATCACTCTAGCTAAGACGAATGATCTTATTGAAGTTTGTACGAGAGTCCTCAATTGACACTTTTAAGTGGGAATTGAAACGCTTTGTTTTGATAAAGTTGTAACAACTACTGCACGGTTTCTGTACACGGTATTTTATTTTGTACACAGCAAAGTACAAATAAAACAAAGGTAAGTAGTCGAGGAAGAAAGAAGTCCGAGATGACATACCCTTCTATAAATTAAGCCACTTTAGTTTTATAATCTGTTTTCTTTTTTAATATTCGCATTATCTTTTAGTTTTTTTAATAGTCTTTTTCCTATTGTTTCCCTTTTCAACACAATTAGTTAGTAAAACTTGAGTTTGTGATCATGTATAAGCATGTATTGTATATTATTTGTATATTTTTTAGTTTTTATCGCATTTAATTCACAGTCCAACTTATGGTATTAACTAACCATAAACTGCCTTATAGTTGGACAATGGTAACAAAAATAGCATCCATAAGAATCAACATTTGTAAAATCTATAACCAAGTTTTTTTTAATTTATTTGAAAAATCTCAATAATTAATATAATAAAATCAAGAATTAATATTAAATTTAATAAAAAAATTGCTCCATCAAATTTTAATGCCTGATAAATCAATGCACTTAATAAAATAATTGTTACGAATGGTTGCATTAAATATAAAAATTAATAAATATAAAAGAAAAAAAGAAATACCTGAGACAGAATTGAATCACATTTTCCATTACCTGAAACAGAAAATTGAGTCATTTATTAGAACTCATCATAATACATTACCTCAGGCATCTACAACACAATCAATCAATTATAAACGATGAACATGCATTTTATGTTATTGAATTGAGGATGAAAAAAAAAGTTAGTTGTTATTCGTTATTGTTTAGTAGGGCTTTACGTCCTTATGTACTCAAACTAAGGCAGGAAGGAAGGGTATTCCTACAGGTTACCAACCTTTTTCGGCCAGGGTGGGAAGGTCAAGTTCGTTCGTCGGTCGGCCTCGTAATAGATTTTAATCCTAAAAATGCTCTTGTTATTTTAGCTTAAGTGGCTTTTATTGTAAAAGCATCCAACCACTCCTTTATGTTCTCCGCCGAAGTAATAAAACGTAAGTGCGTTGTAAAAATTAGTCAATAACTTTCTGTAAAGCTGCATTAAATAATAAAAGTAAATAAATATGAAATAGGTGGTAATATTTATATATATTAAGATATACAGGCCAAAGGGAACAAATTAATTATTAAATAATTTTAATTAAAATTGTCCATTTATATTTAAAAATTCATGAATGATATTTAAAGATTCATGACGAAATGATCTTATTTTCGGAAGATTAAAAATTTCAGGTTTTAAATCACTCCATACAAATTTTTATTACAGACCTGCCACCGTTTACGAAATTTCATCTTAAGGGCTAAATCTGTAAATAGTAAATTCACTATCCCCGGCGTTTTATGTGGAAATTCTTACGTTTTTTTTTTTCTCCAAGTTCTAGATTTTTTACATTTCTAGCTAGTTATCATGATTAGTTTCCTTAATTTTTTCAACTAATTCGGTTCGGTCTGATGTTTAGCATACCCCTTTATCTAATCCTCTGATGCATGAACTGGAATTGAAAATGAGAAAATTTATTACAGTTTTATAATTGATAATTAATTATTCAGTTTTTTAGATTTCTACTTACAGACGTTATGCATAATTAACAGTTATGATAACAGTTTGTAAACATCATCTTCTATAAAACGCTGAACCAAAACAACATCCATTTGATAGTAAAAAGATAATATTTACGTAGACTAAAACAAGTAGTAAACTTAATTAATAATACGAATGTCGGTGAGACCCACTGGAGCATATTCCATGTTGTAGAAGCTGAGTTAGTATTTAGAGTATGTAAAGAGCAGTGTTCCGCACCAATGGATCTGTTTTCCCCAACCCCATCACAATGGCAAAGCTCGTTGTTCACTCTCGTGAGTAAAGTAGGATTTTCAAAACGAGTGCTCTATCCAGCCGGAGAGCGGGCAAGGTAACTAACTCCCTGCCAGGGGCAACAGACAGCAGAGATTGATGGCCGATGCTGAGGCGGCCTTGGATACGGTGTGGTGGTCTCATCTGTTATGCCACCCTGGCTGACCGCACCCGCTTTGGGAAACGGCAGGTCCACATTTGAAGCGATCAATCTCAAGTCAGTCGGAAATGGCTGGATATTGGATTAAATCTTAATTCGTAATGCTTCAGCAGATTTCGATTATATTACACAGTATATACTAATAATAATCGTGAAATAACAATCTACATAATTTAATAGAAGTTTTACTTTTTACAATTCTATTTATTTATTAATATTTACAACTGTATATAACATATACAGTTGTTACCTACATTAAGTAAATGTGAAGTAATATGATTACAATGACATTTCAATGTCTTCTGAAGATACCAACTATTAATAGCAATAAAACACTAAAATAACGTGAAAATTCTGCTTTTGAAAAATTCATAAGCTAGAAAATCGGTGACTACCACCGAGTAGAACAAGATTAAAACTTTATCGTGAAAAATAAATAAATAAAAATATAGAACTATTCACACCTGCCTGGATATAAGAACCACTCAGTAAACTTGTTAAAAGTTACGAAAAGTAATATGACGGAGGGGAGGGGGGGGGGGGGGGGAGGAGGGTCCAATACCCATCGATACCTCCTCTTAACTTCAAGTTACTCGTCAAGTGGCTGCGACTACAGTGAGGCCTTTTTACAGCCTTAAATATAGCTTATGTATGTAGAGCTAAATATACTCGTATTTAGGACGTGCTATTATGAATTATCTTTTCCTATAACTAAAAAAATAATTTACAAAAATCATTCGTTGGCGATTGTTACTTAGCCGTTATATTAGGCAATGTCATCGATATAAAATCGCCATTCTTAGGGGTAGTGGGTAACATAATAAATGAACTTAGTAATTTGAATCCAAATAACTATTATAGAGGAGGAAACCTTGTAAAAATGGGCTATGGGCTAGAATGATTATAGGCTGGTGGCTATGGGGGGTACTGTTGATGAAGCCATTTGCTAATTTAAGATAACAGTGAGAACTTTGTTTCCAAGTCACGCACTTTTTTAGGTTACAATGGAGAGTGACCATCTTTCTTAGGTCGGGTTGGTGGAAATAGGCGCACCCTTTCTTGGTGTAAATATGGGCCTCTATTTTTCCGGGAACTTCAAGTGCAATATCTCTATTCGACATATCTCCTGTTCCAAACATTAAGAAGAGAACCACTACTCGTGGACCCAAAGCATCTGGGCCAGCCTCATCACCGGATCAGCATACAAGGATCAGCTGACAAGGTGACTTAACAAAAGTGATTTCAAAAAGACGTCCTTACTTGGGAAGACGAAACGCTTTCAAAAAAAAAAAATTCTTCCCAGGCAACGATACGATTCATTATCGGGCTCATCAGACTACAATGACCCTCCCATTGTGGACTGCGATGATGATACCAATTTAGATGTGGTGTGTGGACGGTTGGGATAAACCATACTCAGGCAATGTAACTTGCATTCAGTTTCAGTTCACTGAAGAGGTGTGGGTGAAATTTAATATGTGACAAATGTAGGTACACTTTGCGATTTCTATATATCACTTTTTTCCGGTAATAAATAAATTCTCTGCCATTTTGTATTATTTTTACCTGTTTTTAAACTTTTTTTGGTGAAGTTTTCGCCATATTTACAGTCCATTTTTTCTGGTGCTATTAAAAGACTTTTTGTAAATTAAGCCTTCTTAAGTTTAGGAAACTTGGTATAGTTGTTAATGAAAGGCAAAAATATAGAATTTTAAAAATGAAAGTATCCTTAAATCAAAAACAAAAGAGGGTGTCCATATTTACAACTTTTCCTGTACTTATAAATTCAGTTTACTCATATTATTTCTTATTAATAATAATTATTTGAATAACAGCATTTAAAGTTTAAAAAATTAAATTTTAATTGAAACAATTGAAGAAAAAGTTCTTTACACTAAAAACTAAAAAATGTGTATGTATCAGCAACAGGTATAACAGGTTGGTAACTTGATCAATATATATATATATATATATATATATATATATATATATATATATATATATATATATATATATATATATATATGCTCATAATAGGTATGATTTAAAACCCAAATTAATCTTTAGTGTAATTTATTTGAAATCCGAAACATTACCACATCAAATTTAGCTTACTGATTGTATTACTAGTTATTCATAATTATTTAAATTATAGCATTAAAATATTTTTAACACTCGGCTGAAATAATAGTCTTACTAAAACAATAAGGAATAATCAAAAAAAAAAAAATATCATTACATTTTATAAAAATATGTAGGTATCAGGAACATGGCATTGTCATGACAGGTTAGTAACCTGATGTAAGTTAAATATAAACAAAATGCTAATAATCGGTATGTTTATTATTACTTTTAAAAATATATTAATATTTAAAACCTGTTAAAGCTGATCACCTAGAATTAAATAAAAGGAGGAACTCGTATAAGAAATAAAAGAAATTAGTATAAATACCGAGAAATCTTACTATCTACAATCATTACTAGCAGTTATTTTGTGTTAATTAATACTTTACACGGTTGATATCGAAATTTTTTTTTTTTTTCCAGTCGATATGATAAAACTACTTTTAATTAATATTTCTCAAAAACCGATGTTACAATATAAAGATGTATGGAATTATTACAAGATTAGAAAAATAAAAATAATAATGAAATAATAATGAAAAGATTCTCAGTAATTATTACGAAAACATCATTTAAAAAATGCATAGATGAAATAGGTAGGGGGAATCATTTTTTGAAACGACTAAAATTTGAGGTTTATTGCCACAGTTTTGTAGACCTTAAGCTACATCATTATCACAGAACTTAAAAAATGAAGGTTTTCAGGTTTAATACATTGATGAAATGTTTCTTGACATTTTTAGTTTATGTGTTGAAGTTAAATACGGTACACTTTCCGCCATTTTATATTGTAGAGTTGAAAATTTCTTTTTAAAAAATGCCACTATGTAGTTATGTGGAGGTCACAGATTGGTTGAAAATTCGATACTGTATGAACAGGCGTGTACTGGATCATTTTCATAGAGACTCTATTTCATAGAGTGTATTTGTTAGACAGCATAATGTCTTTTTCATCACATTGAAATTTCCTTAAGAAGCAATGTTTCTCTTCGCAAATCAATTTAATATCAAGTATTTGCCTTCAAGACATGGGGGAATGTGTCCAAAAAAAAGAGAAAACCTCTGGGAAACGATTCACTCTTGAAAATGTTAAATGATGATGAGTTCGCTAACCCGTTGTGTGCTGTTACATACCATCCACCGAATATTTTTCGATGTATTCTTTTATCATCCGTACAATTTCCGAATCTACCAAACAACCCACTTGCCATCAACCCAAATTTCCAGGCCTTTGTTCAGGTTGATCGTCAGAGAACTCGTATGTCAACTACAGTACTATCCCGGCAGAAATAGCCAGAATGGCCTGACAACAAACTTGAAAAAGTGGATCGAAACTTTCGAATTCAACTTAGTCTGTGGATCGCTAATGGAGAGTAATGCATTTATATTTCATTTTTAAATCATTGTTGTATCCAACTACTCCAATCCAAAATCCTTCGAAAAATGCTTGATGCTCCTTACTTTGTCTCAAATGAACTGATCCACAATGACCTTAATATCCCATATGTTGCTGATTTGGCACTAACCTGATACCTTTCCTTTCATAATAAACGTACTCCTCATCCAGATCCACTTGTTGCACAAATTTCTTTCCATTCCATTCCTGGTAATCCTCCGAGGCGTCTGAAAAGAAAATGACCTCGGGATCTTCATTTTTATTAGAGTACTATCAATGGGTAGTTCCTCTACACGTTTTCAGCATGTCATTATTTTTCATTGAGAACCGCTTATTTACTAGATGTATTTGTAATACAGTTGTAAATTTCTAATAATAAAAGAATAAAAAAAAAATAAAGCCATTGTAAAATCAAACCTTCTGTAACGTATTATTAATAAATGGTTTTGAAATGTGAACTTTTCTAATTTTCCTTTTAACAACTTTACACGCCTTACCGTATACATGTATCCAAAATAAACATTAAAAGTTTTTTTAAAAATACTAATGAATAAATGAGTATTGAACTGATATCAATTAGCAATGTTTACTTAAAAATATTAAAGTTTAATAATGATAACAGTTCTGAATCGTTTCTGATTATTCTGATATTGCTCCTTACTAATTTATTTTTTATATTCAAATAGTTAACTATTATAACTTGCAAACTATGCAAATAGTTGACTACAATTTATAAATAAACATGTGGCTTAAGACATTTAAATTTTATGGCACAGAAGTATTACAACATGACCATTAAACCAGTTTATTTAGTTATTTAGGCTTGGCCCGCCACAGTTGGTTGCCCCAACCCCATCATCCACCACTTAGGTAAAATAAAATATATTTACTGTCAGCTGACTTGGACCAGTACAAAATATTTTTATAGCATAATATTAGGTCAGCCATTTTATTCTTTTGATTGAATTTTATATTGGTAAATAAAGATGGACCGGATAAGATTGTATTAAAGGATTTTAAAGATTTAAAGATTGTTCGAAAGTCGTAAATTTGAGGATAAGGTAATTTATATTTATTAAATACTAAATAATTATCAATATTTAATATTCAGTAAAGGATATTCTCCAGAAAAAGAAGTTTAAATGATTTTAAATAAATAGGCTTATATGTTGTATAATTAATTATTTTCCTGAAAATTAAAGTGAGCTCTCAATGTTTTTTTTTTCTTTTTTACCACGTTATAATTAATTTCAGTTGGACTATTGATAATACTCTATCCTAAACACCTGGAGAACCCCTCAATATATATAAAGATATTTTTACTTTTTACAGAACTCCTTTAAAATGCCCCAAGTGATATTTTATGTGGAATCATATTTTTTTCTTGTATTCGTATCTAAAAAAAAAACAAACTATTAATAATTTTCCATTGTAATAATACTTTTATTTAATGATCTAAAATCATCTTGCAAATATAATATACAAAAGAAATATACCACAAAGCAAATACAAACTATAAATTAAGTAATAAGATCCTTGAGATTAATGATAAGGGGATATGATCCAAGACTAGGATTGGCTAAGCACACCAAAGATGGCCGCCATAATGGCCAAGGTAGTAACCATAAACCATAGTAATGGTCTGCAAAGACCCTAAGGTTAGTGCCGGCTGTAAAACTATTAACATCGTTCGAACCAACAGCTTCTGTTTGAAAATGAAGTGTAGGAAAGTATTCTTCATTTTTTCCATTGTAGTTTATTTCACAACTCAATATTTACTGGGATTTTATAACGTTTCTATTCATCTGCTTTATTTATAGCGGCATTTTTATGTTCATTTGACTACATCGGTGCATTTAGGATATAAACCATCCATTATTACTATAAATGTTCGGACCACTTTCTTTAAGTATCTTGTGATGAAATCATGGCCCACATTTTTTCCCCTACAAATGTGGCCAAAACGCTATTATATACATATACATATTTACATGTCAAAGGTGAATAGCCCTTATTCATGCTATAGAATCTTTTCACATTCCCTTTTTTTTTTTTTTTTTTTTTTTTTTTTTTTATTTTTATCTATTTATCGGTGTTTTCTACCTACCTATACCTATAAATATTTGTAGAGATATTTACAGCAAGAAAAATTGAAAAAAAAAAATATTACAATAAAAGAAGAAAAAGTAAATAAGAACTAAAAACTGTACTTACAGATAACATTACATAATATGGATATTTACTTAGAATTGTATTATTCTATTGTATAATTATAGTATTTGTTAAAGCCCGATAATTTAATATCTTATTTTCTTTTAAAGTATTCTCATCTCCTATAGTGAAGAAACCTCATTTAATTTATAATAAACAATATGTAGTGTAATTAGCGTGTTTACGGTTCAAGTTACGTGTTTATGGTTCAAGTTACGTATTTACGTACGCCTCGGGAGATAAGAGACTCAACGGTCAGTCTGGGCCAGACCTCCCTGGAAGAAGCAGTTACACACTAATCTCACCAATCTTCATCTTCAAGACTCACCGGCAGGCTGCTTTTTTTTTTTATTATTCACCCCTGCCCATGGAATGATGAAGCAATTCACCAGGGACCCTCAAGTATGGTAACACTCACAGTAACACTCACGTAACTTGAACCAATATATAAAAAAAAAGGAAAAGAGACATTTAAATTTTTTTTTTGTTTATATTTTAATTTATTCTATTTTTGTAATCACTATATGGGATTGTTTTTTTTTTTTTAATATTATTAGGAGCAACCTTTTCTTATTTGTTTATTTCTTGTTTTACACATATACATGTCTTTATGTATATAAGTATTTATATTCACTCATTTAAGAAAATATATTTTTAATTTTTGGTGTTCATTTACAGTTTCAATTTTCCTTGTTTTTTTTTTTTTTTTTTTTTTTTTTTTTTATGTCATTAATTCTTTACAGGTTTCCCAATCTTTAAAATTAATGTTTGGGCATTTTTCTAATTGTAAGATAAAATTTTTTACCAGCATTCATTGGGGATGGGAACTGTTTTTTCCAAAAGTGAAAAGCCCCCCTCCCCAACAGTATTGTAATATATTTTTTTATATAAAAGCGATTTAAAAATTATGTCATGTTATATCTATTAATATTTGTTTGGTACGTTTGTGGGTGTACGGCTTTAGTGGATTTGTCTTGTCGTAGTCTCCTATTATTGTAAGATGGTATTTTCAAATTTTGTTTTAAAGGAAAAGAAACTTCGTGACTGCGAGTGTACTGTTTAATTGATAGCAGGTTTAACTCAGATAGCATGTTTGAAATTCTGGTATACAACGGATAGTTATTTATTATTTTCATTCATGAGTTTTGGATAACTTCTAATTTCCATACATTTTGTTGATGATACTTTTAGCTCTATTGTATTTGTTATTAATATGTTTGGAGATAGTTAGTGATTTTTCTAATTCTAAGCCTAAGTAAATGATAGACTGTACCCAAGAGATCGTGGTTCCAGTTATAATTATATTCTTATGAATTGAGTGACCTTTTTGTGTATATTTTTAGGATCAAAATCCTAAACAGAAATGCATGGTAATTTCTTTTACTAACGCGGAGATTACATTCCCCAAAAATTTTGATGAATTGTAGCTTGTATGATTATTTTGATCTGATTATTGTGTGGAATATAGATACATACAGACACACCAATAAGATAAAATAAAAATAAAAATTAAAAAGTTGATCACTGGAAATTTTCCTTAGTTTAGGAATCACTCAGTATAACCAGTCAATCAATAATGTAATGTAAAAATTAAATTATTAATGACAATCAGTAATTACCATGGGAAAACAAAATTACCGTGGACATTTGAAAACCCATGGTAATTTTACGTTTCCTGCCATTGTAATGACATTTCATAATTCAAAGTCAATTATTTTGATGATCACTCATCTAATAAAATTACAAACATATTATCAATAAAGAATTAAAAGTTAATGTCATCAGATAATATGAATATGATAGACTGAAAATTACTTAAGATAAAAGCTTCCATCGTAATTACATTTTTAAAGGTACGCTGATAACCGTTCTTTTATGTTAAAAACAAAATTGTTACTTGTGGTTGCCATCTTGAAGAATGTTATCATACTAGTGCTGTTACCAATCTTCAAACATTGTCAGGAAGATCTTCCCCACTTACTAAATTTTCAAGATGTACCAGTTTTAACATTTATGCACGGTAACAACAATATAAATATGGACAACGTAGTAAGCCATCTTAATCAGAATTTGATATATACAATACCATAATCGTTTTGGTAAATTTCATCCCTGTACTTAACAAAAATAATAACTTATAGTTGGATAACTGCTAGTCAGGTTTTGAAGAACAACCTAATATTGTGAATACTGAATTTTAGGACTACTAAAAGGACTACCATGATAATTATTATATGGCACTTAAACTCAATAAATATGCCGAAAATCCAACAGTTAAATGTATTATAATAAGGCATTTTTTAAATAAAGAACAATGCATTATTAAGCAAAGGGCTAGCGAAAAAATGATTTTATTATTTATTCTGGAGCCGATCTCATGGGGACACGAAAATGGCCCATGGTCTGAGAATCACGCATAAATAGAACCTAATATGTCTAGTGTAATTCAATTTAGATTTTTTTTTTTTTAATTCACAGAAATATTGATTGAACATGAACCCAGAACTTTGAACCAATTTCTTTGCGAGAAGGCAGGAACAATAATCCAGAAGATAGAAAGCTGATGACGCTCCTGATGTAAATCTGCACCCCACCCCCTCTCTTACCTTCCCCTTTGACAGGTAAACGATATCTGATATCCGATCTTATCAGCAGGGCTTACTGTTCTATCTGGGCTCAGGTTCATGAGCTGTGTCTGTTTGGTGTTTTATGTTGTCTTGAGTTAGGTGAAACCAACAAGAAAACAAGCATCAAATAATTCAGATATATCTCAGTGTTTTTTGCATTTCCTTATAGTAAAGGTTGAAAAGGCAATAATTAGAATTTTTTTCTTTTTTTTTTAATATATCAGCATTGTGGAAAATTTAGGTGTTTTTCTGAATTTAGTTAAACAGTCTTTCAGTGTATTTTTTTTTATATCTATTTTTCTGAGCTCCGTTGATTTATTTTTTTTTTCGATTAAGAACGAATAGAAAAAAATCAGATAGAACCTTTTAATTTAAAATTTGTGTATTTTATGAATAATTGATTACTGGAATTTACAAATATATTTTATTATTCATTCAATTGCTGCCATAAACTTTTGACTAATTGTTGAGAGGATGGTCAAGGATGGAGTCAGGTTGATAAATTACACATCCAAGTAAGAAAAAAAACTTTATATAAGGAGTGCCGAAATTTTGACATGCCTTGCAGGGGTTCTTCAGGGCTAACAATAACAAAAACCTGGATGTGACCAAAACAAACAAAGTAAATGAATTTACCAAACAATATGGAACGAGTTGATTAAATAATTTAATGAATATCTAAAGTGTTAATTACAGAATTTAATACGAAATAGTAGCAAGGTCTAATTAAAAGATGCAATATGTAATTTAATCATTTTTGGTTAACGATACAAATTTTAAATTGTGTGAACCAGTTGAATGACACAATTTCAAAAACTGATATTTTAAAATATAAAAAGGTATAAATAAATAGTTAAGTAAATTTAAGAAAATATATAAAAATGAGAAGGGCAAGAAAGAAAATCAATTTGGCATAATAATGAACGAAAGGTTGAGGTTAAGAAAATATGAGAAATTATAATAAATTGACTTACAGATTGCTGTCTGGTTGAAGAAACAGCCAACTATGAAAGTTTAAACTTTTGTCTAATAATTTTAGTGTTTACATATGGCAGAGCTTTGTGTAAGTTATATATCTAATTGTGTATTAACTATGAAGACTAACATGTAGTAGGAATTGGCCACCAAAATACTTCTGTAATTTATTGGAACTTGATCCAATCTTATTTATCAGGTTGCTTTGACATTTAATTTATATTTCAACAACGTACCTTATTACATTACATGTAAACGAATGAACAAATAGATAATAACTTATTTGAAGTCACTATTATATTTTACTGAAAAGTTTCAAAAGTATCATTTATTTTAGTGACTAATTAATTTGTTTTCTTATAATTAATTTTTAGTAATTACAATATAATATTAAAAATGGCCCTGAATGTATACTGATTTGAAAGTTTAAAAACAGATTATTAGAATATAAAAATATCATTTTTTTTTTCTTTTACATCTTAACTTTTAACGGGATTTTAAGAGCTCCGCAATAATTGTTGTAAGTACTGTTAATTCAAGAAATAAACTAAGGTTTTTTTTTTGTTTTTTTTTTATTTATTTATTTTTTAATCTTTACTTTCTTTAAATAACAAAATAATTTTGCAATGATATAAACGACGGTTCTAAGGTATATAGAAGAAGGAATGAAAATAAATGATGTAGTATGAATATGGATAAACATATTTCCGATACATGTTGTTACAGAGAGAATTTCAACGAATCCCAAAACATTGGTAAACGGTGCCCTACAAGACCATTATACCCCTCCGAGTACAGACCATTACGCAGGCTGGTTCTTACCACAGAAGGGTTATGTCCCGTCATTAAAATTTTTTGAGGACTGTAGCTTTTAGTCAAATAATATTGTACCGCAGATACTTTCAACTGTTATCACTCGGCCATTATTGCAGATAGGAGAAATGTCTTCCTTAATGTATTTGTGAGTGAATATTCTTAAAATAATATTTTAGAAATTTAAATGATTAAAACTTAGTCAATTATACAGTGAGAAATATCTGTATAATTTTTTAACATAAATAAAAATTTATTTCTTGGTAAGTCAGTGTGTATCGTGAAAGCTCAATAAAATTGAAAGAAAAATAAAATTTCAATATTAAATCGATATTGAATTGAAAATTAAAAGTATGGTTCATGATATTTTCTATTGACAATATTTAATTTTTTTTATAGCTGCAGAGCAATAAAATATATATATTATAAAACATTTACATTAAGTTAATTTCTTTGTATTCTAAAGATAGTTTTTATTTTTTGAATATCTTTATATAAACAATTAATAAAATCCCACTTTTGAAAGCTATATTTTATGTCAGCTTTCAAGAGAAAACCTTCCACCTAATGATAATCTTGTAGAAAAACTATTAAAATAAAAAACAAAATCTAGATATTGGACTTGGCTGGTTTCGGAATTTTACGCCTCAATTAAACTTCTTTAATTAGTTCTATGATATTAAATAAAAAACACCTATATTTCGTTATCTATATTATATACTACTTAAGTTGCAATCAGATAATATACCTATATCACTTATTATAACCTATGTAACCTACTTCAATCCGAAATTAGTCCTTAGTCTTTTCGAAGTATTGTATCAAGTCCTGACACTCAAAGCCAAAACCGAGCAAATACGAGCTTGTTACTTTCAGTTCCCTCAAGAATTTAACTTGTTCTAACTTAAATAAAGGCTAAAATAATTAAATTGCGAGTAGAAAGCACTTCAACTTGTAAACTTTAAACTTGAAGCTTTAACTTGCCGGTCAGCTTCTAAACTCTTGTCCATGAATCCCTAAAGCTTTCTAACGTTGATCTGTGAGTAAGAAATTCATTCATATTATGCACACTCGAATTATTCTTAGTCTCATTCTTAATCATCTATTTATAAATATCGTTAAAATATAGGTAGAAAAATGTTAAAATTTTTTTTTAAACATATAATATTAATATTATATATCAATATATATTATATATATCAATATAATATTAATATTAATATTAATATCTACTCGTAAAGATTAAATATTAATTTTGGTGCTTCGGAACTTCGGTCCATATCTAGTCTGAATCTATTTTTTGTTGTGGCCTGGACAACCACTTCCATCAACCCATTTTTCAGGTTACATCAAGAAAAAAAAAAAAAGGAAGAAGGAGAATTGAGGAACAGGGAAGAAGAAGGAGAGAAGATGAGCGACGTCGAGATGGGAGAAAGCCCATCGGACCATCTCGGAGATAACGCTTCCAACACCAGTGCTCGGAACCGTGTCCGCTCAACGACCGATGCCGAAGGCTTTATTGCCCCTGACCGAAAGAGGGTCTTTAAGCCACGACCAATGCCTGGGCCTACCCCAGTTGCAACAGCCAATCGTTTTAAAGACCTACCAGCGGATACCAGTGCTGAGCCTGCCAGGGTAAGACCACCTCCTCCTATTATCATCTCTCCGCCTATCTCTTTTACCCATATGCGGCAAAGATTGGCGGAAATCGGCATACAGAAGTTCGGGTTCAATAACTCCCAGAGGGAATCCAGAGTGTACTTAAGCACCGCCAGGGAGCACAATGCAGCCACTCTCCTGCTGAGAAGCGACCAAGAGTGCCAATTCCACTCGTATGCGCCTAGAGGGACAAGGAGGTCAAAGAAATTCGTCCTCCACGGCTTCGACTTAGACCACTGCCTCCAAGAAATCAGTGAAGACCTGGCTGCTAGGCTCCCAGGCTTCAAGTTGGTGAGAAGATTAACGTCGGGAAGGCGTCAGCGAGTCGTATACTACCGAAGGTGTGCTCCTCATAACAGAGCACACCGTAAAGATAGAAACAATTCAGAAGCTGAGGGAGATCTGCATGGTGCGCTTCCGGGTCTCCAACTTCAAGGACGACGGAGGCCCAGTTCAGTGCCGCCAGTGTCAGCAGTTCGGGCACAGCATGAAGTTTTGCGGCCGCACCTGCGCTTGCCCGTGGTGTGGAGCACCTCACCTCTTTGAGGAGTGCCCGAAGACAGCTGCTCCGGTTTGTGTTAACTGCAAGGGGCCTCACGCCGCCTTCTCGAAGGAGTGCCTGTATAGGCAAGGTCTACTAAAGCAGCGAAGAACGAAGGCCAGCGCTCCAGCTCCAGCACCAGTCCCAGATCCGGTCCCTGCAATGGATCAGCGAAACTTCCCTCCACCCAGGCCAGCACGAGGCTCTTTCTCGCAGGCATTGGGAGGTGGCTTGCAGCAGTCAAATCAGCAGCATCCGCAACAGCATCAGCAGCAACAGTCGCAGAGGCTTTATTATCACTAAGATGCCTCCAAAAAAAAAAGGAAAAAACTTTGGAAAACCTTCAAAAACTCCTGAAACCCCAGAGGTCAGGGAACGTTGCGGAGCATTATCGTCCAATCAGCCTCCTCTTGCACATCAGCAAGGTGTTTGAGCGACTGATCTACTATCACATCATTGACCACTGCCGCCGTGAAGATGTTATTCCACCAGAGCAAACAGGCTTCCAACGAGGTGTCGCGTGTGAACATCATTTGGCTAAACTGCAGGCGTACACCATCGAACAGATGCACCGGAACAAGGCCACGGCGCTCATCTCGCTGGATTGCACTCAAGCCTTCGATTGTGTCTCACACCCCCTGCTGCTGCACCGACTGGAGGAGTACAGGTTTCCCGTCGCACTGTGCCGATTGGTCGGAAACTATCTTAGTGGAAGATCATTCGTTGTGCGGGTCGGTGGGAGTCTGTCTTCGCCAGTCCCTACCACCTGTGGTGTTCCTCAGGGGTCAGTGCTGGGATCGATCTTGTTCAACATCTTTACGGCGCCAGTCGTATCTATAAAGCAACCTGAGGCGGTGGTGGCTGCATACGCGGATGACGTCGCCGTTTACGCGTCCAGCCTCAACCCCGGCCGCGTCTCAAGAGGCTGAGAGGGCACTCGAGGCACTGAAGTCATGCGGCATCAAGGTGAACCCTAGAAAGACTGACGCCATAGTGATGTCTTTCTGTAAACGCGGCAAGTACCAAAAACTGCCGAAAAGTTTTACAGTAGACGGTATTGAGCAGACCATTTCTAGCTCAATATTATACCTAGGCGTCAGCCTCGATAGGCACCTCACCTTTTCGACCCATGTAAAAAGCAGGATAAAGCTGGCCCGGGCGCGGACATACCGCCTCCATCACCTCTTAACCTCTCCTCAGATATCCCTTAGACTTAAAATCCAAATTTATAAATCCATTATAAGACCCACCCTCCTCCACGGTGCTCCACTGCTGCATCATATGTACACAAGTACACTTCGCGCCCTCCAGACTTTCCAGAACTCCGTCCTTCGGCGAATCGTCCGCGGCACCCGCCTAGAGAGGGCAAAAAATACCCGGATCCTCGAGGAGCTGAGGTTGCCTACGATCCCGGCTTACATCGGACGCCGAAAACTGTCATTGGGATATGATAATATAAGCCTTTGTAAATATAGATGTGAAGGCAAAAGTGCAATTCCCTTGCGCAAAATTAAAATATTGAAAATTTTGAATTTATTGAAAGGCCTACAACTAAGATTTTAAGGCTTACAGGAAAAAATTTAGTAAAAAAACTTCTAGAATTAAACAGGTATGTACTATAAAACACTAATAAATAAAATCTTATGAACGAAATTGAAAATAAATGTTTAAATTTTAAAATTTGAAGCCTAAATCTTTGAATTTGATTAATTAAATTTAGCGCTAGGGAATTGCAAAACTGTCATTATAATATGATAATAGAAGCTCTTGTATAAATAAATGTGAAAGCGAAAGGGTAATTCCTTCGCGCAACATCGAGATATTGAAAATTTTGAATTTAGTGAAAGGCCCGTAACAAAGATTTTTAAAGGCTTATGGTGAACAATTTACTAGGAAGACTTCTAAACTTCATAAAATTAATGACGGTTTTAATCGGCTGCTGTTATCTAATAACTAGTCTAATCTAATATCTGATAATTGATAACTGACCTCAGAAAAATGCATACATAAAAAACAAAATTAATTAATATTAATTCGACCCCGATGTTTGTGGCATGTTAACAATTGGACCATCTACCTTAAACAAACATTGCATGTCACATTACATCTAGCTATATATTACGGATTCCGATAATTCTGATTAGACCCATAATAAACTTTTTTTAGGACATCAGGTAAAACTAACATTGATTCAATATTAAAATTTGAAATGATTCTTCAAAATTTACGTGAATATTAAATAGGTAACTAATTTAAAGACATCATGTAAAAAAACATTACATAGTTATTCATTAATTATAATCCTAAAAATATGATTGATACTTAAAATACGTTAAATGCTATTTGTTTATAAACATATTTTATTTTTTTATCTGTAGATATTGTGCGAAATATTTGTACCTACAACATTTTATTATTTTTATGCTACAGGTACATATTATGTAAATTTTATTACTTTTATGTTTTATTAAATTGTTCAATTTGTAGTTCTACACATTGTTTATCATTAAGATAATTCTGCCAAAGAAAGTTTTATATTAAATTTATAATATAAGTACATTATTAAAAGTAATGCATTTTATTAAATTAAAACCTATCATTAATAAAAAATATGCCTTTTTTAATTCAATTATAACTTTATCTTTTTATTTTTTTTTTTTATTTAAAATAAATTTATAAAACGAAAAAAAAAAACAACCGCATTTTGGAGTTTTGAGCGCGAGCGCCCTATATATGGCCCCAGTGTGCGCCGGCACGTCAAGTTCTTTGACGGGCTGAGCTACAGCGCCAACCCTCTCTTCAGGGACATAGCCCCGCCTCCAAGGCCTGGGAGGTGGCAAGGCACAATCCCCTTAGCGGACGTACTCGCCGAGGGAAGGGGTTCAGACCTTACGGACTGACCCGATGACCACCATAGCCGGCAGAGTGTTTTCCTCCACACTCGACACGTAAAGGGAGTACCTTCAGTGGACCAAAGACCCTCCAGAGATGGCAGAGCAGAATTACGTCTTAAAATGCCGAAAGGCAAGAAAAGATCATTTCTATCATTATCATTCTTGTATGAATAAAATAATAAATAAAATCGGAGGCTTTAAAAAAAAAAAAAAAAAAAAAAAAAAAAAAAAAAAAAAAAAAAAAAAAAAAAAAAAAAAAAAAAAAAAAAAAAAAAAAAAAAAAGGTAGAAAAAATATGGTTGCACCAAAATACTCGTATTTATTATAAAATATATGTGTTTCACTGCTATTAGCTTATCGTCTCCTTTAGGAACAGTGTGTATTCCGAAATTACAACATGGCATCAGTTTAATTTAGGGAATAACATCTTAAATTCTTGGGAAAGATTTATTTAAAAGCTTTTAAAAACTGCAATCGGTTTTTAATATTAAATGGAGTAAGAACCGATCTAAATTTTCTACATTAACACTTATCTATTTAGTATACTATATCCTATATTGTATAGTTTATTCTTATAGAATTTCATTTTATAAAATTTTATTTTTAATAACTTTTTATTTTTGACTGTGAATTATTTTCTTCAAATACCTAAATCAAAAGTGTTTTCCAGTTCTGAAAGTATTTTTATATTTACATTAAAACCACTTTTACATATAACATTACACTGCTTAATACATTATTATAGCAATAATATAACATTATGCATTAGATTTTTTTTTTTTTTTTTAGAAAAATCTTATTAAAACTCACTTTTATGGTATAGTAATAACAATAAAAATATTGTTTTTATTTTGTGAGCAAAAGTATACAAATATAGATTGCTTTATTACAATGAAATTACAATTACAATTGGTATAGCGAAAACGGTGAAACATTATATGATTATTCAGCATTTGATGATTTCCAATAAGATCCGTTAGAGCAGATCCTATTAAAAATTCGACGGAATAGAATTTAGTGATACGGAATTTGGCATACAAATAAATACATACATACATATACATACACAAATATATATATATACACATATACATATGTTGATATATACGCCGACAACATATGATTCAAGCATCGTCGCCTATAAAAGGAGTGGAGGTGGTTGTTTTTTTTAATTTTTAACTATTTATTCATATTTACAATTGTATATATTATCTATACATCAAGTAAATTTGAGAAAATATAGTACAATTGCATGTCAATAACATATTTATAAAATTACTCACTAGTAGCACTACAATAAAAGTTTTGCATTTGAAGTTTTCTAGGCCATCTGTCACCACAAGTACTTGTACAAGTAGGACAGTAAGTGTCAGGCTAGCTAATGGAGAAGGGGGTGGGGAGAATTAGTCATGAAATGAGAATGAGCCAAAAAAAAAAAGAAAAAAAAAAGAGAACCCAAAAAAAAAAACACACCAAAAATATTGTTGAGCGCCACGTCGTTTATTAATGGTAAAACGACGAAAACCTAAGATAAAAAAAAATATAAGAGACAAAATAAAATAAGGTTAAATAAAACAAAAAAATAGCCCCAAAAAAAAAAATTTTAAACTGTAAAATCTTCGAAGAAAAGGTAAGGAAACAATAGATAGTTTAACTCTTAAATATACTTCCACCAATTAATTGCGAT
This sequence comes from Euschistus heros, assembly GCA_003667255.2. Taxonomy (NCBI): domain Eukaryota; kingdom Metazoa; phylum Arthropoda; class Insecta; order Hemiptera; family Pentatomidae; genus Euschistus; species Euschistus heros. Next base: position 355,437 of record RCWM02000619.1, on the reverse strand, counting down.
AATTAATCAAAACCAAAAACCCATTAATGTTGAAAACATAAAAATAAAATAAAATTATTTTATTAATAATTTTGTGAATCTCACCTCTGAATTCAAAATTCACCACCATGCACTCAATCCTTAGAAATGACCCTTGACCATTTCCATAAATCTGAATGTATAACCATTAAATGGTAACACTTATTATTTTTACTCAATAATCAAATTATCTCTCCTTCAAGTTGGTCACCACTTTTCCTGGTTTTTGTTTTTAATTGATTTGAGACCAAGATGCAAAAGGAAATTAAAAAAATAATAATAATTTTCAAACGAGAAGGAAAAAAAAAAAATAACACCAATTTTGTTAATAAGAAAATTGGACCATATTTATTACTGTTAACGAAAATTATTTTTACATATTATGATTATCAAAATTCAATTTTACAAAATTTACAAATTAATTAAACAAACAATATCTAATATTGCTTTGTAATAGGTGGTCCAAAAATATAAAATATTTGCGAGCTCGCTTTCAAAAAAAAAAAATATTACAAAATAAACAAACAAACAAAAGTTTAAACAATTTCTCTCTTTTAATACTAATTAACCAATTCAGCAAACCATTAAATAATTTATTGTTTGATTTTATTCTGGTACCAGCCAAATAAACTTAGAATAAAATAAAACTTATCTGGGTGCACCCTTCGGCGTTAACGAGCGATGTATTGGTATCAAAGGGACGGCCACAATTTCTTCTTCTCCAATTTTGTTGTTGAGTCCACTTAGAGCTGTAGATGACGTTGTACTCATAAATTTTTCTTCGATGAATAAATACTAATTCATACTAATAATATTTCGTGGATAGGGGCATCACCAACATTGTTTTATTTAACATTCAGCTTTCACTATTCATCTTTCTTATTAAAGCAATTGAAAAAAAAGGAAAACTACATGAAATCGAAATCAGAAAAAAAAATAATGTTAAAAAAAAATTAACCTTTTATTTCCCACCTTTATCGAAGTGTAACACCCACCACTCACGTACAAAAAAAAAAGAAAAAAAAAGGATGCAATCCTGGGTTAACCAAATCGAATCATCAGGAATCCGTTTCTAACTAACCTTCGGGAGACCCTTTTAAATCGCTTATATGCCAAACACCGGCCGGACGTCCACTTTCCACATCTTCAGTTCATAAGTTACCCGGGACGTTTTTACGTATTATTTTGAACTTCCTGAACTTAGGTGCCAATTTGCTGGAAAAATAGGCTGCAGCATCCGATTGAGGGTGAGTTCTCTACACCAACCGTTTGTCCTGGAACAAATTCCACTTCCCTTCTCCTCAGATTGTAAAATCTTTGTGCTTTCCCGTAGGCTCTATCCAATCGATCTTGCACTTCCTGGAATAGTAACGGCATGTTCTTCAATTTTTCAAGGTGAGCATTTCGATCAATGGCAATTGGTTGATCCGAGTCCCCAGATGCTATTTCTGCATGATCCTCTCCTGATCTCGGCAATTCCCGGCCATAGTTCAAGTATGCGGGTGAGAAGCCAGTAGCTTCATGTACGGAAGTTTTTAACGCAAAACTGATACGAGAAAGTTCCTTGTCCCAAATTCTTTGGTTATCCTGTATATAAGAAGCCAACATAGTTTTCACTACCCGATTTATTCTTTCGGTTGGATTTGCCTGTGGATGATAAAGAGCCGTATACCAGGGGGTGACCTTATATTCTTCTAACTTCCCCAGAAATTCCTTCCCTTTAAATTGGACTCCATTGTCACAATTACAAACTGTGGGGCCCCAAACATATGGAAAACGTGCTCTTCTATTTTTTTTTTTCCGATAAAGCCTTGGAAGTAGCTTTTCTTAGTGGGATCAAGATGGAATATTTGGTAAAATAATCACTTATTACCAACAGAAACCGATTTTGTTTCGTTGACAGAGGCAATGGCCCCATTAAATCAGCGGTGATGATCTGCCATGGTCCCTTTGCAACCCTTCTACTCCCCATAAGTCCAGCTGGAGCTTGTTTGTGATGGCTTTAAACTCAGACACGTTTCGCACCTCGCCACATAGCGTGCTACATCCCCAGCCATTCCTGGCCAGTAATATGCCTCCTTAGCCTCTGAAACGTCTTGTATGCTCCTAAGTGTCCAGAAATCGGGCTATCGTGGTAATCAAACAGCAACTGCTTCCGTTGAGACTTTGGTATGACCAATTTCCAGGACGATCTTCCCCTAAAAACTTATTCTTATTAGATATTCTTTTAAATATCTTATCATCTTCAACGCGCCACGACGGATATGATGCAGGATCTTTATTTATTTTGCCTATCATCCTGAGGTACCACTCGTCCATTGCCGACATCGAGCAATCAATCGCCGCCACTTCAGTATTCTCATTCTGTCTCGACAGGGCGTCTGCAGCAAGGTTGTTTTTTTACCCGGGCGATGTTGAATTGAAAAACGCATACTGTTGTAATTTCAATGCCCAACGAGCCAATCTTCCTTTAGGTTCCTTTCAGAGTATGTAGCCATTTAAGAGCCATGTGATCTGTTATGACTACGAATTCTATTCCCTCAAGATATGGCCGAAATTTTTCAATCGCCCATAAAACCGCTAGGCATTCATGTTCGGTTGTTGTAAACTTCCTTTCTGCATTGGTCAGGTTTCGGCTAGCGTAAGCAATAGCTTTTTCTCCCTCATCATGAACCTGAGACAAAATAGCTCCTAAGCCTGTTGCCGAAGCGTCGGTTTGCAGTACAAAAGGTTTACTGAAATCGGGGCACGTTAAAATTGGAGCGGATACTAATTTATCTTTAATTTCTTTAAAGGCTAACTCTTGCGCTTCTTCCCAGCGCCATTTTTTTTCCCCTTCCGCAACAAATCCGTAAGAGGACTTACCACATTCGAAAAATTAGGTACAAATCGTCGATACCATGACGCTAGGCCTAGGAATCTTCGAACTTGTCGCACAGTCGTTGGAGCAGGGTACGACAGTATGGCTGCTACCTTTTTCCGGGTCTACTTGAAGTCCGTTTTCGTTAACCACATATCCTAGGTAACGAAGCTCTGGACGACAGAAATTACATTTCTCCCAGTTAATTGTTAAATTTGACTCGGCTAGCCGCTTGAATACATCTTCTAAAACTTTTAGATGTTGGGTAAAGTCTGATGTCACAATCACTATATCGTCTAGGTAAACAAATACATATTCTTCCAAATCATCACCCAGTACTTGGTCAATCAGCCTTTGCCATGTAGCTGGGGGCGTTATGTAATCCAAATGGCATGCGAACAAATTGAAAAAGCCCTCGTCTTGGAACAGTAAACGCCGTTTTTTCCTGGCTAGACTCCTCCACTGGTACCTGCCAATACGCCGATTTAATATCTATCGAACTTAGATACCGCCCATCACGCAACCTATCCAGTATTTGGGAGACATATGGTATCGGGTAAGCGTCCTTTTTTGTAACTGCGTTGAGCTTGCGGTAATCCACGCAGAACCTGTTCGACCCATCTGGTTTTTTAACAAGGACTACTGGTGAACTCCAGGGACTTTTGGAAGGCACTACTATTCCTTCAGCCAAACATTTCATCTAAATCCTTATCTAACTGACTTTGGACAAACGGGGACACGGGTAATATCTTTGTTTTATGGGTCTTTGCGTCCCCCGTATCTATTATATGCTTTACGCTACTCGTGCAGCCCAGCTTCTCCGGATGTTTAGCTTTCCAATATTCTACCAATGCTGCTAATCTATCCTTTTCAGCTGTGGGTAAATTTGAATGACCAATGATAGCGGGGTTCGCTTCTTTTGTGTCTATCACCATTAACAAATTCCCATCCATTTCGCATGTCCGATTTAATGCCCATTTCCCGCCAGAAGTCAACTCCTAAAATCAAGTCACACGTCAACCGAGACACTACCACAAATTCAACGATCCTAATTCTTCCGGATAGCTCTACTGGTAATCGAATCATTCCTATATGTGATAAGGGTGAACCATCTGCCTGCGATATTTGAAACTTCGACACATTTTCCAAGTCCATACCAAGGTTTTCTGAATACCTCCCAAACTTTCAAACTCATTAGGGACCTTGACGCTCCTGAATCCAACAGTCCACCACAGAACTCCCTCCCGAAAATCGACACTGAAAGATATGGTCGACTGTCTCCCTTGCATTTACTCTCTGTCGCAAACGAGCCCTGATAGACAGCACGCACCACAGCCAACCAGGTCTGCCATTCAATTGAATTTCTATCGGACTTCGGGGCTTGGAATGAGCTTCGCCCGTTTAAACTCGACCCCCTGATCCGTTTTCCCGGTCTCCGTCGACATCCGCAAGTAGTGGTATTTACCTCTTTACGACCACAGAAACCGCAGAAGTTTATTTTAGGTGCTTTACACACACTCCCTTGACGGGTGTCCAATTTTATCGCAATTCCAGCACCTGCCTTTATAACCTCGCGCCTGCTGATTTTCTAAGCGAGTATGCCTTTTCTCTTCCATTTGAGGGTTTTTTTGAACATCTAATTCAGCTACTTGAGCATTCCCTTTCTTGCTAGTCGGTGAGTAACCCAAATCCGGTTCCAGTAATGTTTTTTCGCACCGGATGTGGTGGTCTGTGCACATTTACCCGCCATCTGCTTTCTTCAAGCATTCGACCTTTCGTCAACAAATCCTTTAAAGAGGTTACTGTGTGCAACGCCAACCGGTCGAGGTAAAATGGGTGTAAATTCGCTAAAATGATTTTCAACATTGTAGGCTCTGTTGCGGGAGTTGGTAGCCGATGGAAATAGTTTTTCATGATACTAATATAGTATCCAATACCTTCATCTTCGCCTTGGTTCGGGCCCTAATTTCGTCCCAACAACCTTTCGCTATAATTTTGTGGTTCATATTCTGCCCTAAGCTCTTTCGTCAGCTCTCATCCCACGATGACAGTTCACGACGCATGGCTTTGTACCATACCAGAGCGCGACCCGAAAAAAGATCATAGCCTGAGTTCAATAAGTCTTCGTTGGAGGCATTCCTTGCTATTTTGAGATCCTCGACCATTTCTAAAAACCCATTCACACTCAATCCTTCCCCGTCGCCGGAAAATTTTATACCCCATTCTCGTACCGGTATTGGTTTTCCTCCTTATTGATGAATCCTGTGTAGCGCTTGGTGTGGTAGCACCCATGGAATCTGTGTTTACTGTCGGCGGCGACGACTGTTCTCCATCACTCGGTGGTGGTTTTTCTTCCATTCATCTAACTGGTCGAACATCGTCAAGCATTCATCAGTATATGCTCGTATATCTTTGCGTTCTTCTTCGGTGGAGGCTTGAGTCGCCGTAGTCTATTTAGCACATGTTGAAGTTTGGTGGAAAATTTTCTAGGGTCAACCTTTTTACCTTCAGAAGCATCTTTAGAAAGAGCACGAAGTATCTCCATTTTCCCAACACAAGTCGCCAACTCGGAGGTCGTATCCAAACCTTCAGGCTTTGGTGATTGAATCACTTGTCGTTCTTCAAGAGCTAAAATCTGTCTCAGTTTTTCCCCTCATTTCATCGATTTCAGAAATATCGGAGTATTCTCGAATTTTTAGCTCGTATTCGAGCTCTTCTTTCAAAAGCCGCTAACGTCCATACTGATAATTATCAATTCCCAATAAGATAATGAAGCAAAAGATAACACGGACAACAGACAAAAAAAAATAAACTAGCATACAAAAATTCCCGAAATCAGAACGAACTACAAAAAAAAAAAAAGTTCAAATCCCCTGCTAATCAATAAAAAAATAATAAAAAAAAATCTCGAATAAAACAATTTAAACTCAATAAACTGAATGAAAACAAAGTTCCTTTTCCATAAAAAAATTTCCTCTATTCTAATCAAATTCTCCTAAACAAAACTCAAAGGCCCCACGTTGGGCGCCAAAACTGTTACCACAAGTACTTGTACAAGTAGGACAGTAATGTGTCAGGCTAGCTAATGGAGAAGGGGGGGGGGAGATTAGTCAGGAAATGAGAATGAGCCAAAAAAAAAAAAGAGAACCCAAAAAAAAACACACCAAAAAATATTGTTGAGCGCCACGTCGTTTATTAATGGTAAAACGACGAAAACCTAAGATAAAAAAAAATATAAGAGACAAAATAAAATAAGGTTAAATAAATCAATAAAATAGCCCCAAAAAAAAATATTTTAAACTGTAAAATCTTCGAAGAAAGGTAAGGAAAACAATAGATAGTTTAACTCTTAAATATACTTCCACCAATTATTGCGATAATTAATCAAAAACCAAAAAAAAAACCCATTAATGTTGAAAACATAAAAATAAAATAAAATTATTTTATTAATAATTTTGTGAATCTCACCTCTGAATGCCATCTTTTGCTTAGACGGCTCGGAGGATTATCGGAAATTGAGTGAGAAGCAAGTTGGGAGATAATTGTATTCAAACGGGTGGTTAAAATATTAAATTAAATTGGCATAGAATTTACGATTTTGAAGTTAGAATATTTTGGCTATTTAGTGAACCATGTAGTGCGGTAAGAAATCAGAAAATCCGTCAATGTTTACTGATTCCACGCAATGTATTGCTAACGTGGAGTAATAGTATAGCATTGAGCAGATTGAAGGATTGATTAAATTAGCTATTCCTGCTAATGGATTAGGTTTCGGAAGCTTTTCCAATCTGGATTTTTGGTTCAGCTAAGTGTAACCAGGTTTATTATCACCGGCACAAAATAATCTTTGATATTTAGACTTCATTATCGTTTTAAATTAATTAATTAAATAATCTAGGAGAGGGTCTGTTAAAGCTGTAAAACTGTAAGGCTCGTTTGGGGTCTTTTAATTAAAAACACAGAAGATTATTATTTTATAAGCTTCATTATTTATAAGTTTCTAGTCCCTCAGACATTAAGTTTTATAACAACTGATAAATCTAGATAAGTTTTCAGATTATGCATACATAAAGACTTACACTTGGCAACAATCAACAGACAAATACGGACCCAGTTCTAACTTACAGGTATAAAACAAAGTCAGTATCAAATAAGCGATAACAGGTTCTTGTTTTCAACTTGCTAAGTTAATATGCAAAATGAAGACGCAGCAGGGTAATACTTCTTTTGATATGGCAAGTATAATACTGACAACCAATGGAAGGTTTGCTGGAAAGAACAAGTCACATTGTTCTTAAACTTCAGAATTTTACATATTATGTATAAGCTCTCTGCAAGGTAAAATCAAGTTAGCAAAAATAAACTATAATGGTGTTTTCCTGAGACAAAAGAAGATATTATAAGTCTGTTTTTTTAAAAACAGAATTAAACATTACTAACTATAAAAGACATATCAAAAAAATTATTTTAGTTGAACTTGAGGTACGCGTTATGGCATAGAAAGATTAATACAATTACAAGTTATTTTCAACTTCTATTCGAAGTTTTTATTTTAACTTTTTCATTAAATGCTTGTGCATCATTAGAAATAATAAAAGCGTTCAAAACCAATCCAGATTATAGTTTAAATAATTTTAATAATCTCATTTTAGGTTTGTTTGCATTAGGAATAGAAGAACCGACAAATCGTAGGGAAAACCTAAGAAACTGCCTATTTACCTTATTAATGAATGCAGGGATGTATTTATTTAACAACCCAATTCACTCTTTCGTCTTTTAACACTTAGTCTACTCTAGGTCCTTGTATCTGTTAGATTGCCTTACATTTTTAGAATTCAATATTAACAGTCAGTGTAGCAAAGTGCTGATCTGATAGTTTCATATGTTTCTATAACTGATGATGAATGTTTAACATCTAAATCTAATTTTCTATAAAAAAAAAAAAAAAAAAAAAAAAAAAAAAAAAAAAAAAAAAAAAAAAAAAAAAAAAAAAAAAAAAAAAAAAAAAAAAAAAAAAAAAAAAAAACAATAGAAGTAACAGATTAAATCATCAATCTTGATTATTTTAGGTGAGCTTGCTCATTAATTTAAAAAGTTACAACCGAACCTTTCCAGCATTTTATTAAATTCAGGAAAACGGCCCCCATATCTCATTTTTTTTACTCGTACTATCCGTACAGAAGTGGATAGTTTAATTAAAATACTAATCACTTCAAAACATCAATTAAACAGCTCTCCGATTGGTTCAGATTATCATCACAGCTCTCCGATTGGTCGATTGACCACAGAGTACTAACCATTAGTGGCCAATGGTGCCCAGTCACGGTCCTACAAACATGGAGGTACACCCTTTCAGTTGTATAAAACTTGGATGAGCAGACTGGTTGAAACATTCAGTTTTGGGTCAGAGCCGTTTGTTGGGTTGTAACTGTGCAATGGAGCCTGTCCTAGTTGAGCCCCGGCTGACCCCTGGCAGGGAGAATTAAAGGGAATATTTGATCTTATGGAATCTGGTGCCGGCACCACATATATATATAAAAAAAAAAAATATATATATATATATATATATATATATATATATATATATATACGTATACATTTTGTCGTTTAAAACTTTTTATACTACGATCTAATAAAATGTAAATTTGCCTTCAGGATGTTTCTGTTTAACATGTTCATTGAATTTAAGATGAGCACATTGAATAATCAATCACAAATCTACTTTTAATGGAAAAAAGAGAAGATAAATGCTAGATACAAGCAAATTACAAATAAATAAATAATAAATTCGAAAATAATACTACACTCAGACAAATTCTGAAAAACTCAGTAACATTTATTTAATGATTAAAATACTAATTATTAGAAAAAAAAATTTAACATAAAATTTCTTTCATAAAAGCTATTTCTTGGGTCATTTCATTTAAAGTGATCCAAAATACAATAAATTGGTTGCTTCAGCATTTTTAAAAATTATGATCTTTTCCAGGTTGTTTCTCTTATGACCCAAGACTTGGAAACCAATTTTTATAAATTTTTAACTGAAACAGATTATTTATGGTGGCTATTTTTGGTTTGCTGCACACGACTAACTTTGCGATTATAAGGGTTTACAAAAACAATTATAACTTGGTAAGTATTCGTATTAAAAGGATGAAACAAAAACCATCTTGTTTTTGTGAAAAAAATTAAAGGTTCGGTAGTTTTTTTTATTTTTTATGAAAATCAAAGGACAAATAGAATGTAAAATCCATCGATATTTCACTTTTTGTAAATTTTTTTCAAGCAGAAAAAGAGTCACTACCAAACTGATATATTTTTTTATTTGTTAATATGTCTTAGAAGTATAACCACAAAGAATATTAATTGCATTATGAAAACCCTAAAATTTTCATTTTTTTTTTTTTCGAAAAATATATTTTTTTAATCGTACATTTCGTTTTTAATAGCTCTGATTAGACTGAAGATAAAAATCTTAAACTTACAATAACTGTAGTTCTTATGCATATCTTTTAAGAGAGTAAAAAAAAATATTTATGTGTTTCACAAAGAAAAAAGTTATATTACCTGAAAAACAACGGAATTCAGGAAAATTTCACTTTTTGTCAAAATAGCCATGGTGGAGGAGTGGCCCTAATTATTCACAAATCCATTAAACACCACCGTATTAAAATTTCTAATATACAAAACTTAGAGGCTATAGCAGTAGAAATCGAACATGATAGGTATCCAACGACAATAATGTCATGTTACAAACCACCAAACAAGGGATTAAAATTAAGAGACGGACAATATTTTTAAATTGAATAACAGATTAGTTGCCATGGGGGATTTTAATTCAAAACATTTCGCATGGAATTGTTTTAATAATAATCGGGATGTTACAAAATTACTGGGCTATTGCCTCCAACATAATATAAAAATAAATGCACCGGATAAACCAACTTATTATCCCACTGATAGCTCCAGAAAACCAAGTATTATAGACTTAGTTTCAACCAAAAATATAACAACAATAAATAAAATTCACTCAGTGCCGGAACTAACCTCTGATCACAACCCTCTAGCGTACCAGATCAAATTCCAATTAAAACATTACAATAATAATAAACAATTCAATACACTAATCAACTGGAAACAATATAAAGAAATAATAAACAAAAAACTTGAAAATGAACTTCACTTAGTAACAAAACTGATTTTGAAAAAGCAGTGGAACATTTTCAAAAGAGTATACAGTCATCAATAGTCGAATCTACGCAGCAAAGCTTTAACCGATTAAATTTTAAAAGAAATTGTAATAATAAAAATCCATATATTCATTTTTTGATCAAACTAAAGAATATGTTCAGACGTAAACACCAACAATACCTAATCACAACATTCAAAAAAATCGAAATATACTTATCTAAAATAATAAATAAACTAATATTTAATCAGAAAAATAAAGAATGGAACGAAAAACTTAGTAAAGTCAGAACAACCGATAAACTCTGGTCAATACATAGAATTTTTAGAAAAGGCAAAACATACCATTACCCACTTCTTACCTACTCAAATAGAACCGAATTTTCTCCTTATGGTAAAGCCAATCTGATAGCTGACCATTTAATAAAAATAAGTAATCAAAATATTAATTTGTGAACCAAAAATCACACCACAAGAATAAACAAAGAAGTAAAAAGAAAATTAAACGAAAATATGGATACTCCCCAAAATGCACTCTGTAATTACCCTGAAATTTACAAAATTTTGAAAAAAACTAATACGAAAAAAACACCTAGTCACGACGCGATATTCCCAATATATTTAAAAAAATTACCACCCGCAGGAATTACACGATTGGTACAATTGATAAATTCAATGCTAAAACTGAAACATTGCCCACAACTATGGAAAATGGATATAATTAAAGCGATTCCAAAACCAAACAAAGATAAAAAACTTGTTGAAAACTACAGACCTATAAGCTTATTGTGTGTTATAGGCAAAATAGCAGAAAAAATAATATTTCATAGACTAAATTCATATATTAAAAATAACAAAATATTTATAAACGAACAATTCGGTTTCAGACATCAGCATTCTGCTATAGCCGTATTTGGCAGGTTGATCGACCACATCACCGAGGGATTTAATAACAAACAACACACAGGTATGGTATTACTCGACGTGCAAAGAGCTTTTGACAGTATCTGGCATAACGGGCTAATATTCAAACTGACGCTTTACAATTTTCCACCATATTTAATAGCACTTATAAAATCATATTTAGCAAACCGCGCTATAAAAGTATCTATAAATGGCCGCTACTCCACAGTACGTACACTTTCCGCCGGTCTCCCTCAGGGCGGGGTTTTATCTCCAACGCTTTATAGTATTTACATCAACGACATACCCAACTCATTCAAAGTTCAAAGATCTCTGTTTGCCGATGATACGGCTTTTTATACTTCAAGTTATAGACCAGACACAATCACTAATAGACTGACTACAGCACTAAAAAAAATAGAGAGATTTTACAATAAATGGAAAATAAAAATAAATCAAGAAAAAACACAAGTAATAATATTTACAAAGAGACTGCCAAACAATATTCCCCAACTGACTGTAAACAGAACGCCTGTACCTTGGTCCACACATATCAAATATTTAGGACTCAAGATGGATAAAGAACTGACGTTTACTTCACACACTGATTATGTGTTTAATAAAGCAAACAGGGCTCTATGTACTATATACCCATACTTTAACAGGAAATCAAAGCTAAGCGCAGATAATAAACTATTATTATACAAAGCTTGCTTAAGATCTATTTTAACATACGCAAGCCCTATACTTAGTTCTATGTCTAAAACAAATTATAAAAAACTACAAGTATTCCAAAACATATGCCTTAGAATCACAGGAAACTATCCATTCAACACAAAAATTGAGGTTTTACACAAAGAACTGTGTATACCTTATAATAAAGTGTTCATTGAGAAAATATGTAAACAATTTTTTGTTAAGTGTAAAAACAATAAAAACCCACTGATAAAAAATAGTACAAAGCGATATGTACTACATAAAAGAACTAAGCATTTATTATTGTAATATATCAATCTAATTTATTTATTGTTATTTTAAATATGCTTTTAGTATGTATATGTATAAAGATTTGCATATGTATGTAAATATGTGTGTATGTAGGTATGTATGAATATGTATGTGTGAATATATATATATAATGTATGTATGTGTGTGTATATATATATATATATATATATAGATATTTAAGAATGTATAGTCACAATGTATATATTTTTCTGTTTATTTGTTGAGTTTTTTTTTTTTTTCGTATATATTTTCTTTCATTATAAATTATGATTACATCACATATATATTCTGGTTTATTTTCTTGGTACAGCATATAATTTTGTGAATTGTAAATACAAATTATATAAGAAATAAAGAAATAAAATTAAAAAAAACAAAAAAAAAAAAAACTTTTCGTCAATTATTTGCAAGTAGAAAAAAAAGTCAAATGCAATTTGATATAACTGTCTTCCTCTTCGCCTTTTGTAGTAATAGGGTGTCCAAACAGTCACTTCCATTGACCACCTTTTATCAGTTCTCCTTAAGATGTGCCCCGCCCATTCCCATTTTTGCTTCTCGATATGGTGAATTATGTCTTTCAGGCCCGTCTTCTCTCTGATGATACAACTCCTAACCTTCTCCTTCCTACTTATCTTTATCATATTTCTTTCTATTCCTCTTTGCCAACTTATCAGTTTCCTTGTTTGGGCTTTCGTTAGGGACCAAGTCTGACTACCAAAGGAGACGGCTGGAAGTATACATCTATCAAACACTTTCTTTTTTATCTCTTTTGGGAAATCGTTTTTCATTTTTGTTTTCAACGACCAGTACTTTGCCCAACCTATGGATGTTCTTTACTTGTAAAAGAGACCATATATATATATTATATACTCCTCTCCTGATATTTAATAAGAATAATTATCTATCTTATTTCTATATGTATAGTCACAATTTTTGTTTATTTTATTACTAGGATGTTATATTTTTCTGTTTATTTGTTGAGTTTTTTTTTTTCGTATTTTTTCTTTCATTATAAATGATTATGATTACATCACATATATTTAAGTTGATTATTCGTATTATATTTTAAGTTGAGTCTGGTTTATTTTCTTGGTACAGCATATAATTTTGTGAATTGTAAATACAAATTATATAAGAAATAAAGAAATAAAATTAAAAAAAATTTAAAAAAAAAAAAAAATTTTCGTCAATTATTTGCAAGTAGAAAAAAAAGTCAAATGCAATTTGATATTTTTTTTGTTTGTTTATATATGTTGGTAGTATAACCAAACCCTAAATTGATTATGAATTTTCAGAAAAGTATATTTTTTATGATAAATCATATGTTTTAAGAGAATAAAAAAATCTTGTATATTTCACTTAGAAAATGTTATGACAACAACGAAATATCAGAGAAATTTCAGATTTTTCTTCACACTCAACTTCAGATAATTCTCCGAGGCGTCTGAAAAGAAGATGGCTAAGAGGCCTATGTAAAACGTTTATTGAAGTGATACTACTAGTGATAAGTTCTTTACATGTTATTGACTTGTCATTGTATTCAGTTTCCTAAAATTTACTTGTAATAAAAAATTAAAAATTTAATTTTAAATTTTTTACAGAAATGTTTGATATGGAATAAGTGTTTCTCTGGCTTTGGATAGCGGTTATGTTAACCATTTTTTTAAATATAGTCTCTTATTTATTTTTTTAATATAGCCTCTTTTTATTAACTGAATGCTGTCCCTTTTTATATTATTAAATATATTTTTCATCACTGTTTAACGTATATATTTTTATCATTAATTACACTTTATAATAACTGTTTCAAAACTAGTATAATCCTAAAATTGTTAAATATTTGTGTCTAAACTAAAAAAATAGTTATACATTAAAGATGTTATGATGTAATTGAATTAAATAATTAAAAACATATTATAAGTTTCAGTAAAAAAAATATGGAAATCGTTTCCGTCTGTTTTGTCAGGTTAAGGAGCATTTAGCAGGCTGTATAACGTAAGAGGTGCCGACATGTTGGTCAGATTACTGTCCGTCATCTCTGTCAACAAAGCAATCCATCACTGAGTTGATATCACAAGAGGCCTTCACTCAGTCTTGTAGCAAATCCCACCTGTTAAATATTTAAGACGTGTAGAAATCAGCTGTTAACGACAACAATCGTTCTCCCAAACGCATATAAAATTTGTAGAAAAGCTTTTTATGTATGTTATTTTCTTATTTATTATTATCTCAGCACCAAATAACTTTTATACCATAAGTAATTTAGGAAATTTAATTAATATTGCTGATATTAAAGTGAGTATAGGAAATTATAATACTGATATATGAAAAATTAGATTGCAAGGAATTTTTTAAATAAATTCAAACCCTCACTCAGCTTCCACTGGTTTTTTTTTTTACACCAGTGACATAGCAGAGAGAGAAGAGCTGGGACCTCCCTATGCCTGGCTTGTCCCTACATAATAGGAGGGAGGGGTCTGGCTGGGGGTCGCTAGGATCAGTGTGTATTGTAATTTATAGTTAAATTTTGTTTTATTTGTTCATTTTTTTATTTATTTTATTTTATTATTTCATTTTATTTATATGTATATTGTATACTTTATATTGTTTATGTGTAGGAAGTTAAATAAATTTTAATATATATTTATATATATATATATATATATATATATATATTATATATATATTATATTATATATTTTTTATTTTTTGATTTTAATTAATTTTTTTGTTTGTTTTTTTCTCTTTGTACATAATGTGTGAATGTAATCATATGCTATCTATATTACCCACATTTGTGGCAGATTGTAATAATTACTCAATAAAGGTTCTACTAAAAAAAAAAAAAAAAAAAAAAATACAAAAGCCATGGCTAGTAATATTCTTTCCCAATAACGTTGTCCTCTTAAGGTTACATGGAATAATTTTAAGTATAAGTGATTGCGATCAAAATATTTTTGTTTTTTTTAATTTTCTTTATCAAAGTTGGGCCAAATTTAATAATAGCTTTTGGACAAATGATTTTCTGGAATCAATCACCTAATTTAATAATGATTAAAGATTTTGTCAAATAATCATTAGTTCATAAAAAAACAAACAAAAAAAAAAAACACTGAAATATTTAATCATTATCAAATTAGGTGATTAATTCCAGGAAATTAGTTACCAAATAGCTATGATAAAGTTTATAAATTATAGTTATGATTAAATTTAAATCAAACTATGTTTTCAATTATGTATAACAACTGAATACAATACATAGTATCAAATCTGTGAACAATGATTATAGTGGCATTTCAATAACTTGTAAAGAACTATTCATTAGTAGCACTTCAATAAAAGTATTGCATTAAAAGATATCTATGCCATCCTATTGTCAGACACCTTGAATGATTATCGGGGTTGGAGTGGGAAGCAAGTTGAGAGATAAGTGAATTTTATTTTGGATTAGGAAGTTTACTACGAATGGATAGGTGTGGACTAAATCCCTTAAATCAATACTTGTTGAACAGACCCACTACCTAGAATCCCTCTAGACAAACGACTGACTAAAGGGTACAAGGGTAGGGAGGCCAGTGGGAGGTTAACTTCATTCGCCGTACTTTCCACGCCACTTCTAGTTTGTTCTATGTTCTGTGCTAGGAACACACATACAAGACTAAAACGACAAAAACTGCTCTTCGATTTAGATTTTTCAACAATTAATAGACAAACGTCCAAAGCTTCTGATTAATTATAAAGCTAATCTAAAATCTTTCGAAAAATCCTTAATTCAAAACTCTTAACCCGAAACTACACCTATAAGAAATTTTAAGGAAATTGTTTTTTTGGTCAATGAATTTATTGGTTTTTAGAATTTTTAATTGTATTTTAATCAGCGTGTAACTGTCAAAAAAACACTACCAGTTATAATAAACAAGACTCTAGAATATTATTTTATTTTCAGTCTACCATAATGAGCTACCGTACCCAGATAAGACAAAATATAACTCCAAAGTTCTAAGTTTTAAACGCAGACAGACATCGAGGGCTCAGACAGCCACAGGCAGTAAGTTTGTACAAAGCTAACAGACTCCAGATTTACATACTTCCATCATAGTTACATATTTTGTTCCTCGGAGTCTTTGGAATCACAAAAGAGCTGTCAGAAACACCCCAGGCTCTTGTTCTGAATTCAACAACAAATGTAAATTAATTTTTCTCTTTTCCTGTGAGCTAATAAACAAGCTATTTATTTTTTCTATTAGGTTTTAGGTTGTCGTATAATTTTAATTATTTATTTCCTTTGCAACCATCTCTGCTCTCTGGTTCAATTTTAGTTCCACACAATACATTTCGAAAATATATAATTAAATTGAAATATATATTTGAATTGTTTTTATCTGTTTAATCTTATGTAATTATGTTTATTTATTATTATTATTATTTTTTTTTTTGTACTTATTGAATTCTCCCAAGTTTTTAGTGCAAATTCATCATTCGTTTATTGTGAAAAACAAGGACAGAAGTGTGGATTGAAACCTTGGCACCATGGAGGTTGGAGAATCTGGAGTCTCTAAGGCATTGTGTAAACAAAGGTATTCGAAATAGGTATTTGACCATTATATTACAAGATTAAAACCATAGTAAATTTTGGACAAATTATCTTGTATTTACAACAAAAAATAACTTATTATGAGAAAAGAGGGTAACTAAATTTCTTTTCTGAAGATGTAGGATTTTTAGTATATGGTAGGCGTCAGATTGATACATAAAAAAATTCTTACATGTAAAACAGGTTAAAATTTATTTAGTTTAGTACATTTGTTGTTTTTTTGAGATATTTTTATTGATTGAGACTCGTGGGAGAGAGGACCAGTGTTAGAGTACTTTAATTTTTTTTTTATCCTTCCAATCTTTATTTGAACATCTCGAGTAGGGTTACTTGTTAAATTATGGGTTCAGCATGGCCACGATGGTAAAGAGATAAATAAGGAGTAAATAGAGAAGAAAGGCAGGACGGTTCACAGTCCCTTCAAATTAATTCATAGCATTAGAATATTTGTTATATCTTGAATTATATTTTTTGTCTCCGCTTAGGCCCTCCTGGAATGGCGTGGAAGACAGATCTCTAAATGCCGAAAGGTAAAACAAGATGTTTATTTCTTTATCACAATTCATCTGCTTGATTTTAAATAAAGTCGGAGGTTCTGTGTAACAAATGTCTATGTTTAATTTGTTCATCTCCATACTTTAAGATAATTAAAAAAAAAAAATTAAATTGATAATGTCTCAATTTATATTATTTTTTCTAATAATGGAATTATCTGCCTATCTTCTTTTAATGATAAATATTACAAATTACAAAATTATTCAAGAAAACCTAGTTTAGAAAATTAAAATTTTTTTTAGATTTATTTTGCATGAATGTTATACATTTATTTTTTATAACCACAGTGAAACTTACTCAAACGAGTTTTTTTTAAATATTCTGTATGATTAAAAATCAAGAAAAAAAAAAGTTTTTCCATTTCCGAGGACGGGTAGGCAGGCACTGGTTGGCACCAAAACCGATGTCTGATAAGGACCTAAAGATAAGTTTTTCAATAAACGGTGGGTAGCTGACCCTTCCAGCCAGCTTGAATTAATATCACATAAATATGAAGGGGTTTTCTTCCTCTTTCTCCGAATCAATTTCAACAGTCCGCAACATCTTGGTATCTAATCCGATTAGATGATTCAGGACGTTTTTTTTTATTAATTACCATAGCTTTTTGCTTTCCCATTTTAATGAAGAGTTTTATATCAAATAAATTGTCTATGTTTTAACCAATGACTTCTATCTTCATATTTGGTTCTTGAAGTCCTGAATTTGCAGTAAGCAATGTAAACTAGTAGGAAAGCTGTGCATCCGAAAAAAGGACATCACAAGATACAAAGAGCGTAAATAATATTAGCTGCAAAGTTAGATTATTATAATCTAATTGTATATCCCTGTGGTTCCCAACAGGTGGTCTGAGAATCCCCGATGGTCTGCAGACAATGACTCAAGTGTCTGCGAGCTGTCATCGAAAAATGTTAGGTCAGGAATTTGACTTATAGTCACAGTTTGTAGTCAAGACTAAATCAGTGTTATTAGGATTTACCAGCGAGTAACGAAAATGAGTAAGCAAGGTACGTGACGCTAACCCAAAGCAATGTAATATTTCTTGTTTATTATAAAACAGCTTCTAATAATGAAAATGTTGCCGAGTTTTGGTTGAAAGCCAGAAAAGACTACAAAGAGCTTGGCTGTTACCAAGCTTAGCTTTGTTAAGCAATGAAATACATTATTCCGATTGCCTCTAAATACTGGTGCGAACAAGCGATCACTTGTGTTTCATGAAAAAGAAGTACAGGAATAACACACACACTAAACTGCTGAAATGTTAGGTTCATAGAGGGTCCTTGAAATACAGATTTTGATGGGAAACTCTAGAATATGCTGTTTTTCCAACATAAAGCCAAAAATAATGCATTTGCAATTTTTCGTATCATCATTCCAAAGAGCAGTTAGTAGCTAAAAGATGGCAAATGACAGTGAACAACAATGGGTTGTATTTTTACTAATAATTTAATGCTATATTAACGAAAAATGTATATTAAAGGGTGAGAGTAAATTCTTGAAAGGGTATCATATATGTTACATATTTAATAAAGTAAAAATATTACCTTATCGTATTAGTATTGCTGAAATGAACTGTAGTCAGTAAATTCAAAAATTCAACTTTGAAATGATCTACAAATATTCCCTTAAACATCCCCTCTATAAATTAAGAGCTCAATCAGTCGCAAAGTGAAAAGCAAACTCAATTTAGAATAATGAGCATTTACTTTGCCCCTGTCGCGTCAATCAAATCGTTCAATTCACAATTCTGTTCAGAATTTACCCAGAGGCTACTTGAATTGGAAATAACATTTTATTGATAATATTCAAAATTTATTTTAGTAATTATTTATCTTAACGTTTTCTCTTCTCGCAACACAGCTAATAGTTATGAATTTAAATTTACAATTAATAAATAATAGCATCTAATTATAAAGACTTACTAATCCATAAATAAATTTTTTTCAAAACTTAATATAAAAAAATAAAAAATAAATTTCAATACCTAAAAACTTATTTATATAGAATTTAGAAGTTCTACCAATAGGTAGCTGCTTTATAATTCATTGACTTCTTATTAAATTTACCTTGTAAATTTTTTGTTTGTATTATTATACAGTTTTAAATATCAATAAATAGATTAAATAGATATACATACTAAATACTAGATAAACATACTATGATTTAATTAATTAATAATAATTTTAAGGAATAAATTAACAGGGTTTCATGTGTTTAGGTTAGGTTAGGTAAAATATCTTAAGGACCCTCTACATTGACAGTCTTTAGTGTCCGTCCTTCAATCTACTTTATATGAAATCCTTAAATTCCTGAAAAAAATTTAAAAAATTTTAAAAGACCAATCAAAAATATAAGATGTTGACCTCATTTACATAAGAAAACCATTTGTTCTTATGTAAATGAGATCAACATCTTCACGTTATCAGTTAGAAAAGATGGCTGAACATTGAAAAGATTTTTAAAGGAAATTTAAAAATTTCCTGTTTGCCGTCAATTAAATTAAACTGTTTACGACCTACAAGCCGTTATCAGTATTTTCGAATTTCTTGTCTCTTTAATCAAATTCAAATTTTAGTAGGTCCTGTAAATAAGTGGAAAGGATGAAATCGTAACACTTTAATGCAGTATGATATTACTAGAGTAAAAACTCGGTAATTAGAAGTTGAAGGGGGACAACGCTACTTCGAGTTATCATTTTTTCGAAAAATCGAGTCACAAAAATATATGTTTTCAAATTATCGGGTTTTCCCTATAATATATATTTCCTATTATATATAATAATTTATAATTAATTTTAAACAACTTAATGTTTTAAATAAATTAATACAAGAAAAATTAACAGAAACGGAGATACTAATACAAAAATAAATATATTTAAATACATATGTATTAAATTACATAATTAAAAATAGTCTGTAACTTTTTCCTGTATATAGGCATATATACAGGATATATATGGCTTTCCCCCTGGTAGCCATGGCTAATAATAGAAAACAATCAACATAATAAACTTTTGTCTTGTCCCCGAAATGAAACAGGACTGAGGATAAGCGAGGATAGGGTTAGATAGACTGGTTTATACATGTTCATGGATCTAGGAAACTTCGATTTAAAGAGCATTCGGCCTCAGGAAATTTATTATCGGGAGTTGTGTAGACAAAAATTTTACTTCGAGTTAACGATTGCTGATTCGAGAAAACGAATACAAACAATCAGATAATCGTATTCGGGAAATGGATTTTACTTCAATTTACCGAGTTTTTTGACGAAAAACCGCAAGGGAGTCTAGGCTACTTTCAGCTGGAATCGCCACGCGAACCTATTCAGTGCTGGTGACTGTGATTTATAATTGATAATAACAGACTTTTTGGAGAATATAAGTTATATGTTAGAAGTGTAATATTATTTGTTTATTAATTTCTAGGTTATTATTAATTTTTAATTATTATTAAACAGACAACCTACTTTCCACAATCTTATAGAGAACTAATTGAAGGGTTTGGTGGCTGAAGGAGTAATGTAACAAAAGAAAATTTTGAGTAATTTATGTTTAATATTTTGTTTTTTACATTTTAATTGTGCAGGAAAATGTTGCACAGCCCCTTCATCTTCTTCATAACTCTTTTTATAGTTGTTTTGAAATATTCAGTTTATGCTAACACAAATTCAGCTCATTAATACTTCATGCAATGTACTAGATTGTATTTTTAAAAATATATAAAAATGTTATATAACCCTTCATCCACCAAACACTTTAATTACTAATTCATACTTAAATATTGAAACTGGCATATTAAGCAAACCCTGGCTTATTGCTATTGTTATGAAGCTCACGCTTCCTGCGTTCCACATTCCAATGTTTTTTAATCTCCGTGATGGGCTCTTTATCAAGTGATGTTACACGTCCTGCTCCTTCTTTGTCTTTTTAATGAAAAAAAAAACACCCCAAAAAAGTAAGGTATACTGATCTTTTTGTTTTATTTTCGGACAAGCTTCGTGTTTTAGTGTAGGGTTTTGTTTTTTAATTCAAAAATCGGTAAAGAGTGATTTTTTTTTGTGTAAAGTAAAGTATGATAGCCTGAATTATCACAACTGTAGTCTTAAATAGCTATTTGTTACCAAAACAATAATAGAAACCATAGCTTAAACCAGTCATAATAAAAATTTCTTCTTTTAGAAAATATTTCTCAGTATAGTATATGACATAAACTATAGAAGAAGGCAGATAATAAAAATATATAAAAAACTATAAGTTGGACGGAACAGTTCACCCACTTTATTTTTACTGCTTTATCCTGAAACCTCGAAGAAGTAAAAGGGACTGCAAATGCAGTTATGTTGGGAATAAAAGCGCTCAGAGATCGGTTTCTGCCTTTTTCATTGTAGTTTGTGAGTGGTGAATGCAATTTCTACTATGGCCAACATCCTTGTTCAGTATATTGCTATTTGAAAATCAATATATATATATATATATATAATTGAGTATGACATTGTTTCGTTGCTAATCCTTAACGAGTTTTAGTGGAATGAGGCAATAAATTGTTTTTTTAAAAAAATCTGTTCTACAACAGCTGAAGAAGGGCTTAGGGTTCGGTACTTGAGTAAGGAGTAGAAATGGACCGACTATGACTTTGACCGACTAGTCGGCTGGCAAAATAGCGATCATTGCCTCCGTTGGAAATCCGGTGACATCGGTGATGTTCCAGGTGATTCGTTTATAGTTTTATGACCGTCTGTACAAGACGATACAAGTTTTTGTTTATCTTACGTGATTTCTTCTGTGTTTTTTTTTTGTGACTTGTTTACCGAATAGTTTTTTTTTTAATAAAAAAAAAAATTGAAATTAAGTCATACCTAAAAAAAACATCGTCACAAAATTTAATTGATAAAATAGCGGTCTCCTTTTTGTGTATTTACATTCGTATTATATTTCAATTAAGAAGTAATATTTTTCAAAGCAAAGCAAAAAAAGCAGCCAATTGGTCAATCTCTATCAAAGATTGACCGTTACTAGGCCAACGGTTGCGAAAGGAGGTAATTTGGCTGATATCACGATCATCTCCAGGTTTTTCCTCTAATTAAGAGTTCCCAACTTATCGAGGATGACTGTACCACAGGAGGATCACAAGAAAATAATTTTCTGCCTTCAGTTAAACTCGAACTCGGTCCGAAAGCTTGACAGTCAATCCCAAGACCACTGAGTTACCACGCCTCCAATACCAGATCAGCCAAACCTATTTTCATACTCATATCATATTTAGCGTATATTTTTTTATTTAGGTACTCCAATGAAACGAATCCTGAAGGAAGTAAGTTGTGCATCAAACATAGATTTACTGATAAAGAGTATTTCTGCGGCATATTGTAATATATTGTCAGAATGAAAGATTTTAAGAATTATATAAATATACAAAGCACAAAACGTGATAGGCTGAAATCACTCGAATTTATGAAACTAAAAAATAGTCTTACGGAATCATCAATCATAAAAAATCATATTCAAATAACTAATGTATGTAACTACATAAATATAGTAGCGAATTTTTTTTTTAATATTCTGAAAGGAACTTATTAACCTCAAAAAATGTCACACTATACGCTGTACTATTCAAGAGAGTTACTGGCAAGTACACTATCATTTTTGTAAAATTTGAAATCTTATTATAATACAATATTCCAAATAATTCAACAAAAAAAATAATTCAGCGCATTAATTATTTTCGTTGTTCAAAATCTTATATCTCTTATAGTTTCAGCTAATGAACTGAATATTTGAAACCTCCCTGGAGTCAATTTGAACAAGATGTGAGTACATGTCTCTGCGTCGTTAGTAGGCCGGAGAGCAACAGGTGGTCTTTGCAGTGTCTTAGGTTCTTCCATTCTATTGTGCTCATGAAAGTATGTTTTGACTTCATAAACATTTCTCTAATTTATCATTTATTGTTAAGTCCTTTATCTTGATTACATTCGAACCAATTTTTACAAAGTAGACACTGTATCATTAAAAAAAAAAAAAATTAAAACCACCAGATAAAGAAATTATTTTTAATCTCTACAGTTATGTAAAACGACAAGCCATTTCTCCGTTTGCGATCACTAACCACGAAAACTTCTCAATTAATCTGTAACAAATTCTAACCACACCATCTTCTTAGTTCCAGAAAGCTTTAAAGATAATAAAATTCAATAATTTTCAATTAATTTCAATTGTAATATATCAAAAGTGATAATATGTAAATAACACTGAAGTTTGAAAACTGTCCAATTGGTGGCGAGCGCCATTTTGCATGAGAGGTAACCGAGGTACGGTGTTATATAGAGCTTGAAATTTAAAATAAAATTTACTTATATTTAATTAAATTATTAAAAAAATATTTTAATATTTGGTGAAACATGCAGATTCCAGTGAATTTCAAAAATCAATCAATATGTGGTTAGCACCATTCCGCAATAGAGTTTACCATGGTAAAACTACTGAACCCATCTGAGCTAAATTTTAACATGAATGCCAGAAACGATTTTTGTCTCACTGTATATCTTTATAATTAGAAATTAAAATCCAACCAGATAAAACAAATACTGCCGAAAAAACATTATTACCGAATGAAAATGTCGATTCTTTTCATTTTAATATTATAAGGAAAAATATGCCTCATACGCCTTTTGTTGTAAGCACTGATAATGCAGTCCATTATCATTGAGTGAAAATATTAGTGAGGAAATAATTCTTATTGATTGCAACCTGAATTACAAGATTTTTATCGATAAACAAATAAAGCTTAAATTATTTATTAAAATTATCTAAGTTCATTGTTAATGAGAACGGGCGAAACTGTGACGGGGATGTTAGTTATAGTATAAATAAAGAGACAATTTAAACTCATTAAATAAATAACTTTTGTAACTAGCTCCGCGTAGGTGTATCTGATTTCCACCAATTATCTGCAATCGGATATTTGTTTTTGTAATATGTCGTAATGCCTGATCTTTTTTTTTTTTAAGAATGAACAGTCATTTATCTATTTTTTAATTAATCTGATGGAGATTATAAAAAAAAAAAATCATGGCTGTTAATTTAATGCATTGATTTTACAACTTGTTGAATCAACTGAATAACCTAATTATTAAATTAATTGGCTCAAAGTAAAAAGTAAAGAAAGCAGGTTTAGAATTCTTTGTTATCAATTTTATCTAAAAAAAAAACAAAAAACAACTCAGAGAAAAGGGTATTCATATTTTTAGAAAAAATGTTTGTAGGATTCATAGTAGTCTGATTTTAGATTCTTAAATGGTGGAAGATCAGAAATATGTTGCTAGCAAATATATGTTAAATCTTATTAAAATTACTTAATGTCCATAAAATCGTTTACTTTTTTTGGAGCGTAGATTCCGGATGAACTTCGACTAGGAAGGACTGGTTATCCAAAAAGTTACATGCCTATTCTAGCCGAGGGGGGAAGGTGAAGATTTTTTCTGAGGGCTCACCACAGAAATAAATTTTAACCTGCCCAAATGGAGTTAGAACCACCAAATTGTTTTTCATCCACTTGAGTAATAATTGGTGATTTAATATTTTGTTATTTAAAACGGTTTCAAATCGATTTCATATACATAATATACAGTATATTAATATTTACCAATTTTTATAAATGTAGATAATGGCCTTTATGTATGTCGTGTTATTTTATTTCAGGTAATTAGGTTGTTGTTGTTTTTTAATGGTTTATATTCGGCGGATGCTATAATATATGTTAAATTCTACATATGCACATAGAGCCTATAAAATACCATGTATTTGTATGAGCTTATATGTACAACAAAAAATATAAAATTATTTATAAAAAAAAAAGGAAGGTAGATCAAATTGACATGGAAAAATTTCTTTATTTTTAGGTTTAAAAATCATTTTGGTTAAGGAAATCGGTTTTAATTTTTAGGCTATTCAACATTCAAACACAATACAACTTAAAAAATTGAAAATTTATTGAATTTTAAAAATCCATAGTATCTAATAGTTAAACAAAAAATATATATAATTCACAATTTTACTTGACCGCAGGGGAAATGCTTGCATAATACCGAGCAAAGTTAATTTTTGAATGTTGCTAATCTTTAAATTAATATATACATATATACATTTTTATTTATTTTGAAAATTTGCTCGAAAATGGCGTTCATTTTCATATTTTCTAACCATATATCTGGATCATATATGTTTGATGGCACACAAAAAGCGAAACGTTAAGGTGAGTTTTGTGTGTTAAGTTTGTTTGTAAATTTTGATATAACGGTATCATCAGAGAGGTGTTTTCCCCCCTCTTTAATTGTGTCTAATGGAATTTGTTGTAATCCTTAAATAAAGAAGAAAACTAATTTTTGAATCATTGTGGAAAAAATTGTGTTTTTCCTAAAATACGAATTTTGCACTTAACCAACAATTCATTTAGGATTAATAGTTGCAGATTCACACATGTAAGTTGTTAAACTTTTCTATATTTAGTGTATAAATTTCAATGCTATGTTCTCCCTATTTCGTTCCAGAGAGGGTTGTTGATAAATGCACTATCGCTGGATCAGAGTGCGTTGCCTTGTTTGCACGTTTTGTTTGTCCAAGTGAGAGTTCTGTATGAAGTTAAATTAAAAACCTTCAGCTAGGTGTAATTCGGTTGATACACACAAAGGTTTGGCTATGTTCAACGCTGCTACTTTACATGATATTTATAAACTTAATTTTTAAAGAAAAATAATAGAAATATAGAAAGCAGCGTTGTAGGAATGTGAAGAAGTTTATTTTATATTTTTTTTTTATTGATTTGAATTGATTTAATTCAATAATTCTAATTGAATGCTATTGATCGTAATTTCATTAAGTTACTGAATTATTATATCTAGTCTATTATCAATTCTATTAGAATGCCCTTTATGTTTAAACATTGTATTCAAGATTAAAAAAATTAAGAATGGAAAAATATGTTTTTGTTTTTCTGATAAATTACCAATCCAAATTAGTAGCCAGAGGACTATTTAATAATATATTGTAGGTTTGAAAATCAAAGTAACTCCTGTACCGAATATTTGATTTTTTTTTTTTTTTTTTTTTTTTTTTTTGCCGTGTAGAAGACTGTGCAGCGTGGAACAGGATACTTAAAATAGAATTAGTTGAGGTTCGCATAATAGTATAAATGGATTAATGCATTAGGGATTGATGTATTATTTGGTATTCAGAAGTTTTACACCTCCACCTTCAGCTGTATTGTCTCTTACTCAAGAGCGCTATAAGTTGTATTGATGAGTGAGAGACAACCAAGCGACAACCAAGCGACAACCATGCAAAAATGTACTAAAAAAAAAAATAACAAAATAAAATCACATTATAATACAAAAAAGGTAAATAATTAAACTAACAAAAAAAAAAAAAAAAAAAATAATAACTACAAAAACGATAGTAAAAAAAAAGAAATATTTAAATTTAAAAAAAACAAAACATGTTTATCCTGATTTACATTCTGGTTAAGGATCATTGAATGGATAGTTAAATAGGGCTCTAGGATATTCCTCTTTCTTGCCGCGTCACTGGTTAGTAATCTAGTAGAGACTTCATTTAATAAAGTTTTTTAAATGAGTCCTCTGTTAAAATACTTAATAACAAAAGTGCATACATACATAGTAAATAAAAGTTATAAATTGTTCACAGAAAATATGTATATCTTTGTGCACAGGGGTAATATTTTTTTTTTTTTTTTTTTTTTTTTTTTTCAAATTCCTATAAAGCCATTAATCACATTAATAAACGTAACTGTTTCAGGAGTAAACTTAAACCTTATATCATCTTGAGAGGTAGGAAGAGACATGAAGGGTGAAAAAAGAGGGTTAATGCGAAGTCAGTGGATGTCCAGTAGAATAAGGGCTGGAGGATGAGAGCTGGGGGAGACAGTTACTAGCTCTGGAGTTCATACATTTCGCTCCGGCCTTTTAGTGGCTTGGACATTCCTCTCACCATCAACAATCTCTTCTTTCTTCTTATTAGGGAATGATTTTCCAGCGATTCAAGTGGATTTATTCTTCTACTGTGATCATAGAAACAATAAAAAAGAAATACTCTTTAATTATTACAAATATATTTTAATGACTCATTTAAAGTAAAATGAAATAACCATAATAAAATACACATAGGATTAAAAGAATGTGATGTTCAAAGATGCAAATATATATATATATATATATATATATATATATATATATATATATATTGTTTTTTTATACAATAAGTTGATTGGAGCAGGACCGGACGGATGATGTGGGCCAGGAAGGCTGGACCAGGCAGACCGGACGGATGCAGTCTCCAGGAGAGCTGGCAGGAGTGGACCGGATAGATGTAGCGACCCAGGAGGGCTGGAACGGGCTTACCGTCCGGAAGGACAAAGGTGCGGTCGCTAAGGCGTGGTTATGCATGGCCGGGGGCCGCACCAGAGGATTGTACCCCCAAATATATTTGGCCTCATAAATGCTCTGTGTATGATAAAGAGTTAATTTGAAATAAAGAGTTTTATTGGCAATAGCGGCCTACATAAATCCCATTTGTTGAACCCGCTGCTGCCTGTATGCCTAAAAAGGCTAGGAAGGGTGAAAAAAATATACAATAAGTAAGTTTGTGGACATTATTACAATCACTTGTCAATAATATGTAGACAACCACTCACTAGAAGCAATAAATGTTCTACATTTGTTCTACAGGTCTCTTGGCCATCTTCTTTTCAGACCCTTCGAATGATTATCGAGAATTCAGTGTGAAGCAAGTTGGTTACTAGTGGGTTCAAGTGGATATGGGATTTGCTTTAAAAAAAGATTTGGTTTTGGCCAATTCAGAAAAATGTGGATCATTAATATCTTTATAGATTATTTGTGTCATAATAAGAAGCATTGGGGATTTTACAAAGGATATAAGATTGTAACGATTGGATATGAGAAGTATTTGGAAGTTTAGTGGAACCCCTAAGCTCAACTCTGTATGTCCAAATGGGTCTTATTTCTGGACAAGTAGCTTTCAACGCTTGTATAGTAATTGTTGAAGGAGTCGAAGGACTGAAATTAGCAAAAAAAAAAATTCTAACAATTCCTATTTAAATAAACAGTTACTTTAATATTAGGATGACATAGATATAAGATAGAAAAGAAAAAAGAGAAAAACCTATGAAAATAGAAAAAGGTTGATAAATAAATAAAATCAGCATTTATCTTGGACGTGTTTTTTTTTTGTTTACCCCCCCCCCTCCCCCTGGCTGGATCCAAGACCATCTTCTTCTTACAGTCAACTTTTATTTGTTTATATTTGTGGAAAAAAAAGATAAACAACAGGTCATTGAAATGTTTATTGTTCCATATAGAAATCACTTCAGGACACTATAAAAATAATAATACATTTTAGTCAGAATTCTTTCTATTCCATACTTCAAACAAGATTAGATAAGATTTTTACTATGAAATTTTGTGTTACTATGAAAGTAAAGTAAAAATAAAATAAATAGTACAGTAAAAATAAAAGAAAGGAATATAAAGGATCCTGATTAAAACGTATCACATACTATTTTTAAAGTATGCATAAGTAGGTATGTGAATTATTATATGAAACAACAAAAATTGTAAAGGGTAGCAGAAATTAATTAGGTAATTAGAATGTTAATGCAATTTTTTTTTTTTAAATTCATATTTAAGTGGTAAAGCTATTGCAATCTACTTCAGCGAAGGGCAATAGGTAACTGAGATATTTATTCATACAATATATAGTAATACAATCATTAACACAAATTTTACAATATGAATGAAGCAATCTTGTAATATATTAAAAGTAATGTTTTACATATTTATTCTGAGCATGATATGTCAAATGTTAAATATTCATTACATTTATATCATTCTATAAATGGAGAATATATGCTAGTGTCGTTTATCGTTATGTAATCTCCTACATTTGTTAATAATATAATACAGTTAAAATATTTTAAACTTTGTTTGGAGGGTGAACTTTGTTTCCAGAAAGAAATTTTTAGAAATGTTTCAAAGCCTTCAGAAGAAAAAATATCGTTAATCAGCCGGGCGGAGACAGGTCTTCCAGGCCTTTTTTATATTTTATCTCGCTTCAGAGAACTCAGGTAGCCTTTGATTATATTGTTTCAGTTTTCAACTTCGTATTATTTAAGAGAAATTCTATGACATTTGTTTATAACAATGACATTTTATACTCATTCTTCTAAAATAAAAACTTAATTTTTAATTCTTAATATAATAAATAGTTTTATATAATATAATATAATATATGATAATGTAGAATGCTCCGCAGTGAGGAAGTGGAGAATATTAATCCGGTTAGTATAGGTCAGATAATAGCCGCGTGGTTGTAAGCAGAGGCATTTAAAGTTGTAGGGTCTGATAATAATTGAATAACTAAGATAATCGGCGTTGAACCGTCATGTAACGTCCGAGGAACGATCCAAGATGAGAGTATAGTTTCAGGACCGATATTATAAGTTTGGTTATTATCGCGGTAGGTTGGAAGGAGTCTTGTAGTCAGAGTTAGCACCAAGACTTGGGGTTCGTTTACCTTTTTATTATTTTTTTATTTACTTCTTCCTGAAGTGTCCTTCAGCCTAGGGGAGCGTCCATCCAGGAGCCGAATTTATCTTAGGTTTTGTGATCTGTCAAAGTTTCATCTTTTCTTGCTAAGAAGATCAATGTAGACAGGATATCTAGATAAATAAATAAATGTAGATAGATGTATAGGCAGGACATCAATCAGTTGCCGGATTTCCTATTAACGTTACCAGTAGTACTTTTAACTGGACAATTTTCAGGTGAATCCTCTTGTTGCGAACGCAGATTCTTCTTGTGCTCCTCGCAAATCTTTGCAGAAACTTCATTTCCGATGCGATAATTCTACTTTCATGCCTCTTCGTCAATACCCAGCTATCAGCTCCAAACAATAATTTTGTCATGTAGACTGACATGAAGATGTCCTATTAAGGAAACCGGAAACTTCATGATAATATTACCACTTTTTACTAAATAATTAATCTTTATATGATAAAGATTTAAATAAAATGATTAAAGTTATTTCATCATCTAGTATATCACAGGTATTTTTATTATTCAATTTTCACACTCTACATCCTCCGTGTCCATTGAAAAGGTAAAATAGAACAAGACTTTCACGACCAAGTGATATAAGAAAAAAGTGCTTTACGAAGTGTTACATAGGATCCAGGAGAAGCTGACACTAAACCTACCGTCGATATTCAGGCCCAAAGTCGACTTTACAGCTGTCTGGATTTTACAGCTTTCTCGAGGAGTCAGAGTTTACAGTATCTAAAGCCAATTTTCTATCCGTCAACAACCTACTATATAATTATAAAACCTTAGTATATCTATATAACTAGCTAGATTAGACGTAATTTTGGAGTCATAAATATTTAGAGCAGCCAGCCAGCTATTAAAAAAAAAAAATAAAAAAAAAAAAAAAAATAAAATAAAAAAAAATAAATATCTATATATCTATATATATATATATATATATATATATATATATATATATATATATATATATATATATATATATATATATATATATATATAATATTTCGTTAGATTTTCGTTAAAACTCATTAATTAATTCTTGAAAAATATATTTATAGTGCTTCCTGCAACAAAAAAAAAAAAAAATTGTGTAAAAACAAAATAAAATAAAAAATCAACCAGAAATATAACTTACATTTTGAAAATTTATTGAATTTTAAAAATTCATAATTATACTAATAGTTAAACAAAAAACATATATGATTCACAATTTTACTTGACCGCAGGGGAAATGCTTGCATAATACCGAGCAAAGTTAATTTTTGAATGTTGCTAATCTTTAAATTAATAAGAACGTATAAACATTTTTATTTCTTTTGCAAATTTGATCGAAAATGGCGTTCATTTTCATATTTTCTAACCATATATCTGGATCATATATGTTTGATGACAGACAAAAAGTGAAACGTTAAGGTGAGTTTTGTGTGTTAAGTTTGTTTGTAAATTTTGATATAACGGTATCATCAGAAAGGTGTTTTCCCCCCTCTTTAATTGTGTCTAATGGAATTTGTTGTAATCCTTTTATAAAGAAGAAAACTAATTTTTGAATCATTGTGGAAAAAATGGTGTTTTTCCTAAAATACGAATTTTGCACTTAACCAACAATTCATTTAGGATTAACAGTTGCAGATTCACTCATGTAAGTTGTTAAACTTTTCTATATTCAGTGTATAAATTTCAATGCTATGTTCTCCCTATTTCGTTCCAGAGAGGGTTGTTGATAAATGCACTATCGCTGGATCAGAATGCGTTGCCTTGTTTGCACGTTTTGTTTGTCCAAGTGAGAGTTCTCTATGAAGTTAAATTAAAAACCTTCAGCTAGGTGTAATTCAGTTGATACACACAAAGGTTTGGCTATGTTCAACGCTGTTACTATACATGATATTTATAAACTTAATTTTTAAAGAAAAATAATAGAAATATAGAAATAAGCGTTTTAGGAATGTGAAGAAGTTTATTTTTTATTTTATTTTATTGATTTGAATTGATTTAATTCAATAAATCTAGTAGTTGATCATAATTTCATTAAGTTACTGAATTATCATGTCTAGTGTATTATTAATTCTATTAGAATGCCCTTTATGTATAAGCATTGTATTCAAAATTAAAAAAATTAAGAATGGAAAAATGTTTTTGTTTTTCTGATAAATTACCAATTCACATTAGTAGCCAGAGGACTATTTAATAATATATTATAGGTTTGAATTCGATCTCCAAAGTTTTTTAAACGTTACTACAAAGAATTTAAGAAAATATTAAATATCAAAAACATTGTTAAATAATATCATTCCTGACATGAAATGTCAAACTATTTGTAATAATATATCATTTTAGAGTGATAATAGTATTATATATCTGTTAGTTATTATAAAAATATGAAATAGTTTGCATTAAACATGCTTATGGTACAAAACTAAAGATTTTTTTTTTTTTAGTTCCAACCAATGAAATAGTGATACATAAGAATTTAAACAAGAATCAGATTTAACATATGGCATTTGTGTAGATTTCGTATGACATCATATGTTTCCAAACATTATAAGAAATATTTGCATGCCATGTGACCACACGCTGCGAGAGATTAAAAAAAAATACACGAAAAATGCCAACCAATCCTATCAAATTCGTACCAACGAAATTAGGCTACTTAACCCTTAAACAACCTGCATAGCTATAAAGGTTGTTTCAGGATTAACCAGTAACCAAACTGAGAATTTGAACTAAGGACCTTCAAACAAGATAAAAATTTTCTATAGAGATATGTCCGCAAACGCTTTGCTTAGGAGATAATCGCACATAAGGATTTCATTGTTATGAATTATTGAAGCAGAGTAAATAAGTAAAACTTATTTTATATGTACCATAAAACTACTTTATTCATTACATGTAGATATTAACATTCATATAAAATCTTTTCCAAAGTGATTTCCTTGAACATTAAGGCATCTTTCTTCAACAGCAGCAGTAACCAAATTGGAAATAGGAACTAAGGACCTCAAAACAAGAAATATTTTCGATATAAGTATGTCAGCAAACACTTTGCTTAGAAGATCGATTTAGATACAATACTAATATGACCTTGTCTTCCTAAAAGTGCATAAACTATTAACTTAAGGATTAATGCGTTTTGGAATTAGCATTGGGAAAACAGTTTTATAAATTCCCAAAATATATTCCCTTCGATTTTTTTTCGAAAAAAATATATGTGATTCATATTATGGCAAAATACATGTAGCAAAATTTCAGAATGGGACAGGAAAGGGTTCTTGAAAAAAAATAAAAATAATATTTTTATATATTGTATTTTTGTTTTTTAAGGGTCAGTGGAAAATTTTCAAAAGACCTATTGGCGGAGTGGCTTCCCCCAAGAGTGGTTGTAATTAGCACCTCCGAAAAATATTTTGTTACTCACATTTATATATTTTACTCAAAGAAGTATTTGCAAAAAGTGACAATATCGACATGTTCTTTAAAAAATATATTTTTTAATAGCAAGAGAACATAACTTTATCTCATAAGCACTTGGTAGTGGGTAGAAGAGGGAAGAGGATGTACCTTTTGGATGTAAAAAGACTCCTCTATACATTTTGTTCTTTTGTTCCTTAATATATCTCAACTACCAAGAGATAAACTACCGTCACCAAACCTGATCCGTTGGTGTGCATATACCTTCATTGTTTATTGCAAATGGAAGAGGGAAATCGAAAAATCTTCAATATGTCTTAATTTCAGAATGCTTGGGTCACAAGACCGTTTCCGGTTATCATACCAGCTTCATTGCACTTTTAACTAATTATTTTAGATGGGTTTTCTATATAACCGAATTCAGAGTAATGATATAGAAAATTTACCGTTTTAATTAACATTTGAAATGGTTTCTTTCTCTAATCATTAAAGTAGTATTTGTCTCTTAAAGTAGTACTTTAAATTAATTAGGTTTGGAGTGGAAATCGGATTTTTCTAATTGGTTCTGGAAGGAAAAATACTCTCGCTTGGATAAGATTAAGCCTGGTGCTAATTAAGTAGTCGCGCAGATAGTACTCTCGAATTAGAATTCAAAATTAGCCAATCCCGTGCCAGATTTAATCTCCTTTAACCTCATTGGTCGACGCCCTGGCACTGCGGTGTTGTAGTACAACTTTATAGCTGTGTGCCGACTGTTTGTTGTTATCGATTGTGCTTTCTGTGCTCTCATTTGTGACTTTCGTCTCTTGAAAGAACCACCTTGATTGGAACTATTGTTTTAAGATTTATATCGATCCACTTATGTACTCTAACGTTTACAGAAGTATTTTATTAAAAGAATTACCAGCTTACCTCAGAAAAACACTCATTATATGCTCAAGACTATAGAATCCGTCAACCATAGTAGGTTTTTTTTCCCTAACTTTTACAACTGTATACGTTATTTACAACAAGTAAATTTGAGGAAAATGATTACAATGGTACGTCAATAACATACAAAGAACTACTCACTAGTAGCAGTTCAATAATTCTGCATTAGACGTAAACATATCAAATCAGCAACATATCGAACATTAAGATCATTATGGATCAGTTTTTGAGGATTGAGGATTTTGCGAAGGATATTGAATTGAAAGGATTGGAAACAAGAAGAATTGGAAGGTTTGGTGGAGTCCTAAAGTTCCTCCGTATGACCAAATGGGTGTAATTACAGACATGTATATAAATGTTTTGTATATTATTAGCAGCTTTGAATGCTTGTCTAGTAAATGTTGGAGTAGTCGGAAACGACGAGCAGTTTCTTGTCTTTTAGGTCTGGCATGTTGGAATAATAATATATCTTCTGTATAATAAAATGTTTAATACTAAACTGTAACAGTTTCCAGAAGAAAGAAATGGGAGAAATAACTAGCATCTGCACAGAAGAGAGAAGGAAACACCAAAGTAAACGGGTGAAGAACTATTGGAAATCAAGGGGAAATGATTGCATATGGTTACTTCACGCGATCCTAGATAGCCAAAATCGAAAAAAAATGTTTACGATTCATAGATTTTTTTTTTTTTTGGATGTCAAAACTTATTTATCCTTTTCCAAACAAAGATTTCTTTACTAAGGTCTATAATACCGTACTAAAATGCTCTGAAAACTAACTTCGCTTAAGCTATTATGACAGCTGATTAATGATGGTTTAAAATATTTTGAGAGCGTGACGAAGATGGTTATGGCAAAACTTCTCTTGATATAGAACTTCTCTTGAAATATAAGCATTGGTTGATGCAAAACTCAAAACAACTATTTGAAAACTTTCTGAGAACCTTTCTGATAGAAAATAAAATCTCATGGTAATTTTAAAAGTGAAAAAGTTCGAAACGGTCCGCAGGAGTATTAAGCAAACTCCAAAATAATTATTAAAGAGCTTGAATTGTAAATAATTCTCATTTAAAAAAATAAATATTCTAAACCTTCTGGGTTTTCTTTATTACTTTCAGAATTACATATTTTACAAAACTACACGGTTATGGTATTATGAACTGATATTTCTGTGGACGCTGCTCTAATTATTTACTAGATCTAAGAAAATAGTATAAAAATGCAATGAAATTAAAAAGTTATCTTTATTCCTAAATAAAAATATACCCTAAGATTTACAAAAATGTATAATAAAATGTTGCTTTTTTTTCTGGCTAGGTTAATGTTGATGCTTTAGCTTCGGGAGTTTGAAATTATAATCCTATTTTTTTCCTAGAAGAAAAATAACATATTCAACCATCTAACATTTTACATGCCGTAGCAATGTTTAATTTAAGAAGAACAAATAAGTAAATTCTGTACTAATCAGGGTTGATCCAGTTCATGAAAAATTGCTTAGTTATTATAGTCATTTTTTCTATTTTTAAAAGAAGAATCGGAATGAAATAATCGCATAACTGTATATTACGAAAAATGTCGCCTAAGTTAGATAATAAAGATCGGTTCCTGAAATTTAGGATCATGAATTCTCGGAACCGTTACTATTCTAAAAAATAGAGTCGAGATCAATACATTCGTAAAATTAAATGTAAATAATAAGAATTTCGTTTAATATTCAAATATTAACTGTAATCTTTAAACACAAAAAAAAATATATTTTTAAAACTAAAAAATAAGTACGTATTCTTTTTAGTAAACCGTCAGTTATGATGCTAGTGAAAGGCGAGGGAAAAAACAAAGAAAAAAAGAAATAGCCACTATCTCCAGTAGAAATTTCAGGATAAAGATAGTTCCGTTTTAGGATAAAATGACCTCCGACCTTTGTCTGGAATGTTTTTTCAGAGGGGCTGGAAACTTCACAACTGCCCTAGTCGCAAGATTGGAATAGTCTAAGAGCCTCTTACAAGTTTCATCTAGTTCCAGCCTGTTCTCGCCGCTGTTCAAGAACAAGATTTCCCGGTTCTGGGATAGGCTTCTGCTCTTGGAATCTTCTACCCTTCCAACTATGGCTAACTTAACATATGTACATTTCATTATAAATCTAAAGAAAATATTTTTTAAAAATAATTTATGATGTACTAGTAAATATTATTGTATTCTATTATTCTGAATCATTAATAAATTACTGTATAAATGCATTCTTTAAAATATTATTTTCATAATGAAAATAACACCACTCATCACTTTTGGACCAAAGTTTAACATAGAATCTACATACAACACTGAAACAGCAAGAAACTGCTAGTCTTCTTCGAATTCATCAGTTATAAAAAAATGTTATGATATGTCAATTAATTTTAAAAGACGCATTCACATGGCAGTAATCAGTTCTATTTGGACATGCAGAGTTGGGATGCAGTGCTTTACTAACCATCTCAATTCACCTCGTATCCAATCTTTGCAATCCAACATCCTTAATGCCCCTTACTTAGTCACAAATAAAATTATTCATAAAGACCATAATGATCCATATGGAGGTAATTTAGCCCAAACCAGATACCCACCCTTTTATAATAAATCCCATAACCATTCGATTCCACTAATCTCTGAACTTGCTTCCCATTCTATTTTCAACTATCTTTCGAAGAGTCTGAAAAGAAGATGGCCTTGATACCTTCCCCGGTAAGTACCACCACTAGGTAGTTGATTTACAATTTACATATTATTATGAACATTATAATAACATTTCCCGGATGTATTTTTATTGTAGAAAATGCATTTTTTAGAGAGACAAAACAACAGTTTTTTGATGCAGCTAAAAGGACACCCATGCAAAGAATTTATACTAGATGAAATTCTTAAAAGTATTACACGTCTTCTATATTATCAATATTATTCTTATTTGAATCACGTACATAATCACCAGTCTATTCTGAAAAAAAATTTAAAAAATAAATAATAAAACAACATGAAATGTGCATTTTTTTTTTCAAATATTAGAATTATTCACTTTTTAAACTTTTACCCTTCAGGAACGAGTTTTACTAATATTTGGTGAAAACGTTCAATATTTATCAAATTTTCAAAATTCATAAGATTAGCGATATACAGATAAAAATTTATTAACTATCAAGTGTGGTTTTAAAATATAGTATAATCTTAATAAAATAAATTACCTTCATCTCTGAAAAATGTTCTCATGTGAAAAATTAACAATTGCCGAAGGGAGAAACATAAGAGGTTGGGTGAATAAGCTTCACTAATCTAGGTACTCTTAAATTATAGAATATCCGAGAATGAAGCAGTTGACAGTGTAGCGAACCTCCCGAGAAAGAACCAATTGAGAACCGTAATAATAGACACTACAACTTCAGACTTGAAAATTAGTTATAGAAAAAGATTGCTGCGACAGTCGATAATAAAGTAAAAACAATTACTCAGCAAACTTCAATAAATTAAATAGGATGCCCTCTGTGGAAAACCTCTTTTCAAAAATCTACACTTGAGAAAGTTATCTCAACGAAAATCAGAATTGGTCATACAGCATTAACCTGTGGTTACCAGATAAGACGCCTGAAATCACGGATTTGTGAATCCATGATTCAGCCATACCCAATAGTACATAAACTTCTTGAACCCAAACCGATAAAGTTCTTGAAGAACTTTTAAACAATTTAAAATTATTTAATGTGTATATTAAACCACTAATGACTCACTTGAGTAGATTTGTTTTATTATAAAATACAAAGAAAAAAAAAGTTAATTAAAAAAGGACCCTCCGAGGCGTCTGAATGAAGATGGCCTCGAGACCTTCTAATATAATTCATTATATAGAACCTTTATAAGTGCTACCAATGGGTATTTGCTTTAAAAACAAATGACGTGTCATTTTTTCATTATCATCGTATTTACTTGATGTATAATATATTTGTATATACAGTTGTAAATTTCAATTAAATAAATAAAAAAAAAAAAAGGTCACTTGAAGTTAAAACATACTAATGTTTAATGCGTAATATACCTACTTCGAAATTTATAGTGAATAAACGCCAGTGATAAAGCGTACTGTAAATTCTGGTGATTATTATTATTTTAGATATTATTTTCCGTCAATTAGATAAAAAATTACTAATTGCTAATTAATACATACAAGCAAAGTCATATTAATTTGAAAAAAATAATATTGTGATTTCAAAAGTGGTAGTGTCCAGCCACTGAAATATCGGCCTAGCCCTTGGTAAGGTTTGTGGGAGCAGGAGGAAGCAGGAAATAGCGGATCCTAGCTATCGATATCCTGCCGCTATCGATACTATCAAGGGCCACTAATCGATTAGGATCCTGTCACCTCCGAATACATACATATATTGTAGCCGGCCCCTCCGCAAAACAGGGCCATACATCTCCTATACACCGCTGCTATTCGGATTTCCTCTTTATAGCACTCGTGTCCTCTTTATAACACCAGTGTCCTCTCTAAGAGTTATTCTCTGCAGATGTTACTATATTTCGTTCCTAACACGGAGGGTTTAATTTTATTTCACTGTTTTTGGTATTTCTTTTTTTTAATGTATTAAAAGAAATTATATGCTAGAACAAAAAAAATGAAAATGAATAATATTCAACCGATATTTAAGTAGTCAAAGTGATTTTAAAACCAAATATATATTTCTCCAAGGAAGGCTGCACATCTTGATATTAGGTTGAATAAATTATACGTTTTGTTTTTTATTTATTGCTAAATTGTACTTATTAACGTAAACTCCGGGCTGATGCAATACATACTAAGTGATTCTGGTGCAATTATGTCAAATGTAAGGCAAATCCTTACAACAAAAATTAGCTGTTGAATAAAAATGTTGAAACTTATCGAGATCCAAGATTACAACACCGTTAAAGCAGCAGCAACAATAGGAAACCGATCTGGGAATATTAATGACATCATTTTATTTTTTTGTGCATATTTAGTTTTATTTATTTATACAGGTTTCTTGTCTATACCTATAAATAAATATTTTTTACTAAAATATGATTTATCGATTAATTAGTTTCATATCTATTTCATAGTCATAATTGTATTTTAGTTTCTGGTATGAAATATACAGTGAAATCATCTTTTAATTGCTTATAAATAATGTATAACTAAGTAATTATTGATCCTGAAATTTGTTCACATAAATTTTAAAGACAGCCTACTACAACAGCAGAGGTTTACACTTCAATATTAATCGATGCACCCTTTGGGGTGCAGTTCTTAACATTACTATAAAATTTCAGATAATCTGAACTATGCTATATTTGGCAATTAAACTAAGTAGTTATGCTCTACTACATGTTCACAGCTAAAAGAATAGCCGGTTCGATCGTTACGAACTTCTAAATGTGTCCATTTCAAGAAATTTTCAACTCTGACAGTTTTGTATTTATATTTATTTTAATGGCTACACAAAATTTAGTCCTGCAATGATTTTGTTATATTTATTTTTTTAAATAGTTTTTTTTGAAATGTTATCAGGCAATATCTATTATAAGCCTTTCTAAATAACTTGAGATTTACAAATTCAATTAAATTGGAATATTTTAAGCCCGAACACCTTAAGTTATATTAAGGTCAACATATTAAAATATTACTTTAATAAAATATTAAAGTATAAACAAAATAATATTAATCCATGCCACAACATTTGGGGGCCGGAGGGTAAGGCTGGTTGGTAATGCGTAACAGTATACCCAGAGCGCCGTGCATGGCAGTTTTCTTGATTTTTGAGTCATTCCATTTACGGAATGACCTATGGAAAAAGGTATGGTAGCTCAGGTTAAAAAAAAAAAAATAATATATATATGAAAATTTTACTTTTAATTCAAACAGTTTATTTATGGCGGTCATTTGTGTTTCGGTACACACGCCTAATTTTGTGATTGTAAGGGTTTACAAGAACATTTAAATGTTTGAAAGAATTTTGAACATATTGTTTATGATTATGCACAGAAAAATAAAGATTCAGTAGCATATTTACAAACCTTTCGTAAACAGTATGTTATATATATAAATCACAGAAAAAATAGAGTGTAAAATCCATCGAAATTGCACTTTTTGTAATCTTTTTGAAAGCAGAAAATGAGTCAATTCCAATCTGATATATTTTTTTATTTGTTAATATACATTGGTAGTAAAACCACAAACAATATTAATTGTATTATGAAAGCATTCAAATTTTTATGAATTAAAAAAAAATCATATTTCTTTAAAAATCGTACTATTGCCTTTTAAAAGCTTTAAAAATAAAAAAACTGTATTTTGCACAAATTGTTGTTCTTATTTTCATGATTCAAAAGAATAAAAAATATTTTTTCTGTATTTCACTGATAGAGACTTATAATACCTGAAAAACAATGAGTTATCTCCGATTGAGTTAAAATAAAAAATATATATAATGTTAGGATGTACGGGAAATTTATAGTTTTTTAATTTTAAAAATGGCCGAGCGACCAAATATTATTATATTTTTTTTTTTTGGATCACATTAAACGAAATGAACCTTAAATCTGCATACTCCAATTAATTTATATATATATATTAGCTTCTTCTATAATATATTAAAAGGAATGATTACTTTACTTGATGATTTTATAAAATAAATAAGTTGTAATCATAAAAAAAACAAGCGAGAACTGCAAAATTTAAACATCAGTTATTTAAAAAAAATTATGAAACCCACACAAATAAATGAATAATAGTTGTTGAAAGATAAGACTCGAGCTCTCTATTAAGAGCTACAAACTATTATAGTTATGGTGTCAATAAATTGAGGAAGACATATCGTTGTCACTACTTGGCCATATTTTGTGTGACACAGTTTTGAGCCGAACCAAGCTTGACATATGATAGGGGAGCTGAGGTAGCATCCCTCGCTAATCCAATGATTTTTTTTTTTTCATTTCAACTCCCTCCCCTTCCCGCCCGTCAGATTATTATACCAGGGGCTTATCGCGCCCGCTCCTCTGAGGTGGGTTTATATGGGGGGGATTGTTGATGGAGTACACGTTCGTTACGTCTAAAAGACCTCAGCTAGTGTTTTATACCCGACCATTAACTGATACCTGCTCCTTATGAGGGCTCATAATATTTTATGATTAAACTTGAATGTGTCATAAATACTGCGATGATCCACTTTGGTAAAAACTAAAACTAAATGATGTTTTAATAAATCTAAAAAAGCTCATCACTGGATAGAAACTAGAATATTTCCCTCAACGTCTTTTAATATGTATGGCTTTTTGTTTACACCGCTATTGCTTACATTCAAAGGAAATTTTCGAGGCTAAGAAAAAAAGTATAGATTTTCAAAGTAATGATTTTTGGGTCATTTCACTACAACTAGTAGTTTTACAGACCTTTTTATAAGTAGTTTAATTAATTTTTTCGAAATCAAGACTCTTCCCCCCTCCCTCTCTCTCTCTCTCTCTCTCTCTCTCTCTCTCTCTCTCTCTCTCTCTCTCTCTCTCTCTCTCTCTCTCTCTCTCTCTCTCTCTCTCTCTCTCTCTCTCTCTCTCTCTCTCTCTCTCTCTCTCTCTCTCTCTCTCTCTCTCTCTCTCTCTCTCTCTCTCTCTCTCTCTCTCTCTCTCTCTCTCTCTCTCTCTCTCTCTCTCTCTCTCTCTCTCTCTCTCTCTCTCTCTCTCTCTCTCTCTCTCTCTCTCTCTCTCTCTCTCTCTCTCTCTCTCTTTCTCTCTCTCTCTTTCTTTCTCTCATTCACAGTGTAGAGCATCTTATTTATTTTTTGTACATTTCTATTTATTTTACAATGTTTATCTTTATTCCTTTAGGGAAGGTTTCAAATAAGAATTGTGCGATTTTGCTTTATTTTAAAACAATTTTGATAACAGAGTGAATAATAGAAATTCATTCGGTACAACTATATATTTAATCTCTCTAATATAATATAATATAATACACTCCAGAAATCAACGTCAAAACAGTGGGTACACATCTGAGGAATAGACCGAGACCGACATGATGTATAAAATCATTCTTATTGTAACTTTTAACTAATCATTTACTGGTTTGAGTCATAGATTTGCATCTTAACTATCACCTATTTTCTTACCATAATCTCAATTTCGTTTTTCAAACTCCTCACAATATTATTATTAGTATATGTTTCTATGAATTCATTTTCAGATTTTTTTTTTGATTTTTTTTTTAAAGTTATTGTCTTGTTTTTTTAGTAAGGTAATCAAGTCCTTTAAAATTTAGTAATTTACATACCTGATCCAACAGGATATTAAAAATTTTATATATTAATTTACAATAATGGAATATCTTCTTTTTTTTTCTCGATTGAATTGCCATTTTTTCAGAGAATCGGCTAAGCTGACAGTCAGAAAGGATGCAATGGCAGATATCGACAGGGAAAGTGACAGCTGCCTTCAATATTGCTAACGGCCACAAAAAGTCTTCTTGTAATAAATAATAAACCACTAGGGGGGATCCTCCCTTATCAAACATGTTTTAATTGCTAGAAATATTTAAAGACATACATATTCACTTGAGAAACGCATGATGGTATAGAAGGATCGATATAATTAGGATTGGTGGATTAATTGCCACTTCTATTGGAACTACTTTATTATAAAACTAGTTTTAAATGCTAAACATTTATCTTAAATCAAACTAGAGGGAAAGTAGCAATTAGCAGTACCCCCTCTCCAGGCAAGAATTAAAAAATTAAAAATAAAAAGATTTATTTGAGCAAATCTACTTCCCAGCTTATTTCCGGGTATATTGGTCGTGGCCACGTCATTAATGAGTATTTTGTTATGTCTATGAAGTCTCGTGAAATCGGCTATAATGCTGATTCTCAAACTAAAGGTAAATTTGAATCCCCCGCCCATTAAGATTCAATGAAGTAAACTTCATTTTGTAAATATTGTCGATTCATGTTATGTGAATTTATCATATCAACTGAAATTATTTGGAATTTTATCGTTTTAGGGTTACTTTTTTAGGTTATTCTACGTCGTTTCACATTGTCGTGGCTTGTCCCTATGCTTACATTTACAATTATGTAAATAATTATTACATGATAGGGTGAAACTAACTCAACTGATGGGCATTACTATTAAAATATAATGGTGGAAGGAAGTGGAAATGTGTTTTTTAGGATTAAAGTGCCCAAGAAACCAATTCCCGAGTCATTTTATTCTTGTCCCCGTAATACTCTATTGTAAGTTTTCTTTATAACTGTCTATATTTTCTTATATTAATATGAGCTATAAACAATTTTATTTTCCTTTAGATACCGATACAGTTTAACGATTCATCTTATTAATAATAAAACTTCTTCATCATAAATAATAAAATTAACATATATATCATTTGAATAACTTAGTTTGAAATTAAAATATATCGAATTTCAATAAATGAATGTAGAATCGAAATTACAATAAAAAAATTAGGAGCTAGGGAATGAAAGAGATTCTATTGGGATATAGTGGGGTTGAATTCGAGTAGAAGGATGAGGACATACTAGATCATGAGGGCTAAGGAGGAGTTGTGAACTTGTCGGCAGTGCAATAATGGTAGTTAGCCAGTTGTGAACAGGAGTAGGTCTCTCGGACTTTCAGCTTCCAAGTACAGATAAACCCTGCTATAAATCATTGCTTATACAATAGTAAACAATATTTCAAGATTGAC
Source organism: Euschistus heros (assembly GCA_003667255.2). NCBI lineage: Eukaryota > Metazoa > Arthropoda > Insecta > Hemiptera > Pentatomidae > Euschistus > Euschistus heros. The sequence goes on along the minus strand of RCWM02000619.1, from coordinate 311,621 downwards.
ACGATATATTGAAAGCATTATTCCCCCCAAAAAAGGCAATAATATTTATTCAAAAACATCCCAAATTAAATTAGTTTTTTTAAAATATTCGTTGAGTTAAAAGTTAACATTCATTAAACTCTAATGAAAAAAACGGAATTATATATATATATATATATTGTATAGGAAAAGAATGATAATGTCCGATGCGAAAAACTCGCCTCGGCCTCGAGAAAATGGACTGTATGGGAAAATATCAAAACGAGGTTTCGCACCCTTGGGATTAGATATTATAGAGAAGATAACCTAAACAAATGTTACATAAAAAACTTCTTATCTTGTTATTGCCGCCGACGGTCTGTTCGGAGGCCTCCGAAATCCTTACGGGCTGGCGAATGCTTCTCCCAGGCTGCAAAATTTGTTCAGGCTCTCCTCCTCTTGTATCACCACTCATTAAGGGAATAACTAAATCTTTACTGACTGGCACAGGAAATAAAATCACTTTTAAAAGAAGAATAGGGTCCTGGAAGACAATTTTATCTTGGTCAAAAAAACGATGGAAGACCATGAGGTCTTGGGCTATTTAAATAGGTGCGTACTGAAGCGCAGATGCTAGAAGAAAGAGAAATAATCAAGTAGGGATTAAGGCAGATAAGGGCTAGTTGCACCGGAAATTCATAGGGTGCGTCTATATACGATATACTAGATCTTTTCTCCTTTCCCCCCCTCACATATGCGCCGATTGGCGCGAACATACCGCCCACCAAAATTGGGATGTTGCCAAATTTTATTCCAAAAGTTATACAATGAAAATGGTGGGCAGGCAGCAAAGAATTTATACAATAAAATAAAGAAACGAAAGCTCAAATTAGTAAAGAGGAAGATAAAGACAAAAAAAATAAAAATATTGTAACCCGAATGGGTGCACAATTGTACAATGTTAAGAAAAAGAATCAGCCCAACCGGGCGACAATTATATAATGTAAATAAAATAAAACAGTACCCCTGGGTAGACGATTATACAAAATAAGAAACAAAAATAGCACAACTGTAGAAAGGTTATACAATGCTAAAGGACGTCATTCCGGGAGCGGAATGAGCTTGTTCACGAGTGTAGTGAGAGTGCTGGTAGAGGTCTCAAAGGTGGCTGCTCGTGAAACAGCATCAGGCTTGAGCTTGGAAATAAGAGCTAAAGGCCGGGAGAGTGAGGAGCTGTTGAGTCCCTTGCTCACAACAACGTCGCCCTATTTCTTGGTTCCACAATAGCGCTTGGAATTTGAAGTCCACTTATAACGTTGTGAATTATAATTTAGAACGGTGTCGTCAAGTATGCCGCCCACCCTGAGGACCCCCAGGCTACCGAGGAAAGGAGTACGGCAACAAGGCAGCTTTGCCGGCTTATCGGCACGGATATTAAGGAGAGACCCAGAAAAATGTTTAAAGGTATGGTCAGGTTCATTTGCGATTAGCGCAATGGGAGTAGACTTAAGATCCGGTAATGGCTTGGTGCTTAAGTCGGCGTCACTATAAGGAGGAGGCCAATGCTCCTGGCAATTGGTCAAAGAGGAGGGATCTTGAGTCCCTAAACAGAAATTGTTGGTCTGCGCGTAATGAGTAGGGGTAAGGCCCCTAGAGTCAATATGGGCATGATTAGCGACAGAAGAAACATCAGCAAACCCTACTGGGGGGAATTTGTCGAATATTGAAATTTTAGAGCGTACAGACCCTTTGATATCTACAATTGGTGGTTTTAAAAAAGTAGGTTTAATAGGATTCGAGACCGGAATTTTACTTGTTACTCTATCTTGGTTACTATTATTATTATTTTTATTTTTAACAGGAAGGAATTTTGGACAATCTTGATTGGCTAAAGAATAGCGGCTATTTGAGGATGAGATGTCGTTATCCTCTTCTGTAAGGGAAACAAAAAACTTTTCATCAGATGAATCACTAACATTTGTATCAGCAGCACCTATTTTATTGATGTGATTAATTATTGAAACTTGATTTAAGTTTATGGAATCACCCTGATTATTGATTTGTATTTCCTGGGGAACATTGTCAGTATTTAGTCTGTGACTACATGTATTGGTGTTAATAGAAGGGTCAACGTTTACTGGAATGTCAGAAACATTTGAGTCTTTGTGGTCAGTACCCACGGGTTGTTCAAATGGGAGCTTTTCAATATATTCAGTTTCCGAAGAATCAAGGAAATCTTGGGAAATTTGGCAAACTGAAATTAACGAAGTGGCTGATTGATTTTGCGATAGGGTTTGGATAGGGCCTATGATTGCCCTACCAAAAATAGTACTGACAGCAATTGGACCAATAGAGCTAGGAATAAACGGATGAGGCAATAATAATTGCGGGTATACGTCTGCACCTAAGAGGAGGTCAATCTTGTCTGATTGATGAAAGTCAGGATCGGCCAAACGCAAATGTTCAAAAGCGCGCGTAATTTCTGGAGTAAGGTTCTTGGGAGGCAAATGGTTAGTGATGTGAGGAACCACGGACGGGTTTACAAGAATGTGCCCCTGAGAAAGTGTGGAGAAGGTGTGGCACGAAACTGTGCCAAGAGAATTGGAAACACGCCCACCTATACCTGAAATGGTAATGGGCATATCCTGGATTTTTTGACCCAATTGGTCAAAGAGGCGCTCGGAAATAAATGATAGCTGCGACCCCGGATCGATGACCCCACGGACTGGAACGTAACCTAAGTGAGAATTGAAGATACGTGCACGGAAGGTTCCTAGGAGTGAAGTCACGTGACTGCCAGAAGTACTACAACTCAGAGATAAGGAGGAGTCAACTGGTGATTGACCAGCGGAAGCGGATGCTGGTTCACTTGAAGTGTGATCAGCATGATCTGAAGCGCGACTAGACGCGGAATTGAAATGGGCATTTGAATTTACAGCTTTGACGGGATGCAAAAGTGTGTGATGATCTGGGGAGTTACACTTACGTCACGAAAATTTGGAATTGCAATTAACCTTAAGGTGCGGACCCAAACAATTAAAGCACCGTTTATGCTTTTTGAGGATATCAATTTTTTGATCGCGAGTGAGATGAGCAAATTCGAAACAGGAAGATAAAGAATGCGGCTTATGACAAAGAATGCATTTAAGTTTAGAAGAATTAGAAGGTGCGGCCCAAGATCTATCTGACTGTGGTGAAGGAGCAGGACTAGTGTTGACAATTAATGAATTAACTCTATGGCTTCTATTTTGATTGCTGGGGGAAGAAATTATCTCCAGCGTTTTAATTTGTTTGGTAACGAAATTTAGCAAGTCATCAAAAAGCGGGACCGATTTAGCAGAATTTTGATTCTCGAAAGCCTTAGATGTGCGGGGGTCTAGATTATTTAATGAGAGGGTAACAAAACAAAATTTGCTAAATCGTCGATTGGTAGCGCCTTGATAGCCTGCACCGAATTTTGATGTACTTCAAGAAAAGTTTTTAAGTTATTTAATGAATTTGAACTGACGGGCTTAAAGTGTAAGATTTGGTTCAGATATGCCTGGGCTATCCTCCTGGGGTTTTGGAACCTGTGTACTAGAGCTGAAAAGGCAAGGTCGTAATTTTCGGCTGTGAGTTGAAAGTTAGAAATTACGGAAAGAGCACTCCCCTTTAAATTGGATCTTAGATAATGAAAGCGCTGTATGGGGGTTAGAGACGGGTTGTCGTGAACAAGGGCGGTGAACAACGAGAAAAATTCAGGCCACTGTTGTATGTCGCCTGAAAAAGTTGGTAAATTGATTAGTGGTAAGGAGGAAGCACTTTGAGCCAAATGAATAGGGCTGGCAACCGTTGTAGAAGTTGCAATAGGTTCTTCTTTTTTCAATTGTAAATATTTAGATTTAATTTTGGTTACCACACTATTGAAAGCAATTGCAGGGGCTTGAGTATCCACATGATTTTGTTTGGATAAGAGAGCATTAAGGTCGCTTAATTTTTCATTGACCCCTTCAAATTTGACTTGAAGGGAGGGTAAATCCTCGTAATGCACTTGGACAGTAAAAATATCCGAAAGAGTGGAACCTTTAATTTCATCGTATCTGCTAGTTATATCAGCAAATATCGTTTCCCTCTTTGCCAATAGTTGTGCTTGAATAATGATATTTTTGTCTTCTACAGGCATTGTGAAAAATACAGAATATACAAATACAGAAATAAAAGGAAATTATAATATATAAGGCACAGAAAAGGAAAGGAGAAAAAGTTGCAAAATTCATTGCACTAATTCTTAAGTAATTGTAACTGACGCTAGAATAAAACAAGATGGCGGGGATTGTTACGAGACGACGTAACGAGTACGTCACTAGAGAAGTGGGAGGGACTTGTGACGTCAGATCACAGCTGACAATACCAACTGTTGAAAATGGCCGACTATAGCGTCGGTTTTAAATATGTAATTATTGGAAGTTATGAGACTTGAACAAAAAATAGGCTAAACCTTGCAATTTATAGAAATTTTAATGTAAAAATCTTTAATATAAATAAAGCACAGGAATGAGTGGGTAATTACTCGCCCTAAAACTGCAAAAACACTCGTTTTAAAGTGGCACAATAATATATACGGCCCGGATCGGAACAAAAATGTATAGGAAAAGAATGATAACGTCCGATGCGAAAAACTCGCCTCGGCCTCGAGAAAATGGACTGTATGGGAAAATATCAAAACGAAGTTTCGCACCCTTGGGGAGATATTATAGAGACGATAACCTAAACAAATGTTACATAAAAAACTTCTTACCTTGTTATTGCCGTCGACGGTCTGTTCGGAGGCCTCCGAAATCCTTACGGCATGGCGAATGCTTCTCCCAGGCTGCAAAATTTGTTCAGGCTCTCCTCCTCTTGTATCACCACTCATTAAGGGAATAACTAAATCTTTACTGACTGGCACAGGAAATAAAATCACTTTTAAAAGAATAATAGGGTCCTGGAAGACAATTTTGTCTTGGTCAAAAAAACGATGGAAGACTATGAGGTCTTGGGCAATTTAAATAGGTGCGTACTGGAGCGCAGATGCTAGAAGAAAGAGAAATAATCAAGTAGGGATTAAGGCATTTAAGGGCTAGTTGCACCGGAAATTCATAGGGTGCGTCTATATACGATATACTAGATCTTTTCTCCTTTCCCCTCCTCACATAAGCGCCGATTGGTGCGAATATATATATATTTAATGTTTAATTTGATCGAGCAAAATAGATCTTTTTAACTTACCGTTGCTCCATTAACTCTTTACACCACTATTACCAATATTACAAGAATGATTTTAAAAATGAGAAATAAAACTCAACTGCACAAAATCACAAGTCATCCCCTTTACACTCAGACATTAGTGTCACACGTCTTTCTATGTTAATCGACTATCGAACTATTGCATAGAGCAGTAAAATTTATTGCTTAGGACTTACAATCGATAGAAGAACGAACTAGGTCCTATATGTAAAATTAAATCGTCTCAGTTCAAACAAAAGACTTCAACTCTTGAATCTGATCCTTCAAAAACGGTCGGCATTAAAACCCCTACTCTAAAGACATACACTCATTCACTTAAACCTGTACACACATCATACAAATATACGGCATTGTGGAAAACATAGAATTTAAAAAAAGTAGAAATATTTCAATTAAAAATAATATTTATTCAGTTATATATTTATTTATCACAACCAACAAAGGAGTCATGGCTTCCTCTGGCAGCAGTCGCCACGCTTCACTAGCTACTGCCATCCAATTCCCTACTGCGATGGATCCAGATTCTCCTGCCACGAAGTCCGACCACCGCAGCCTGGATCCTCCTACTCTGCGCCGGCCAAGTATCTAAATTATCTTTGGTATTGTGCTACAATATCAGGCTCGCTATGTAGACTATGGATTTCTTAATTATTACGCCTTCTCGATAAGCCGTTCTTAAATTCTGCGAAACATTTTCTTTTGAAAATAAGGAGGTCTTTTTCATCATTCTTTGCAGTGGTCCAGGTCTCAGAAATATAAATCATAACATGACCAAAATGGTTATTTTTAACTAAACATGCTTAGATCAATCATGGAATCACCACACATTTCACTCAGTATTTTGCACATATCTGCATGTACCCACAGTAAAAGAACATATTCACAACCTTTATAAACGATATATGACAGTCTCCATGGACTTACTAACTTACATATTAATTGGCATGGTCACGAATGACATACCCGGAAATACTCTCAGAAGGCTGAAAAGAGAAGGTAGGAGGTCTAGAGGGATACCCCGAATATCCTGGAAGAATGGAGTACGGGAGACGTTCTAGAGACGGTGATTAGACTGGAGCAGGGGAGAATGATCTGGTCCAAGCTCTGCAAAAACAACTTCACTCTGCGTAAGTGATAAAATTGGTTTGTTTATGTTATTAAATTACAATTATTTTACAGATATAGGCGGCCAAAATTATTTAATTCCAGTTTACTGTCGATAATATATATTTAATAATCATATTAAGCTAAGAAATTTTTTTTTTCAAAACTTTATTTTATTTTGAAAAAAAAAGAAAAGAAAAAAGAATTTATTCACAATACAATACAGTACAATCCTGACTGTAGAGCTTGAAATGTTTGTTGTGTGCCTCAACGGCTTCTTCGGAGAGCAACCGTTTTGGCAACATTGCTTTTTATATCAAAGCTGCATTGTGAATAAGAATTTTATGCATCGTAAGTGGATAAAGACTTATTTATAATTTCGATATTTAACGTCAGTCTTCAAACGTTTGTAAATGGACCTTGTGGCCACTTGATTTCACTTCAATGATAACTTTAAATTGGTGTAACAAATAGAAATCACCACCACAGATGCTTTGTCATTATCTGTTCAAAGCTACCACATTTTTTCAGGAAGCTAGCATGAGAGATGCAATATGCTTTTGAACAGACAAATCCTGGCGTACAGTATAGATAAACCAAAAGAAAGAGCTTCTGCATCAACATAATTTTTATTTGTTTTTTCAAATCATTGAATTCCTTAAAGGTTACGCCACAAATGTAGGACCTCATGGTTGTTGTTAATATGACGGCATTACACACATTTCCGTCAATCAAAGTAATACGATATGTTTTACAGTATAACTATTGTTTTCAATATGAATAAGGTGTACTTTTTAATGAATTTAATTAATAAAAGTAAGTATTTCAAATGTTTTTAGCAACCAATCGTCTTTTTTAAAGGAATTTTTTTTTTCACAAATATTAACAATATTTAATAACTCTAGTCAAAAAGACAAGCTGAATCCGAAATTATTAATGAATAAATGTATACTATTATATAAATTTTATCAGCTTTCTTCCTTCTCTGATTAAATTTAGATTTTAAACAGGAAATTGTTACTTCGTGTCCTTTAACTGGTCACTAAAATAGTTCCCAATGGTTAAAAAATGTCTTAATTTTAGCTAATCTTAAATCAAGATTGGGAGGCTTTGCTTCTATATTTTATCTTTCAGCGATTTCTTACTCCTGAATCAATGGACACATACAAGAAAAAATTGAACATCCAGTTAAAAGAATTTTAATATTTAATTGAATATTTTGAAATTTTCGTCATGTTTGGTGCGGCTTAAATCATAAAGGTGCGGCTAGGTGCGGCTGATTTGAGCATTATTATTTTACAACATGTCCAATCTTACTAAGAAATTAAAAATAACAGCCGGGACGCACCCTGAAGTACAACTAAAACACAAAAATGTGGTAGAAAATAAACGAAAAATACAGTATTTTCAAACAGCCGAAATGGCACTGATACATTAATTGATAAAATAATAACCACTTCAAAAGTATGTGTCCTTACCTGCAGTTTCAAGATCAATAACTCTATTTATGAAGAATAACACTAAACATAAGGAAACCCATTTTAACTGAAGCACTAATACTTAGAAAGCAGAGAGAGAGATCTAGATAGATTAGCCACATAGCCCTATGTGCGTTGGATTGTTTTTACAAATTCATATAAAATAAAAATGAGTGAAAAAAGAGAAAATTTGAATTTGACTCTATTCAAACTCAAAAACCAAAGAAAAAATGTTACAATATTTGTAAACTTACCAAAAGAATATTTAGAAGATAAAATATTAACATTGTTCACTATTTCATCAAAACTACTTTATAAGAATGTCACAATGCTAGATGTCAATTAAATTATTAGAACATATATAAACGAGAGAGTTTACCTGCAAATGTGAGGATCAGCAGAAAATAGGAGACGCAAATGTTACTCATCTCAACATGGCCGCTGCACCATCACCACCCAGCCCCATCACCTCCCTGCAACATAATAAATTATTAGTTTCATATCGATTATTAAATTATAATAATATGTGCATATTTTTTTATAATTTATAAATAACAATAGAGTATCTAAGAAAATAAGTAATATTTGTTTTTAAAAATGAAATAATTTATTTTATAAAGTAGTTCTATAGGCTGCTTTTAAAATGATTAAAACTCAAGAATATATTAAAGAAAAAGTAACTTTTTTTTTAACCAGGTGGACACTCAGGATGATAGGAGGAACGTAGATCTGCGGGAGATAGAGCAAGGAACAAGTGGAGTCTTTTTGTGACATAGCAAGTTCATCGAGAGATGGGAAAACAGATTGGGCTACTTCTTCTAGTCCTTGAAGGAAGCCAACCCACTTCACTTCGGAGGAGCAATTGTAACCACTCGACTTCGAGATGAGGCTAATGATCAGTAGTCGAAATATATTTCTTGTTAGAGATCGGTTAGGCTACGGATCCGTAGTTTTCGCAATTGTGAGTAATACAACTCCCCTTTTTAGTCTTTGTTAGTCTATATCTGTGCCTTGGAGGTATAGAACACTATGTCCATTGTTTACCAAAAATTCATTATTACGTATTCTTATTCATAGGTAAGTTACATAAAAATGTTTTATTATTTATTTTATTTTTTTGGGATGGGGGGCATAACGTCCTTATGTACTTCAATTAGGGCAGAAAGGACGGGTTACCAGCCTATTCTAGCATGGATGGGAAAGTCAAGATTCATTTCGTTCACATAATTATAATAAACTGTCCAGGAAATGAAATTTTTTTTAAATTCCTTTCCTGTAAAGTCATCTCCTATTCAATATATGTATTGCTCGTTATCATTATATCATTACTTTGAGGTTATAAGGATTAATATGTATTTTTAACTGGTAAAAATGTTATCATAACTAATAAAACAGACTGTCAAACCTGATTAAGCAATTGTGATACGCTTGTCTGTCCTCGAGAACCATCGAGAGCCCCTCATATATCAAGCAGCTATAGTAAAATTAAGGGTAGAATAGAGAGGAAACCACGGTGGGTAGGAAAAGGGAGTGACGGGAACGGTGGAATAATGTTAGATGGCTGAAGTTCGGGAGATTTGTGCTTATGTACTTTCCAGGAGAGGTCACAAATATTAACAATATTTAATAACTCTAGTCAAAAAGACAAGCTGAATCCGAAATTATTAATGAATAAATGTATACTATTAAATAAAAGGTCAAGCCATTTTTCGTTTGTGATCACTAATTGAGAAAACTACTGAACCAATCTGTACTAAATTTTAACCACACCATCTTCATAGTTCCAAGAAGTTGTAGAAATAATAAAATCTACTGATTTTGAATTAAATTGCTATTTAAAAAGTAAAAGTGTGGATAATAGTTAAATTAGAAAATTTAACGATAGGCGAGCACCATTCTACATATGAGGTTAGACTTGTACGGTGTAATATGAAGCTTGAAATCGATAATAAAATTTACTTATTTTTTAATTTAATTACCAAAAGAGATTTAAATTTGTGGTGCGACATGGGGATCCCACAATTCTGCAATAGAGTTTACAGAGATAAAATTACTGAACCCGTTTGTAACAACTTTTAACTACATCATTTTAATAGGTGCAAGAATTTCTTCATAGTCTCTGTCCATCTGGATTACCAACTTATGCATTAAAACTTGTGTATCAAATAATGCTTTTATGTAATCTTCAACCGCCTAATCTTTCAGATTTTCATTTTCATCGATCAACAAATAAAACTGTAATTATTAGTTAAAATTGTCTATGTTTTTTACGTAAAAAAAAAAAAAAAAAAAAAAATATATATATATATATATATATATATATATATATATATATATATATACTAGCTCTCTATTTTATATAAGATGAAAGTTAATAATTTTAAAAGTACATAAGAACAACAAATGGTAATTTGCTCATTTCTTTTATCTTAAGTTCCTAAAAAGACATCGAATTCGGTATAATGCCCTACTGCTTTATTTGATTCGATATTTGAGGACCTTTTTATACATCGGTTCTCTTATTTATGAGCTTTATTTCACAAAGAGTGATTTATTCCCTGTGGGATTTTTCCCCAGCTTCAATATGACACTAATAAAGAGGGAGACGGCGAGGGAGGGGCGGCATTGTGAAAGTCATCTTTAGAAGACTCGGTGAGCTGTCTTTACCCCATAATGATAGAGGATATTTCTGTGGGGGAACATTCCCTGTAAAGGTTATCACCAAGTTGCTAATACTTTTCCAACTCTTATAATATTTCATAGAGTTTGGGTCCTTATTGGTTCCGGTAATGGCTCCTATAAAAAAGTAATAGCGGCTGTTCTCTTGGATAACGCCAATGTCATTTAAATATTTTCGAAGATCGCTCTAGGATATTGAGGTGAGGTTCCGCTCGGCTGAAGCACGTTCCATGTTTCATTATTGATAGGAATCGATTATAATCATCTTTATTTATTGTTAGAGAATGTTTAAAGTATTATTTAAAAGTTTTCTTACTGCTTCCATTATATAAAGGCAAAAAATGTAGGACTCTTTTTTCAGTAAAATATTCTTTCTTATCCACAACGTTGTTCCTCTCTTTTAGAAAACTTACGTTATTGAAAAAAAAAAATTGCTAAGGGCGATTCTCAGATTATAGGCCATTTTCATGATAAATTTTTTAATAATTTTGACCATTTGAACATTTTTTTATATGGGTGATGACAATTTCTATTATCACTCAGCTATTAAAAAAACAAAACAAATAGCCATATTACAGGTGATTTCCGCATTGGAAATTGAATGTATCTAAAGCGCGTTAATGAATACTTTGGCTGGATATTGACAATATCAACTTTGAATTTATTTCAGACTTTTTATTTGAAATCGAAGATGCAGCTAGGACGAATGCCACAAGAGGATAACTGAGAAGGGAAAAAGAGAATAATACCATAATAATAATACCTATTCTATCATATGCCATTACTCCGTTAATAATTCGCCTTCACAAAGCGAACACATGGGCGTATGCTTCAAAACCGAGAGTAGTTTTTTTCTTATATAGCCTTAGTAGTTTTTCTTATAGCCGATTCCTCTTCGGAACTATCTTTATAGTACAGTAAAAACAAATTTCTTTACAGATATTTTGTTTTTCTTGGTAATGACATTATAGTGTGAGGACAAAGTTTGAAGCTATACATTCTTTGTTATTACCATACAAATATGAAAACATTTAGAATCTTTTATGGATATCCAAACAAAGTTTTATTCAACCGACTGGTATGTTCCCAATTAAAAGAACCCACTTTATAGGGACTGGGAGAGCCCCAACAGGGTCTCGAACCCGAGCCACGGCTTGATAACAGAATAAAAATTTTCTACCTTTGGTCAACTTTGACCCCCGGACCCGGGAGCTTGTTAGAAAAAAAAATACACTTTTCATGGAAAAATGGGAGAGGGACACAAGGCGGTAATGATATTCTAGCAGCTTAAGCAATTTAAAAATCAAAATACTTCTTTAAGTATAATGTTTTGTATTTAATTATGAAGAAACGTTTCATCGCGGTAATATCAGTAGAATTAAACATTAAGAAAGACTTGGACTAATAGAGTAAAAATTATAATTAACTAATGCTTGATCTTGAGCAGTGTTCAGGCCAATAGGAATAAATATAAAATCTATAAAATCAATTCTTGTTAACGTTTTCCCAGAAAAACCTTATATAACGTATATTAACATCCGGTAACTGCACTATATGCCGAAACATTACATTATACAAAATAATAATATCTGGAATAAACAGCCAAAATTAAAATGAAATGAACTGGTAAGTCCTTACTATGGATTTCCCATTTTCATTGTCTAAACACACGAAGCAAAACCTTATGGATCAGAAAAGTGCCTATACATAAATTACTTACAAGATCAACAGTCATCATTCGTTAAAGTATCAGCAAATAAATTAAATATTTCACCATGCAATGTAACTTTATTTGTAAGAATAATTAATTAAAATACAATCAATATCACTATTCTACTCAAATAACTAAATTCCACCCGTCCGACCCCTTTCATATTGTAATTCCAATAGTTTTTATAAACGATATAGAAAAAAATACTGGATTGCCAGAAAGAACGATTAAAACAACAAGCTGTTGAAGGATCTTGTTAAAACATAACAGGGATGAAATTCAATTAACTTGGGAACAAAAGACTCCATCGACAGAGATATAGAGAGGGGAGCCGACAACACTAAAAACCTCAACGACCATCATCGACCAAAGCATACAACCTTGTTTTAATTAAAGCTTGGAAACCGTTTAATCAGGCACTGGCTCCCAGAGCCACTCAGCTTCAATGTCCTCACTCTCTGTTCATTTCAGTTTTTAAACTTTTATAGAGTTTAAAGTAACATTTTATAATTTACATAGCCTTCCAACAATACCTGGTAATGGTACACATTTGTTTCATTTGATTCTTTCAGCTTTTATTGTTATAAATATTACAATCTACCTCAGTGAAGGGCAATAGGTAATGGAGATAATGATGTGTATATTAATACAGTATATAGAAATTTACACACAAAAAATATATAAAAGAAAAAAATAATACTAAAGGATAGATACTAAAAAAATAATATTAATCTAGGAAAATAATTATAATAATAGATAAAATACCAAATAATAATAACAATGAAAATTTCATTGTTATTATTATTTGGTATTTTATCTATTATTATAATTATTTTCCTAGATTAATATTATTTTTTTAGTATCTATCCTTTAGTATTATTTTTTTCTTTTATATATTTTTTGTGTGTAAATTTCTATATACTGTATTAATATACAGTATATGTATATATATATATATATATATGTATATATATATATATATATATATATATATATATATATATATATATATATATATATATGTATATATATATGTATATATATATATATATATATATATATATATATATATATATATATATATATATATATATATATATATATATATATATATATATATATATATATATATATATATATATATATGTATGTATATATATATATATATATATATATATATATATATATATATATATATATTTATATATATACATATATATACAGTATATATATACTGTATTAATATACTGGGGAAAAACTTTGAGTTTTGTGTCGGAATATCCACGATTGCCTACATTTTAACTAAACCTTGTTGTTACATAAATATAATTTTATAAGCAACCGAATTTTAATTATTCAATAAAATAAATAATTAGAACATTACATTTGTCTGCATTTTGTATGTCAATACTCTAATTAACAGTAAATCTGATTTGCCGGATTTTTGGGGTCCTAATTAATCCGGTTAATCGGAGTTTCACTGTACCTTTTTCTACGATTTTTTTTTTTTAATCCTCAAAAGGCTCCTCGATGAAAAGATTTTCGGACGCTAAAAAGCGGATAGACCTCACCTTCGGTAGATGTAATGTGTGGCTGCAGATGCACATAAATGCTGGGAATCATAAATTGGAGAGGAGCAGCACAAAACATAAAAAAAACTAGTGGCTCAGACTACGGAAGGCCCTCATTATTCAAAGTTGTAGCACCATCAAAGATAAAGAATTAAAATGTAGAGACAACTTTGAAGCAGTTAATAAGTACTTCAGCCTGTATGATTTTAATGTCATTTTCTTTTATTATTTTCAGTAAGTGGACCAAAAACTTAAGATATCTGTCAAATATAACATCCAGATAAACTAGGCTAATTTTTTTCCCTCAAACTTTTGACTATTTGAAAATCCCTATTACATAAATCAAACAAATGAACAATGACAAAGTAATAAAGGTTTCTTTTGCCTTTCGGCATATCCACGTTGTTCCTAAGCTATGCTAATTATACCAAATTACAAATTTAGTTCCGTGTAGTTTTAACTATGCAATTCGAATTAATTTTTTTAAATAATCATGTTACTACTTTTATTATCGGTACCTGAAAATAAATGACAAGTTGTAATGGATAGAACTGGAGGGAGTAGGAAAGGAAAGTGGCGGTGGCACTTAGGCAAAGTTGGTCGCAGGAGGTTTTGACTGACAGGCAGGATATACCTCCCTCTTCTCTTATATTTTATTATATCGCTCCGTCAAAGTAAAATACAAAAATGTATCCAAGGCGTAAAGTATATTTTATGTTACTCCTAAGAACCTATCGACCTAAATAGCGTAAATGTTGTGGAATACTTACCTAGATCAAACAGTTTCATGTGAGTCCAAGCAAACTAGTCGATGATAGTTTATTTTACGTTCTTTCTTTTGTTTTTGACGAAAGAGAAAGAGATTTCCGCACTCTCTTTTCAGCCGAGTATAGACTTAACCTATAATACAATATTTTCTATTATATTTTGTATATTGTAAAATGACTAGTATTCTTCATTAAAGAGAAGATACTAAGATCTTTCACGATATTATACTTCATATCGCCTATGAAATATCTTCCATGCTAATTCTTAAAGCAGAAAATATAAGAATTTACTGCGTTGTCAATATGATGATGTGCTAGCGTCGAAATAATTTGTAAAAACTTTTATATCTAAATAATAAAGTGGAATTATATTTTATTCTACATGCAACAGCAAACATATTTATTCCCTGTTACATATTCTCAAGATATTTAGAAATCCAATTACTGAAAATAATTTCACCCAAAAAATCACAATATTTCATCAATTAGATAAGAAACAAATAGAAAGATTCCAATAATGGAGAGTCCAGCTCTAGAAGGACAATAAACTTTTTCATAAATGAAAATTCTTTAGCCCTTTGCGCATAAAATGGAGTAACAAAAACCCTATTGGCGAAGGACTGACACCCACAAAAAGGTCTGGCAAAGGACCAGCTCTGAAGGGTTCCGATTGATTCTGAAAGGATTAGAAGAAAAGTCGCCATTATTCAGACAGAAGGATAAAAATACATTCCAGAAAAGGGGAAGAAGAGAATAAGTGACGGGGGGATGTACTGGGCATAAAGAAGGATCGTATTCACGATTTTATTGATACAGGGTCGTTAAGTTCGTGAAGGCTTGTTCTCAGGCATTACAGCCGTGTCTTATATTTTCCCTTCAAAATAAACTGCGTATGTTTCATTATCAAATATTTCAAATGAATAATTAATGATAAACGAATTACATAATTATAATATTGATGTTTTTTTTAACGTTTAAACATTTCAATGCAGAAATAAAAGGTTAGCTATAAGTTTTTGTTGGTAGGAAAGAGCCTCAAGGTTTATTATTTTTGTCATTAAAATCAGAATTCATAGCTTGAAGCTGATTCTTATTATTATAAGTATATATTTTTAAAGAATAAAATTGCAAACATAATTCTAGCTAAAAAACTGTGTGAGAAAGTTGAAAATTATATAAATAATAGCCACAGTTTTACTAATTAAAACAGAAACAAAAATTTCTTATATTTAAAAATCGAGTAATTTTTCTAATTGATATTGCTAAGAATATCAACAAGAATTAATTATGATGTTTATTACTAACGTGGTTTTAATATTCAGGTCTCGATTTTTAGAAAGTAAATTCAGTAATGAAAAATTTTGACTTTTCACGATTAAAGAATCTTTTATTTGACTGAATAATTTTAAATACAAACTTAGTATTTATGGAGCATAATGCTATATTAATGTTAACATTAATTCATATATTTCCATTTATGAGCATATTGAAAAAAAGAATACATCTGTAATAAAAATACAAGCGCCGTTACTAATAAAATAATCCTTTTTGGACTAACTCCATTACAGGACGTCTAGGGCCTGTACGGCGCTAAGTATATACAGTTACGCATCACATCAAGACATTCCCAAACGGTGTTCGGCATTAGCAAGGGGTAGTTTTTTATTTTAACTTTTATCGATAAAACCTATCCCGTCAAATAAATAAGTGGCAATCAACAGATAAGTGGAAGAATAAGCAAAGAAAAGGAATTAAAATTTAATATTCATGAAAAAAGAAGTTTTTGTTTTTATAGGAAGACTCATCTTAAGACCCCCAACTCATGGATCTCCAATTGTTTTTAATATCCACCTCCAATTTAATAAAATGAAAAAGTGTCAAGCATCCTCCCTTTTTTTTAGGGCTATTTAATTTGATAATCCCCTTATATTGTGATTTTTTTAATTCGTGACAATAGAATATATTATCTAATGTATAAATATAAATCAGTTATAAGTAGCTCAACATGTGTTTTTAAAAGATTTTCTAGAGATAAAGCTAACGTTTCTCATTATATTTTTCTTTCTCTATATTCTACACCATCATAATAAAATTATATGTCTTCCACTAAAAGAGAGTATAAGAGTCTTCCCTAACCATATGTGGGAAGGACGAGGAAGATTAGTAGTACAAACCAAAAAAAAAAAATGACGGAAAAAAAAATTAGAAATATACTAAATAAAGTTGGAAAAACACTGAGAATAATTTAAATTTAATATCGATGTAAGTTAGGGAGCAGGATATAAAAATGTACTACACTGAAAAGGGTAGGACTCAGTCTCTCATGGATCTTGTTGGCATTTTTTTTCGAATGTTCCTGGTCCAAAAATATTAGACACGTATTTTGCACTAATATAATATTAGATTGTTTGCAAAAAATGTGACGCCAGATTCTGATTCAGCACTCTCAAAAACATTGTGTTTATTGTTTCCATTTACTCATTCACGATTTTTCATCACGAAGAGAAGAAAACGCGTACATTTATTTGAATTTAGGTTAAGTTTCAGTTACGAAGATTTTTAAAAAAATGAGCAAAAGTAGTTTCAGTCGTCTCTATAGATAATCTTAGGGCAAATATGAATCTATTTTTTTTTTTTTTAATTTACAGAAGTCTCGATTGAACATGAACCTGGACCTTTGAACCAATTTCTTTGCGAGAAGACAGGAGCAATAATCTAGAAGAAAAAAAGCTGATGACGCTCCTAATGTAAATCCGCACCCTACCCTTCCTCTTTGACAGCTAAACGATATCTGATATCCGATCTTATCAGCAGGGTTACTGTTCTATCTGGGCTCAGGTCCTTGAGCTGAGTCTGGTTGGTGTTTTATGTTGGCTCGAGTTAAGTGAAACCGAAAAGAAAACTAGCATCACACACCTCAGTCTGAGTGTTTCTTGCATCTCCTTAAATCTTAGAATGAACAGG
Organism: Euschistus heros; assembly: GCA_003667255.2. Classification (NCBI taxonomy): domain Eukaryota; kingdom Metazoa; phylum Arthropoda; class Insecta; order Hemiptera; family Pentatomidae; genus Euschistus; species Euschistus heros. The sequence continues at coordinate 294,124 of RCWM02000619.1, read as the reverse complement.
TAATATTAAAGTACTTCCGTTTCCAACTCTGAGCAGAACCTATGGAAATATCTGAGCCGTCATTAATGATTTGATCGGTTTGTATCTTTTGCGTTCGTAAAGGTTGTATTCATATTGATTCTGTCCCTCACAATTTCATACAACTGTATTTATCAAAATAAAATGTTTAGGTAATCATTATAAAAGCCCATTTTCCGTTAGTAGCTGTGTAAGGTTGTTATGTATCTGTTTAGTGGGTTGTGATTTAGTAGTGAGATCTTTGTGATATACATTTACAATGGGCATTTTTCGAGTGCGAATATCAACGATAGAATATCTAAGTATTTTTTCATTCCTTATCCTTCACCACATCTTTTTTTCACATCTTGTATCCAGCAAGCTTGTTGACTTTATACAAATATGTGTGTATATTTTTTGTCAGCCTTGATTGTTAGTCAAGCCTTTCATCTAGACTACTTCACCCTGATGAAGACCAGCAAGGTCGAAACGTTGGCACGCCAAAATATAAGTTTTTCATTTAAAAACTGGCTGTGTTTATTCAACCTTGACTGCACCTCTGACAAATTCATCTCCTTAGTAAAAACTCACAGTCAACAATACAATCATCATCATGAATTATTTAAAATTTAGATTACTTTTGTTGAAACTAGTTCGGTTCAAAAAAGGTAATATTTAGTGGCACAGTTAATTCAGTATAAGTATGAAGTCGTTATAAAAAGTTACCCTTAGATATAATACAAACTAATACTAGAAAACGTGGATAGGTTGAAACTTAAACTGCTTTGGTTAGTTTCAAAGTTAAAAATTGTGTGGGATATTTTGGCCCATTTTAGTTATTTTTTTGTCTTGCAGCAAAGTAATATATAGTGAAAAATATATAACTAATACATATTCAAAAGAAACTTAATTAAAAAAAAGAAATAAAATATAAGAAACATATCCTCGAGAAATTCTATATACACGAAACTTATTTTCAGATGGAAGGGCTGGTATAGAGCTTGAAGATAGTAAAATCAATACTGACTAATTTATTATGTTGGTGAAAAAATTCAATATCATTAAAAAATATAGACTAAACTATAAAACTATAAGGTAAACGCATAGTGTGAACAGGACACTATGTAGACAGACTCTAAGACCATAAATATTGAGTGTCTATAAATATAATAAAATATAGGAAAATTAACCATAGGATAATCCAGGTTTTGGATCTCTGATTGATAAAGTCAAAGCGCTAAAGGTTTCTAACTTATCTACGTCCCCCAAAATATCTGCCGCACATTCTAAAGAAGCATTTGTTATATTAAAAATTAAACTATACTAAATTTAATACAGCTAATATACATCCTTTAAAATGTTCGGAACTCTATCAAAAAGTGGCAAAAATTGTGTTTTTTATAACGGTTTTTGTTCTATGCGTCCTTAACTTTGACATTTAGAGGGTATTTCTTTATGAACAAATTTAAAAATGAGTTATTTTTCTATAAACCAAACGTAATACAGAGTTATTATGGCCAATGCTTCTATGCATAAATAGCTAAAATATTTCTATGCGAATACATTGGTCAACAGGTGTATATAACATTCTTTTCTATTTCTTTGACTTTTTAAAAATATTAATATATAACTTATAATATAATATTGTTTATGGTGTATTTAGGCTTAATGTTATGTACTCTAGGGCAGGAGGAAATATTATCCTTCATGTTACCAACCTACTTTAGCCAGGAAGAGAAAGTCAAGATTCATTTCGTGGGTCCACCAGGTAATAAATTTTAAACCACCCAGGTAGGATTCAGACCCGCAACCTTGGGAGGCCGGATTAGCAAGGTTTTACTGTAATAACAATTATATCCATATTACCTCTTGTCTTTATATGTTCTTATTTACTATTAACATAAGTACTAACTCAGCTCATCAGCTCATCTTGTTGGCTATTGTATTCCCTTGAGAGATTATCCGCCTCATTGAGCGCCTTCTGTGACAGGCCTCGGACGCACTAATCACCAGTAGTCCAAGAAGACAGAAGATATCTGAGGAGGCGATCCATAGCCAGCTGTTCATCCTCACGTTATCTTCTTGGCTAGGAGAACTTCTTGCCCTTGATGCCACTAATTAACTGATAACTTATCTCCCTCGGTCTCATCTCCACCCCTCACCGACCCCCCACCCAAAATTACCCTATCCATTTCCGACTCCAATACATCTAACCACGCATTTTAATTAAATATATTAAATTGAATATATTAATTTAAATATATTGATTTAAAAATAATTAGTATATTTAAAATGTGTCATCTAACCACGCATTTTAATTAAATATATTAAATTGAATATATTAATTTAAACATATTGATTTAAAAATAATTAGTATATTTAAAATGTGTCATTAAGTGTATCTCATCATCTCCTTAAACAGACTTTTTTTTTCTAATTCTTTTAAAACAAAAAAAAAAATTTCTGAAATATGGTCAAATTTCCAATCTATTTCACGGTTTATAAAACGTCTAAATGAGTCTCTAGACATAAGATACTAATCAATATTTATATTATTTTAAACCAACGCAGCTGAATACTGTCAGATAGTAATAAGGCTTTATTGACATATTTACAATTCCATTTACAAAATCATTTAGAATACATGTTAACTGTCATCAGACTATTGGCGACTAAGGACGTGAATCGATACACCGTTTATCAAACATTTCTAGTTTTTTCATGATAGTCAAATATTTTAATATCGATATGTTTCCTTTCTAGTGTTTGTCGAATTATAAAAATACAACTAAAAAAGTTATAAGTATCAAAATTTAAAATTGGTGTAAATCAAGTAAAGTTGTTAATGTAAGTGGAGCGGGACTGTTGGCACAATGGTACTATTTTTAGCTGTACATCTTATATATGCACCTCCTGACTACTTTTTAATTCATAACGTCTGAACAATATTAGGATTTTAAACTTTTGAAATAATTTTGATCATCTTTAAGTTGTGAAATAAATTTACTAAAACAATTGAATTATATAAATTGCCATATCATTGTAACTTTACAGGAATAATTAATACCATTTCATAAAAAAATCACGATATATTTGTGTATCGATATTTATGGTCACCGATATATCGTGCAATGATTTTAAAATCCCAAAAAATTGACAATACGGAATACCGACATTTTTCTTACGATAACAATCTCTATTGGTGACCATTCCATACAATTGGTTCCTTGTTTACAAATTGGATCCATTTATTTATTTATTTTTTATTTTTTGATGATCCTTCATTGGAAAAAAGTATAGTATTTTTTGTTTCGTCTGATATACTCCACGTGATGTGAAAAAAAAAAAAAAATTTAAACAATTTTTTTTACTTATCGAGTTTGAAAAATTATAAAAAATATTCTTATAAAAAGTTTTATTAAAAATATTCTTATAGAAATAAAGAATATAATAAAAAAACATATACATATATATATATATATATATATATATATATATTTATATACATATACATATATATATACAGGGTGCCCCGAATTTAAATGGCAAAACATCAGGAACTTATAGGGATTTGAAAAACTAAGACAAAAAGTCCTTTAGAGATTTGCTCGTTTTTGCTTAGTCTTAGAGAAAATCGCAAAAAAAGAAACAAAACAAAAATTTTACAGGTAACGATTATCACCTTTCAAAGTTCGTCATGCTAGGCAGTGAGATATGTAAACACTTAATGTCATCCATTTCATTCTTTTATTTGCTTACATTTTGGCTTCCTTATAGGTTTATAATTCCTTAATCAGTCTTGAGTCAGTTACTCAGATATTTTTGTGTGAATAGCATCAGCCACAACTCCGCTTACATATTCTAATGTTGAATACGCTGATATGATTTTTGGGTATGGTTTCTGTAACAGTAATGCTATAGAAGCGGTGCGGGAGTATGTGCGCCGATTTCCAAATAGAAGAGTGCCTAATCGACGGGTCTTTTCGTTAACTTTTTATTCGTTGACTACGAAAGACTGGGTCATTCTTAATACGTAATGAAGGCGATCAATTCCAGGCAGCAATAACAGCAGATTATCGGAGAAGAAATTGTGTCCAACGCCACTTCGATAACAATCCTGAGACTGGCATCCGAAGAGCATCTGCTGCATTAGCAATATCGCGGCAAGCAATATAGCGAACTTTGAAAGGTGATAATCTTTACCCATACCATCTTCAAAAAGTTTAGAATTTATTACCTCAAGATTATGTCAAGAATTTGAATTTTAGTTACTGGTTTCTTGACAAAATTCGCGATGAAAATTTATTTCCATTAAAAATTATATGGACCGATGAAGCTACTTTTACTCTTATCATGATGGGGCTCTTGAAAATCCCAGAGCTATTAGAGATAATAAGTATCAGCATGAATTTGCTATTAACGTTTCGCTTGGAATTAAGAACGGATTACTGGCGGGACCATAATTTTTACCTGGAAGATTGAATGGTATCACATTTACACATTTTTTGGATAACGACTTTTCTAATTATTTAGATGACATTCGTTTACAGCAGCGGATTGAAATGTGGTTCCAACTCGATGGATGTCTTTCTCATTATAGCAGAGTTGCTCGAGCTTGGCTGGATATAAATTATACACAAGGATGGATTGGACGTGGAGGAGTAGTACCTTGGCCACCCAGATCACCTGATATAACACCCATGGATTTCTTCGTATGGGAAACCTTGAAGCAGAAAGTTTATTCGGTGTCAATCAACTCAAAAGAGCAATTAAGAGACCGAATCATAGATGCAGTGCATTAAATATCATCAGAACAATGTTTAGCTATATATATATATATATATATATATATATATATATATATATATATATATATATATATATATATATATATATATATAAATTGAAGTTTGAAAATCGACCGACATGTGGATAGGATAGGACTATTCCGCAATAGAGTTTACAATGGTAAAACTACTGAATACACCTGGACCAAATTTTAACTGTGATGATTTTCATAGTTATATGAAGGCTTAGCAATAGCAAGAATTTAAATGTATAATATTGAGGGGCAGAAACGAGGTTTGCCATGCTGTCATATACTTTTATTGTTAGAAATTATGATCTAATCAGATAGTGAAAGTTAAAAAATTTCTGCCGAATAAATTCAAAATGTTGATACTTGATTTTTTAATATAGTGTGTAAATATATGTTTCATGTGCCTTTAGTTGCAATAAATAAATCCAGTCCGCTATCAGCACTGGTTTTTTAATAGTCATTCTCCATCAGGAGTACCAACTAATACATTGAAATTAAAAAGATATTTTTTTCCAACTTCAAAAAAAAAAACTTCAATTATTAGTTAAAATTATAGTTATATTATTTAAAATTATATATATATATATATATATATATATATATATATTTTTTTTTTATTATTGCAAATTTATTAAAACTGTTTTAACATTGAGTAATATAAAAATTTTGGCAAAAGCATTTATCCCGTGGGACCTACCAACCTCCCTGAACCGACATACACCAATTTTATATTTGATATAACAGTGTGGATTCTGCATGCTTTACAACCTATGTAATCTGTAAAAACATCAATATTGATTTTATTTTTCAAACTCATTTCTCAGATACAAGTTCAAGTTTTTTATTTTTTGTATAAATAGGAATATGAAAATTTTCTGAAAACGTCCGGAACATGGAATATGAAAATATGAAAGCAGGTAATCAACAAGGATTTTAAATGAAAAGTAGATTCATGACTTCCAGATTCTGAGGCTGAGCGAAATCATCATCGGACTACAGCTTGATTTCAGGACTATCGGTGTAGAATGATAACTGTTCAATGCATCCATCAAGTCGATTTGATGCAATACCATAATCTTGTTAAATACTAAAGTTAAAATTTATATAATATTATTTAACTGAATACAAAATTAGTTTATGAATCGCGCAACAAGTTGAGTTTATTAAAAAAAAATTAATTTAATTTAATTTTTTTTTTCTTAACGGAATGAAAACAGCAATGAGAAATCCAAACTTAAAGACGGGAAAATGTAAAAAAAGCAACAAAAATAACATTTTATAATGAAAAAGAGAAAACTGCTTTTCCCTTGAATGAGGCATGACTCCTTCCCCCTGGAAAGCTCTCTTGCAAATCCTGATTAACTTTGTGATAATTTCCACCCTCCTGCCGATCCTTGAAAACAGCTTCGTTCTGTTTCACAGCTCTGGAAATGACACTTTTGATAAAGTATGGAGGACTAAGCCTTGTAAAGGAAATTTTAAAAGTTTCAGCATTCTATGGTTAAATAACACGTTAATAAGTATAGATTCTTGTTTATTTTTTCAAAAACTCTTTCTAAAGAGAATGTAAATTAAAGGGCGCTTCAAAATTAGTGATTTAGTTCCTATAGAAACGCGCTCTTCATCTTGAAAACCAAAGGGCTTTAGATTTTATACTTAACAAAAGAGATGTTTATTTTCTTCTTGGATAATAATGGTAGATTGCCATAAAATGGTAAGTTAGTGTGTTTATTACATATGTACCTCATTAACGATATAACCTTCAAATTGGTGATTGATAAAGAACATATTAAGCTATCAGGACCAACCTATCATAACTGATCACATAATCTCTATAAAATGATAAATTTAATAGAATCAAGAAAATGTAGAAGGGAGAAGGTTATAATCACACGGCTAAGAATTGGACGCTGCACATTTTCGAGGTGTGTCATCAGTACAGGAGAGACATGGCTTATAGAATATAGAACGAAATGTGGATATATAATGCAGAGACGAGAGAATGATCAGCTTTACAATGGCCAAAATCGATTTCGGTCTTTCCTTTGTACCTTTAACTTCTTATATTTAATTACATTATTTGTAATTAGTATATGTAATATTAGTTTATTAACTAATACACATAATATGTAATTATAATAGTTAATCTTTAAGTGCTATAAATTATTAACAAAAAATATTTATTATAATTCATACAGAAATGGCCAGAAACGGAGGATAGACATTGAAATAATGTGATTTTAACTCCTAATTTCTTTTTTAACTAAAAACTTGCTTCCTCGAAAATAGTTATCTGTTATCAAGTTCAAATAGCTGGCACATCTAATAACTATTTTAATATAATAATTAATTAGAAATTAAAAAAATTTAATACTTATGATATTATAGTTTCACTACATATTTACGGATACGGTTAGTGAATTATAATTAATTAATTGGATTAAAATACTCATCCAATTTATTTTTATTCTCTTTTATAAAGTGTTAATCATTTATTAATACAAATACAAAAACTTTATTAAAAGTACCATTGGCATAGTTTTAATGTTTCTAATAAATCGAAAAAAATGTAATGAATTTCTTACATACAAGTATAAAAATAAATGTAATAGTAATTTTAGAATGACCATTAATGAATGGTAATGATCGGTGGATCAGAGACATTACGGCAATCTGGCAAATTAACAACTCCAGGAAGTGAAATTTATTTGTAATATTATGATTGCGATTTTACTAGCAGTAATTATAAATGAAACTAAAATGTTGAATGAGAATTTCAAAAATGTTGAATCTATTTATATTTGCATGTTAAATCTTGTGTGATGATTCCTTTAGTCTGTGATAAAACTGATAGAACTGATAGATTATAGAACTATTAGTGATGTGCAGACTAGGCTAGGCAAAGTGCCAGTGTACAGCTGTACCCAATGTGCTCCATGTAGATTAGCCCTCAGCTCATTAGAGGGGATTCATTTGCAATTCGTTTCTAAAACTCAATGTAACCATTAATAACCAACCATGTTATCCCAATTAACAACTTCTAAATAAATTCCTCAATTTATAATAATTGATATCTATTAAATTTTAAATTATTGGAGAATATAATTCTCTAATTGCTTTAGTGCTGTCATTTTCCTACTTGTTTAAAAATATATAGAACTATTTAATATATATAAATAACTCGTAATTATAAACCACTATTGAATATAACTTCAAAATTATAAAATATTCTTTCATTGTAAATGTTGCCATTAATAGGTAATTAAAATATAATAAAATTGCTATTGTTGGAAAGATAATTATTTCTAAAAACATTTATCGGTATTTTCCTCAATAATTTGGAAACGTGTTTTTAGTCATAAGCATTGGTTGATGAAATGATTATGAGCATTTAAAGTTACATTGTATAAAACGTTTTGATACCTTTTTGATAGGTATGAATGTAGAAACAAAGTAATAACTTCATTTTATAAGTTACTTTACAAAAGTAACTTATGCAAGTTCATGTAATCTTTTTAAGTAAAAAAGAGGATCCGGAAAAAAAATACTTCTTAATTTTTAAAGATTAAGAATAATATTAATTTTTATTGCTTTTTAGTAGTATGAATTCAATTAATTGAAATTAAATGTTTTTCACGGAATATGACAAATGGCTCTGTATATAACGAACAATTATTAGTTCCAAAAAGAATACTTTATAGAAAATATTGTTTTAATTTTAAAATTTCCTGGTCAAAACAATTAATAATAAATATTTTCTTAAGATGATTCAATGTTTCGCTGTTAGTACAGCTGGAATCAATGAGAGGAGCATGTAGTCCGAAATAGAAACCAGACATGCACCGAGTGCGGGATAACTATCCTAGCTCCATGACTTTGGAAGTCGAGAATTACTATAATCTTGTCAGCTGTGATTAATCTAAAAATAGTATGTTTCTATATAGAGGATAAGCCCACTTATGTATACAAGCGATGTTTTATTTTCCTTTGGAGCCATCAGTGAAAATTACCATTTGTGATTCATAAAACAAATTTAATATATAAAATTATTATGTATTATGAGATTTGTCTTGAGCAACGAAAAAAAGCTTATCTTGTTCCATACAATGTCAACTATACTAGCTCGTGCTTCTTTATAATTCGAAGCTAATTTTGTTCATATTACAGAGAATAGATAAGCTACTTAAGTATGTTTTAGTTAAACCTAATTTTTCATACAAAATATAAACTATATTTACAAGTCTTCTGGATTATTCCTTATTATGGTAAACATCCTCACCACTAACCTCCTAAATATCCTTGATATCCACGCACCTCTCAAATCCTTCTCAGTTCGTCGTCGCCCTGCTCCTTGGATAACTTCGGAAATAAAGCAGCTCCAAAGAAACCGAGAAGCAGCCCGAAGACGCTTCAGACGCACGAGGATGACAGATGACTACCAAAGGTTCAAGATACTTCGCAACTCAACACAAGCCTCGATTCGTCGAGCAAAATCTAATTATTACCATGAAGCCCTCTCCTCTGCCCCTGATCCCAAATCGAAATGGCATATCCTCCGTAAACTTTCACTCTGTGATTCCCTTGTATCCTCATCTACCTACCCTATATCTCCCGATGAATTAAATTCATATTTTGTTTCAACCTTTTCTTCTGATTCTCTTCATCCTTCCTCCTATTTTACCCCAGCTCCTACATTCAGTGATTCTAATTTTTATTTTTCCGATATCTCCCCTTCTGAACTTATTTCCTCCATAATGAATTCCCATTCCAATTCTACGGGCTCAGATGATATTCCCACCAAACTAATAAAACTATGTTTACCTGAAATCATACCAGTCCTCCTATTCATTTATAACTTTTCCCTCCAAAATTCAGTTTTCCCAACATCATGGAAAAAAAAAAAGCATTAATTCATCTTATAAATAAAACATTAAACCCCATGTCTCCAAATGACTATCGCCCTATCTCCATCTTGTCTAATCTTTCTAAGCCCTTGGAAAGATTAGTTCAATCTCAAATTTCCAAATTCCTTGAAGAATCTAACCTCCTCGACCCCCTTCAATCTGGTTTTCGTCCCGGCTACTCCACCCAGTCTGCTCTCCTAAAAATCACTAATGACATATTTACCGCAATAGATGACAAAAAATTAACCGTCCTGTTACTCCTTGACTTTTCTAAAGCCTTCGATTCCCTTGATCACTTTATCCTATTCTCTAAATTAAAATCATTAAACTTTTCCTACAGTTCCATCCGCTGGTTTCAATCTTTCCTTTCTCACCGTTCCCAAGCAGTTAAAATACCAAACCAACCCCTATCTTCTTTTCTCACTCTTACCTCAGGTATTGCTCAGGGATCCAGTATTTCTCCTCTCCTATTCAATTCCTACAATAATGATCTTCCTAATTCAATCTATCACTGTTCCTACCACCTCTATGCAGATGATTCCCAAGTCTATCTCTCCTTCTCCCCTTCAGAGCTATCCACTGCTTTCGCTAAAGTTCAGGAAGATCTGGACAGAATTAGTGCCTGGGCGATTTTAAATAAATTAAAACTTAACGAAAAGAAAACTCAGGCCATTCTAATAGGCTCTAGCTCCCTCCTTAATTCCTACTCACAATACCCTCCTTTAACCTTAAATAATCATCCTATCTCTTTCTACTCCTCTGTAAAAAATCTCGGGATTGTTTTTGATCAAACCCTCTCTCGGAAACCTCAGATTGCCCAAATTTCCCGCCGTTCCATAGGCCTTCTCAAATTATTCCACCGAAAATGTTACCTTCTTCCCCTGTCAACCCGCAAGCTATTAGTCTCTTCCTTATTATTCCCTCACATTGACTATGGTTGTCTGATTTACGGTGGCCTCTCGACGGTTCTCGAAGACAGACTGAAGCGAATCATGAACTGCTTCGTCAGGTTTGTCTTCTGTAGTCCGAGGCGTTCCCATGTTTCCCACCTCTATTCCCAACTAAATTGGCTCTATCCCACTTTCCGTAAACAATATTTCCATGGAACATTCCTATACCAAATTATCAATACCCTCCAACCTTCTTATATTTACAATAAGCTCCAATTTGCAGTCAATCCAATACATACGAGATCCCGTCTTTCTGATCTGTATACCCCGTCCCACAGTGGAACGAATCAACGAATTTGTTGGACATTGGACCAATTCTCTAATAATTAAATTTGTCTTTTATTTGGATCTTAAATTATACTTTATACTTCTTTTCAACAAAATCCATAGATAAATTAATGTTAAAATCAAATCTTATAGGAAAAATTCTGCATTGAAATATATATTTTTTTTTAAACTCATATTTAAAAAAAAATCCATTGTTTGAGGTAATGCTTTATGTTAGGGCACCGTAAGGGTAACAGAAATTGCACCCTTGAACAGCTTTTTCTCCCTTTCGTACCAACTCTGGAACGCTGGTTTTTAAAGTTAAAGGTTAATAATTAGTCAATATAAAAAAATATTGAATGCCTTTTTTTTTTTTTAAACAATTATTTATTAACAAATATTTATAACAAAATTAATTCAATTTCTCTCAATTTCACTCACAATTTGTGTTTGTATAATTTAAAAAAAGAATATATATATATCTGTAGTGGAAAGAAAGAAAACCAATAAAACAAACAGAGCTCTGATTTAGTAAAACAAAAAAAAATTAACTTAATATGTTCATATTTAAACGAATATTTATCTTTACAAAAAAATCATCAAAAAAAATAGAATAACATTAGACTTATAAATACCCTGTGAAAAAAAAGAAAATATCCTCCTTTTGGTTCTATTGATTTTTTTTCTTTTACTGAATTTGATTTTTTCGTCTTGGCCGGCGGCACACGAACTGCTTAACGATGGTCGTGGTCCAGGAGTCCCAGACGAAACAAAAAGTGCTGATTTGAAATAAAAGAACAAAAAAAAAAAACAATATAGGAGCTAAACGGCCTCCGATTGTCGATAACCGAAAGTTTCGGAATTTAATCGTAATAGTCACGATTAATGATACAGGTTAAATGATAAATGTTCTGGCACGGGACACACATGACGCTCACTGGTCAACAATAGGCCAACTACTGAGGCTTAATACGATATCTAACACATGATTATGATTATGACAACAAACCGCTGTTATAAACATTTAATATAACCTATAACAATATTCGGTTATTAACATTTTTTAAATAAAGTATTTTTCTAAAACATATGAAATTGAGAGAGAACGTTTTAGACTAATTAAATTTAAACAAATTATCAGGAATTGTTTTTAAACATAAAATGAACGGCTGAAACACTTTAAATTAACCGTGCAACTACTGGGAAACAACTTATCCATAATAAGATATTTTAGGCGAATAAAACTCGGGATTATTTCAAACGTCTGGGATTTTTCGATGAAAATTAGGAGAAAAAACTCAAATGTAAATTGCGAAAATCGCCTAAAATCGCCCAAAAACTACCTTCACAGTAAATAACTAGAATGCTTGAAGTTTTTTTTTCCATTAGTTGGATTTTGCTCTTAGGTGCTCTTTTCCGAGAAAATGATTTTTTTCTTTTCTTTTCTAGGTCTTGAGAATTAATTTTAAATGATTTCTGTTGATATTGGCGCTACTTTTCGCAAGTTTTCTTTTTGTTTACCTACTTTTGTCTTTTGTTTGTCTGTTTACATTCATTTGTCCTCATATAAAATGCTCAGTTTGTGTGTGTTATTTTAACGACATAGGTGCAATGGTTCCTATAACAAATTTTCAAGTTTTTCAATTTTTCCAATTTAATCATATAAGTTTTAAAGATTATGACCTGGCATTGGAACCATGGATTAATTCGTTTGGACTGGAACAAATTTCAAATACCGCAAAGTTCTGCTTACGGGAAAAATTAAGAAAATCCAGTAGTAGTTTGAACTCTCGCTGGATTTCGTTCCATAGGAAGATCAATAGTTTTTTGGAGAAGCATGAAAACTGGTTGAATTTGGATTTCATTGTTCCTGAAGATGTTACCCTGAACCTACCTTCATCATCATCATCAACAAGCGCAAGTATACCATCTTGTTCTCAATCATTCGAGCAATTATCTGATAGACAAAGACGGAGAAAAAACGGAAAGTTTTAGAAAATGTTCAGAGGATATGTTCGCTTTTGTCATGAAAAAAAGGTTCAAATCTGATGACGTAGATTACATTGTTAATTTTATTAGGGAGCATCCAGAACATGTACTAAGTGTCAAAAAATTTTGTGAAAACCTTTTAAATCCAAAGGACCAAGAGAACGAAAGGGCATTAGCATTATATACAGCCGCTGATTTTACTAAGTTTCAGTACAATGCCGTCAGAAATAATGCAAAAGCATTAGGATATACATCACTTTACCCCAGCTACTATCAGATCCAAAAATTAAAAAAAGATTGTTATCCCCCAGAAGAATCCATATCGGTTAGTGACACTGGAGCAAATATCGTATTGCAAATTTACTTGACCATACTTCTTCTCGGATTTTACAAGTCGTGGGTGGTGAAATAGGGAATGATAACTTTCGTAGTTTAACGTTAAACATTAAGTGGGGATGTGATGGGGCGGGTAACCAATCACAATATAAACAACGTTATTCTTCATCTGAAACTTTCAGCGAAGATTCGGTCATTTTGATTGCCTGTTTAGTACCGATTAATTTGATAAATTCAGAGAATTGTCAAATAGTCTGGCAAAATGAATGTCCGTCATCGACCATATTTTGTAGGCCTATCTCATTTAATTATACGAAAGAAACAGATGAAACTGTAACGTCTTTAGTTCGAGACATTCAGAAACAAATTGATAATTTACTTCCCTATATAAATGACAAAATCTCTATCAATTATAGAATGTTATTAACTATGGTTGATGGCAAAATATGTAATATTTTAACTGAAACTTCTTCAGCTATGAGGTGTTTTTTGTGCAATGCAACACCTAATGAAATGAACAATTTAAAAATTATTACAAACGAGGAAATAGTTAATGGTGAGTATTACTCATTTGGCTTGTCCCCTTTGCATTGTTTGATCAGGTGTTTTGAGTGCTTAATTCACATCTCTTACCGATTAGATTTCAAGTCCTGGAGTGCAAAAACAACAGAGCAAAAGGAGTTACTTGCAAGGGAAAAAAAATCAAGTTCAACATGATTTTAAAATTCAGTTAGGACTTTGTGTAGACCACGTAAGACAAGGTTTTGGTACAAGCAATGATGGAAATACTGCAAGGAAATTTTTTGCCTCCCCAGAAACTTCATCAGCTATAACAGGGGTTGACGAAAATCTAATTAGACGCTTTGCAATAATATTACAAGCTATTTCTTCTGGGTCAATTATAAAACTTGATAACTTTGAAGCCTACACGAAAGAGACAGCACGGTTATATGTATCTCTGTATGGCTGGTATTATATGCCAGTCACCGTGCACAAACTGCTCGTGCACGGAACACTGATAGCCAAAAATGCTATAATACCTATAGGACAATTGTCACAAGATGCTCAAGAAGCGAATCACAAGTTATTCCGAAATTTCAGACTGTTTCATGCCAGAAAATCATCGAGGCAATCAAACAATCGAGATGTTTTAAATAATTTATTAATAAATTCGGATCCCTTAATTTCGACTCTTAGACCGAGAATAATAAACATTAAACGTGATTTATTACCAGAAGCACAATCACTTATTGTTACTTAGAATATAGAAAAAAGAATCTTAATTAAAATTATGTTGTTATGAGTTTAATTCTGATCGTTATTTAAATAAACAATTGTATATAGGCACCTACATATATTATAATTTTGATGTATCAATTAGTCCTAGGATATTAACTGACAAAAGTAATTATCAATTGTTATATTATTTTTTTTTAATAATTAAATATTTTAGTTCGTTACGTTTTATTTTGTAATTTTATTTAATACATATGTATTTATCATTCCATAGAATATTTTATTGCATATATTCTCGTAGTATATAGGTACAATAAATGGTAAGTAAATGATGATAAATTATCCAACATCGAAATATCAAATCTGGAATTCTTACATGTTTACTCTTACGATCTGATCATGATTAGCATATCATTTAATAGTCCATTCAAAAAGCTTTAAAACGGTACCAATAGCATTATTCTAGGAGAAGCAGAAGCGGAGATATTAACGAATGTCCATTCCGCCCTAACGTTCGTTCCACTGTGCGTCCCATAGCATTTCAATATTCCAGCGCTCCTTCCTTTTCCGCTCAACAATCCTCTGGAACTCCATCCCTCCTCACATCAGACAAGCTAAATCCCTGAAAACATTCAAATATTTATATTTCCAATACCTCCTTCTCATCCAGACTGACGCTTGCTAACTATCTAACTACTTAATCAAAAATTATTATTGCATTGCTGGATTCAGTTCTGGAATAATTGAGATTCCTCTTAATAAAAATTTAACTTTCCATGAATATAACATTGGGTACTTCTATTGTACATACAAATCATATCATTGTACCATAAGATTTTTCTATATCATTTTATTTTATTATTTTTTTTCTTATTTAATTCTATCTCCTCTAATCTGTAAAATGTTATCTTCTTTTCTTTTCTTTTTATTTAAAGATTCTTCTATGTACATAGTGTCATTAATGTATTATTGTTTTTCTTTTTTGTAGCTCATTATGTCTCTAACCAGATTTAATTTAGTTATACCTGCAATTATTTGTTATTCTTAAGGGACTTTGTCCCAGAATAAAATTATTTTTCTATTCTATTCTATTCTATTATTATTATCCTTATTATTATTGAAATAATTAAAAAAAAAAATTATTTATTATGATAAATGTGTAAAATGCAATATAACATTTCAACAGAGATAAACTGGGATTTTAGAATGTCGCTTTACAAATAAGACCAATATCACCCACTGTCCTATGAAGGGTTAATGGCAAATAAAAAAAATAATAAATAAATTATTACAAAGGATAATATTTACCTGTAACAATCATTTTCGTGGTGCTATTACAAGTAATAATATTTCTATTAATAAAACCTAACAAAAATATAAATTCCGATTGAAATACAATTCTCTTCAAATAATTACAAGACATAATGTCCCTATCAATTACAGGACTGGTACTAGGACGAGGACAGAATATAGCAATTGGCCTTTTCCCATTTTCCGCTTCTTGGAGCCCCATTCAGTAACAATCGCAGGCAGCCCTCTGCCCTCTGACATTCTATTTTAGTGCTTTAATCTTGTTTAGTCTTTGTTCTATAGACACTCATACGACCCTATATTCTTTAAATTCCCAGAGACCTAAGAATATGTTTAGATAAAGAACTAGACTTGTGGGGCACTTGTTTGTAAAACATATTTTAAGTATCGATAGAGTATGCTGGTACATAAATTCTGAAAAAAAAGAATACATTTTTTTTATTCCTATTTTTTTCTTACAATAATCCATAAGCTTAATTTTTAATAATTCAAATCAAAAAATTAAAATTTATTTAGCATAAATGTTCAAATGAATTTCATTTTCATAAATAACTAAAACATAAATGGCGATAGAATCATAATTATAGTTTGTATATTGAAAATATAAAATAATAGGTTTCACTTAAAGGACATAAAATTTTATTATTATTTATATATATTTTTAAACAAAATTAACAATATAAAACATCAGCCATTACCTCAGTTCTTGAGCACACAGAAATTGCTTGAGAGCTGCCGCATGCCGGGCCATTACACACCAGGTTTTATTAGAGCCCTTTCCTAGGAATTTAGGGTACTCTGGGAATTTAATTATTTCCCCTAGTTTATGCTCATTGTTCTTTTTATTACTCGGGGAGGGGGGGATTGGAAATAAAACAATTAACTTTATAGTAGTTTTTAAGTTTCTTCAAAATAATTTATTTAACAAATGTTTAATTTGTATATGTTTCAGAAGATTTTAGTATCATATTCCATTGTTACATATCATGTTAACATATAAACGTGTATATTGCTGGTGATCTATCATCTAGTGATCTATTTTGAGTAATATTTACATTAAAAAGAGCATAACATAAATATAAATGTATATAAATAAGTATAAAAATGAAAACTTGTTTCCATTATTTTTTTGCGATATTCTCTAAAACTAAGCAAAAACGAGCAAATCTCTAAAGGACTTTTTGTCTTAGTTTTTCGGTCCCCTATAAGTTCCTGAAGTTTTGCCATTTAAATTCGGTACACCATGTATAGACATCCCAACACACTCTATCCAAAATGTATTAACGTATATGATGTTTAAAACTCATCTATCTATAATATAATTTATTCATATAGAAAATATTAATAATAATAATAATCAATTTACTTGTTAAAGAAAAGGATCTAGTACAAATATTTCAAAATATAAACAATTTAGTACATACTTCTTATGAGTAGCTGACCGCATATCTTAGTAAAGTTTGCATTGTGAATAAAATAAAATGTTACTTCTACTATATACATACTACACATTATTAGACGCTGGTATAAATGCATAATTTTACATAATTAAAAATTAATAATTAATATATACTTATATACATTTATATGCATGAACAAAGATTAAATAAATGGAAATACTGATATATCATATCCATAAAGCAAATAATACTCAAATAATAACATCTGAGCAAGTGACTAGTTAATTAGTAATTTCGGGAACAGTGTATATCTTAGGAACTGATAATAAAAATAAGTAAATATAATTTTCTTTTTCAATACTGTCTATATTGAGAATGTTCTCTATATTTACATAAGGAGGTGAATCAGTTATATATTGCTGCAGATATATCTCTCTACATACATTGGATGACGGGCACAGGAGAAGAAAATGATGTAGGCTATTAGATATATGTTGCTTACAGGCACTGCAGATTTCTTCATCTTGAATAGTGTAGGATGTATTTTGAAAATATTACATATTATTATTAACCAATATTTTTTTAATCTAATTAAACGATCCTCTTTTTAACTTCTAATCAGAAGAATGTTTTTCTAATTTAAAAAAAAAAAAATTCAAATCTCGACTCACACCTGTCAGTCAAAGTGATTAACTATTGGGGAATTTGATGAAATACTGAATTTTTTGGCGTGAAAGGCATGAGAGGGAGACTAACCCTGCGATACATCCTCCTAACTTGATTTTCTATTTACTTATTTTTTCTAACTTTTAACGATTATTAGTATGTTGGTATAGCAATGTATTTTTTGTGAATTCGTTGGTAGAGGATCCGTATTTGTTTATTAACAGTTGGAATGCGAAGATAAGATGTAGAGTTGTGCTGTTTATCTATAAAAATGCATTCGTGACAAACGTTTATGTAGAAACAATTTGTAAAAAAAAAAAAAAAAAAATCTTGAGATTAAAAATTAAAAAAAGTTAATTATTTCATTAGATTAAAAAATAGCGGTTAATAATGATATATAATATTTTCTTTAAAAATAAATTACATTTTAGGTAGATGAGTATAAAACATTATATACAATTACAAATATATAGATAATCCACGTAGCTAATGCTTATTCACGTTTATGATGAAAAATATTTTTTCATAATCAATTTTCAAAAAGATAAAATATAATTTGTTGGGAAGGAGTGACCATCTTGTTGACGTTAAAAATCTTGAGGTCCTGGCAGAGATGGAACTAGTGTTCTTTACTGGTTTTGTTTATTATAAATGCTTTTTTCACTAGAAAATTTTGTAATATTGATTGTGGTTATAATCAACGCCTCAAAGTACCTCGGTATGTTTTTACAAAAATCTAAAATACGTAAAAGAAAGCTACTATAACCGCGATGACCGAAGGATTTCTCCACGTTGTAGCAATTGTGGCATGGCCGAGCACGTTATTTCTTCTAAAGAATGTAAAAATGCGACCTCCTGTGTAAACTGTAAAAACTCCCATAATAGCTTTGACAAACAGTGCCCCGTTTTTATTGTAGAAAAGGAAATTAAGACCATACAAATTATAGAAAAAATAGCTGATAGTTCTGCCAAACAAAAGTTCCTAGGTAGTGCTCCTCAGAACCTTATCCACCTCCGACCAACCTTCGCCCAAATGACAATAAAACCTAAATCAACCACTGCATAAATAGGAGTTCAAACCGACATTCCACACCCAATTGAAGAACACCATACTCATAACAAAGACATTACCGGTATAAAAGACCTTATTCAACTTTATTGACGGACCAAATTATCTCCTTTACTGAATCCTCTCCATCCACATTCACTCAATCCTCATCTGCAGTACAACCTTCACTGCCAAAGAATACTAGTTTTCATGATAATTCTAATCCGCATGCTTCTAGTCAGCATTCTAGTAATAATCATTTCACCCCTCCTCCACCTCTACAATGTACCATTCTTAAAGACATATCTGCTGTAAGTCAAAAAAAAAAGTCAAAGCAAAAACTACCAAAGGAAAGAAACAATGGGGATAAAAGTAAAAATATTGTGGTTTAACCGTAAATATAAACTTGAATCTAGGGTTTTTTTATTAAATTATTATCTTCAATATACATTTTATATAGCTAGTCTTAAAATAATCCAGTGGAACTGTAATGGTCTCTTAACTGAAATACAGAACGCCTTCATCAATAAAGAACATGCAGTTGGTATATATTTCGACACCAAAAATGCCTTTGACACAGTCTCCCAATTTAACATACTCAAACAATTACAACAATGGGGAGTGAAAGGGAATCTAGCTAACTTTATCAAGGGTTTTCTTGGAACCAGATATTTCAAGGTTATGGTTGGTGGGACTTCTTCTGAAAAGAACACTCTAAGCCATGGTATACCACAGGGTTCTGTGTTGAGTACGACCTTGTTTTCTATCGCAATTTGTGCAATCACCGATTGTTTAATGCCTGGCGTCTCTGGATACCTATTCGCTGATGACTTTGCTATACTCTGCAAATCACCTGACCTGCAGTAAATCAGAACCTGCCTCCAAAGCACGGTAAATAAATTAGCTTCCTGGTCACAAAGAACAAGCTTCAAGTTTTTGACAGAAAAGTCTCGTTGTGTGCATTTCCACCGCAAAAGAAACCCAGATATTCCACCTCAAATAATGCTAAATAACAATCCTCTGGTTTACACCAATGTTACCCCATTCCCGGGTCTCCATCTATATAGTAAACTAACCTGGTCCATTCACATAGAACAGCTAAAAACGAAAAATACAAGCAGACTGAAGATACTGAAGAAATTAGGGAATACAACGTGGGAATCGGGCAGGAAAACCATGCTGCGTGTTTATGAGGCATTAATACTTAGCAAAATTGATTACGCCAGCTTCATCTATGCCTCCGCAAAAAAAACTAAGATTAAAAGGCTGGATTCATTCCACCATGCCGACATACGCCTTTCCACCGGAGCATTCAGAACAAGCCTAGCACTCAGTCTTAATATCGAAGCGGGAGTCCTACCCCTCTCTTATCGCCGCCAGAAGCAAGGGGCTAAGTATATAACAAAAATTTATACTCAACCAGATAATCCGGTATATCTTTCAATTTTTAATCAAGCTATTCTTTTTCTGGATCCCCAGCCATTCCGGTATACCCGGAAATGAAGAGGTGGATGGAGCAGCAAGAGAAGCCCACCAATTAGAAACCATTACACCCACTTTCTTGTCCGCGACAGAGATGTTTCGACCACTCCACATCAAGATTTTGGGTGAATCGCAGAGTGCATGGTCGGCATCGGAAGGTAATAAATTTAAAGCAATCAAACCGAACATCGGTGGCTGGGCCTCATCCTCCAGACAATGTAGAAGGGAGGAAGTCATAATCACGCGATTTAGAATTGGACACTGTCGTTTAACTCATGGCTACCTGATGGCAAAGAGGATCTCTCTCTACCAGAGTGTCAACTCTGCAGAGTTGCTCTAACAGTGAAGCACATCTTCGAGGAGTGTCCTCAGTACAGGAGATATATGGATAAATGTGGTGTACCTCGTCAGCTCTGTAAGGCCTTGGGCGATAGTGAACAGAACATTTCTAATACTATAGAATTTAAAAAGAAAATTAATTATATAATTGCATTTAATGTTCGTTACTTTATTCATTACTTTTTTTTTTCTCTTTATTTATCTTTTATCACATTATTATTTTTATTTTTTATTATTTGTTTTTATATTATTATTTTTATTTTATTTTTTAAATCTTATTTATGGTTAAAATTAATATAATTTTATTAGAAATTTATTATTGTTATTGTCATTGTTGCAATGCAGGTGGTATAGTAAAGTTCGGGTATATGGGCAATAATAACCATAGCAGTTTTTTGCCCTTAAAAACAAACAACAACAACAACGTAAAAGAAAAATATTTTAAAGCATTATCTAATTATATATATTTTTTTTATTTTAATGATAATTTGTTAGTTTCATATTTCCATCACTATAATAGATATTAATTAACGGCAAGGACCGAAATACTAAAAATATTAGAAATTCCATAACTAATAACTCACCAATAAAATCGAATTAAAAATATAAGTATTCACATTGGTAAATATAAGTGTATATTAGAAAAACTGAATAACTCATTCATTTTTTTTACATATCTGTTAACACTCAAAGTGTTTCTACTAATTCGAAAAAAAAAAAAAAAAATTTCCATGATTATGCTAGAAATAATATAAAAATATAGGTCACCTTCGGTTGCCTGGCAACTTCTCAACGAACACCGCTTTGAATATAAAGCAGCCTGCCTTCCCCTTGGAAATCACACATCTTAAATTCAATATATAAACACAGGATTCAAATAAATCAGAGTCATATAAGGGCATTCTAGGTATAAATTAAAAAAAAAAAAAAGAAGTTATTTATTAAAATAAATTACTAGGTACAACTATAAAGATGGGAGAAAAATACATGTTTGTTCGGTTTTCATCCAAAGATGAAAACAAGACTAACGTAATTTTACTAATAGCCATAGACAGAGATATAAATATAATCAATATTACGAAGAATCTGCATTATTGAAATACTTTCTGTCATCAATCAATCAATCAAAACGGCGCTACAACTCAAAGTGAGTCAAGGCCTCCCGTAGCATCAATCGCCAGTCATCTCGGTGTCTTGCTGCTGCTCTCCAGTTCCTCACTCGCAAGATGGACAACGCATCCTCCGCCACTCTATCGACCCATCTCAGTCTTGGTCTGCCGACTCTTCTCTTGGCAAATATTTTTTCCTCTAATAGTTTTTTAGGGACTTCATCTGGATTCATCCTCGCCACATGCCCTGCCCATCGGAGTCTTCCAATTTTAATATATTTTATAATATTTGTATCTTCCTGCATTTTAGAAATAGTCCAGCATTCAGAGGCGTAGGTCAGAATAGGTCTTATTAAGGTTTTATACAGCTGGACTTTGGTTTTGCGGGAGAGGTTTCTACTTCTAAAGTGCTTCAGGAGTCCTAAATAACACCTGTTTGCAGAAATTAATCTTCTATTTATTTCCAGCTGCATATTGTTGTCGGAGTTCACTTGAGTCCCTAAATAAATGAACTCTTTAACTTGTTCAAATGTGAAGTCTACCAATTATGTCCAGATCGTCCGCAAAACCAAGTATTTGTATTGAATGATTGTATAAGGTGCCCCCAATCTGCAGACCTGACTTCCTTACTGCACGTTCCAGAACCATATTAAATAAAAGGCACGCAAGACTGTCACCCTGTCTAAGGCCTTTGTAAGTCTCAAAATCTCTTGATAGAGCTCCATGTACTTTGACAGCACATTCCACCTTATTCATCGTCATTCTTATCAAACGAACTAACTTGCACGGAGTTCCTAACTCTAATAGAGTTTTATAGATTTCCTCCCTTATGATATTGTCATATGCCTTTTGGAAGTCGATAAAGAGATGGTGAGTGGTGATATTATGCTCTCTAGTTTTCTCCAGGATGGTTCTTATCGAAAAGATTTGGTCTATAGTTGATCGGCCCCTCATGAACCCTGTCTGGTACCCTCCGATTTCTCTTTCTGCAATTGGTCGCAGTCTCTCATATAAAATTATTGATAATACTTTGTATCCGTTGGAGAGTAGGGATATTCCTCGATAGTTGCCGCATTCCAGTATGTCCCCTTTCTTATGTATTGGACATATTATTGTTTTGTGCCAATCATATGGCATTTGCTCACTTTCCCATATATCCATTATAAGGTTGTACAGGAACCTTTCCATTTCCTCTCCTCCATACTTCAAGAGTTCTCCATTAACTCTGTCTGCGCCTGGTGCTCTATTATTTTTAAGGTGCTCTATAGCCTCTTGGACTTCCTCAAAGTCAGGTGGTTCGAGATTGCCTTCTGGAATTTCCAGGGGGGGGGGGGTCCCAACAGCACTTCCCTATCTTCATTCAGGAGTCCACTGAAATAATCCTTCCATCGTTCCATCACTTGTCTTTCATCATTCAGCAGTGTTCCTTCAGCATCCCTGCAAGCTCTCGTCCGGGGCGTAAAAGGCCTCCTGCTAGAGTTAACCCGTTGATAGAACTTTCTAGTTTCATTAGTGCTTTTTAGATGCTCCATTTCTTCCAGCTGATCACAATCCCATTTTCTTTTCTTTTTCTGATGGAGTCTTTTTTCTTCTCTACGCTTCATACGGTAGTTCTCAGTTGAGTTTCTAGTATTTCTCCTTTGTATCATCAGTCGGTAGGCAGCATTCTTCTCACAGGTTACCTGCCTACATTCTTCGTCAAACCAAGGAGATCTCACAGAGCATTCCTCATGGCCTAGAGTCTCAGTGGACACGTCAAAAATAGCTTCCTTACAAGTTCTCCATCTCTGGGTAAGATCATCGTCCAATTCGAGACTTTGGAATTTCCTGTTCATCGATGCCATGAAAAGGAGTCTTTCCTCTGGGTCTCTTAACTTTAGTACATTAATATTTTTTGGTCTCTTGGCGATCTGGCTCTTCGTTACCGATATTCTAGCTCGTATTCTTGCTATCATGAGATAGTGGTCCGAGTCTATATTTGCACTCCAAAATACTCTCACGTCCTTTAGACTCGACATGAACCTTGAACTTATGAGGAGATGATCTATTTGGTTCGTGGTCACCCCGTCATTCGAATGCCAGGTAGCCAGGTGAATTCTTTTATGAGGAAACATAGTACTCCCAATCACTAACCCTCTAGAGGCAGCAAAGCCAATTAGTCTCTGACCGTTATCATTTGATTGCTGGTGAATACTGTGATTCCCTATAGCATGTCGAAATACCCGCTCTCTTCCTACTTGCGCATTGCAGTCACCAATTACTAGCTTTATATCAGCTCTAGGGCAGCCATCCATGCACCTTTCAAGAGCGTGGTAAAAAGCATCCTTTTCCTCTTCAGCTGAGGGTTCCGTTGGAGCATGAACATTTATTATACTATAATTATATAATTTCCCTTTGACTCGTAAATAGCAAATCCTTTGACTAATAGGCTTGAAGTCAATTATTAGTTGAGAAATTCTCTTATTTACTATGAATCCGGTCCCAAATGTGTGGTACTTCTGATCGCAGCTATAGTATATGTCATGGTGTGGTTTTGAGAACATCCCGTTGCCTGTCCATCTTACCTCCTGGATAGCAGTGATGTCCAATTTATAGTGGTCCATTTGAGTAAGGAGTTGTTGTAGAGCTCCTGGTCTGTAAAGAGAGAGAACATTCCATGTTCCCAGTTGAAATTCCATTAAACAGGCGTTACGTCGTTTCCTTGAAATCAATCCGGCATGTCTTTGTACAGGTTTCCTAATAAATAAGATTTAAGGGGAGGGGGTTATCAGCCCAAACTTTGCCCCCGAGTCAGGTGGAGGGGCTGCCTCCTTAAAGCCTCCTGACTGGCTTCCCCGTCCGGAGCGGCTACCTAGGGAAGGTGATCTTAGGGTGTGTACTGTGGTTGACCTTTGTCTGTAGTAGGTGGTTGTTGTCGTGTGTGCTGTGTTGGTGTACTGTATGATGTTAGAGTACTGTCCCCCCAACCTGGAGGGCCAGTGGCTGATTGCAGTCTACTGACTGGGCGATGGGGCCGCCAATTCCCGACGCCAAAATACTTTCTGTACTCACGGAAAATGTGAAAAATTACCATTTCATTACGGAAACATTCGTGTAAAAAATTTCCTATTGAGGAGTAACTAAAAGTAAATTTTAAAAATGTTTTTTATATTTCTTATATAAATATATGCGCTACAGCATAAGCTGTACCTTGGCTTCATCAAGCTAGATAGTCATTCCCTTGTATCTCCAACCTTCCTTCGCCAAACTCTCACTCCCTGAGCCCCACCAGTGTCTTCCTCAACGTTGTCTAGCCAGCTTACCCGAAGGCTCCTCTCTCTCTCATGCCATATAATATTTTTTATTTTGCAGTCTTACCATCACCATCAGTTGCTGATTTAGTAGAAACCATATATCCTTTTTGCATTAAATAAGAAACTAAAATTATAAAATACTCATTACAATCCGTCCATTCTCTCATCTTAACTTGTCTCTCATTGGATTCTTTATAATCCTCGAAGGCCTCTTATAAGCAGATGGCCGCGGAATCTTCTAATATAAAACTTTTAATAACTGTAAGTTTTTTTCATGCCATTATATTCTTATATTTAAAGTTATCAATTTAATAGACAAAGAAAAGAAAAACATAACTACAATTTACCTTTAGCCTATTCATCATCGTATCATTACAGTCGAGATCTCTTCATGGAACATACAACTTTTTAATATTTTCCAGAAATGATAAGAGGAATCAGTGCCCTCGATTCCGGATTACGAGTTGTAATATAGTCCTTAATTTAATTAAAGTTTTTAATGAGAGTCTCATGAGGTGGGGGGGGGGGGTGACGATATAAATTAAATAAAAAATATTTATTCACCGAACTCAGCTGCCGTATTAGCTTCATCTTATATATGCTTTATTACATTGAATTGAAGAATAAGCACATCAAGACCGGACACAATCACTAATAGACTGACTGCAGCACTAAACAAAATAGAGAGATTCTACAACAAATGCAAAATAAAAGCCGATTAACGCCATTTACAAAGAGAGGACCAAACAATATTCCCCGAATGAATGTAAACAGAACGTCTGCAGCTAGGTAAACACAATCAGATTAAATATTTAGGACTTAACATGGACAAAAGACTTCTAATACTAATTATGTGTGCAATAAAGCTAACAGGGCTCTTTGTACTACATCTCAATGCTTAAATAGGAATTCTAAGCTAAATACAGATTATACATTATCATTATGTAAAGTCTGTTTAAGACCTATGCTAACATATACTATGACTGCTCACTACTAGCACATCAACAAAATTTCTTTATTAGAGGTCTCTTGGCCATCTTCTTTTTAGAGGCCTCGTAAATGTATCTTAAAAAAAATGGGATACCAGTTAAGATACTAATGGATTTGAAAGTTTATGGAGTTTACTATGAAAGGGTAGATATCTGGTTTGAGCTAATTCAGAAACGTATGGTACATCAGAATGTTTATAGTCAAGTTTGTGACAAAGTAAGGAGCATTAAGGATTTTTCTAAGGATTTTTGATTTTAAGGATTGGATACGTGATGAATCGGGTAATTTAGTGGGGCCCAAAGCTCCATATATCCAAATAAGTAAAATTACTGTCATGTAAATATGTCTTTAGTCATTTATTAGAACCTTTTAACGCTTTTTGTAAATGTTGGAGTTTGTTTTCTTTTAAGTATGCTATGCTTTATTATTACAAAAACAATATTCACAATGAAATTTAATAAGTTGATATTAGGTATTTACAGTTATTGTTGATTCTACATAAAAAGAATCAGTGAACCTAAGTATTATTAAACACTAACATACCTAGAGACTATCTAGAAGAATTGAGAGCAAAAATGTTTAATCTCCTTCTGTTCTTTACATTTAGACCTCAAGAGTCACTGCCAGACTGAGTGAAGCTCCTCCAAGTCCCAGCACGCCACTTATTGACTGACTGGTTCTATATCAAGTCCCTTTTTACCTACTCTTCTGTCACATTATGTGGTAACCCAACCTGTGTTATATATGTTTAGTGTGAAGGTTTATTAAGATCGTTTTCAGAATCGTATCAGACTTCAAGCTGAATTATTTATATACGTCATTTAACTCATAATAAACTCATTAAATCAGTGAAAAAGAATATAGTAAGATAATTCCAGGGAAAAAGATTTACTATGAGTACAGACCAAAAATTGTTATTTTAAAGATTTGTTTTAAAATAAGTTGAAGTTACATCTATCTTTACAGTGTATATCATTGAAAAAATAAAACAAAAAAATTATTAAATAATAATAATACAGTTATTATTTTAAATGCTGTTTGTTTAGTCGTAATATGTGGACAAATCAGTAGGAGGGATTTATTTAGTATTCGCAATGTAACAGTAAAAGGATATAGAGCACAGGAAAAAAACCAGATTTCACGAGCAAAACCGAACAAAAAAGTTTTGGTAAAGAAGTTTGAAGAACGAAAAAGTTTGAAGAAAGACGAAGTTTAAGCAAAGAGTTGCTGGTTCTTGACCAACAGTCGAACTCATTAGAATCGAAGCAAATTCCATAACATTAAGTTTCCGTTTCCATATCGGACGAAAGATCGTGAGGATTTCTGTGAAAAAATAGCCTCCAAGACCTACTGAATAATATGATCAATATGTGAACAAATACAAAGAGGAAAATAATGTTTTACTATTTTTTTTTTTTTTTTTTTGAGATATGTATTTTCTACATTCTGGTCTTTCTTCGATCATTTATTTATTTTCGTTCTTACATTGTGAATACTAAATAAATTCTTCCCACTGATTTGTCAACATAAAAAGACAAAGTAAACTACTTTATTATAGAAATAAAAAGTAATCAATGCAAGGCATACATGAATTTTTTAGATTATATAATTTTCTGTAATAGCAAAAAGAGATTTGTAAGGCCAGATTACTAAAACTGTTCTATTGTTTTACCCAAGTGACTGTTGAATCGATCTTTTTACACGACATTGACTTGCAGTCACCTAAGTCACTGATTGTTGTATCTCCTCATTTTTTACAATGTTCTATAAACAAAAAAATTTTTCAATAAATACAAAAAAAAAATTATATATACAAAAAATTCATTAATTTTTTGTGTAAAACTATACAAAAAATACAGCTAATATTTTGTAAAAGTAAATTATTGGGGTGTATAAAAAAAATGACCGTTTCTTAAACAAATATTTGTATTATTATTTCTTTGATATAAAATACAATTGATACTCAAAGTATTGTCCATTGTTATTTACCGCCATTACCCATCTGCTAGCCAATTGCTCGATGCCACGCTGATACCATTCCTTGGGATGGCTGTCAAAGAACAGCATTTTCAACTTCCGTTGACAACCGCAAAATTATCAAATTGTTTCCCTTGAAGAAAATGGGCCATATATCGAAACAAGTAGTAATCCGATGTTGCGAGGTCTGGACTATATGGTAGATGAGGCAGGAGTTCAAAACCATGAAGATGATGTAAATGTTTCTGCTGATTGTTGAGGAGTAAGTTCGTGAGGGACCAGTCTACAGGTCTTTTTCACCTTCCCCTTGGAGAGAAGATGGCGACTAACAGTATCTTTCGACACACCACACTCCCTGGCAAGTTCGCGAGTACTTGTGGACGGATTTGACTCAATAGCTTCCTTCAGAACCTCATCAATATCCATTAATGACCGCCCGGAACCCTTCTTCCTTTCCAACGTCGCATCTCCACTTCTAAATTTTTCAAACCGATGCCGCGTAGTGCGCTCTTCATGGACACCTTCCTCTTCATATTTAATAATTTCACGAGTTGCTTCAGCGGCTGTGAATTTTTTTTTTTCCAGTAATGTCTTAAAATTACGAGAATTTCGTAGGACAATGTCATGTTTCTTCTCTGAAATAAATAACTGAACTGAAGCTTTTTTTTGAAGAAGTCCAGTGTTATGTGTTAAGAAGCTTAGAGAATGCTCTAAAGGGATTATTAAGAATTGGTAAATAATAAATAGCATCAAGATATTTACAGACTTTTGAACTCTGGAATTTGATAAAACGGTCATTTTTTTTATACGCCCTATTATTACTACACTTAATACGAGAAGAATTGGTTTGTTATATACATAAAAATAACACTCTATGTATTATGGCTTATAGTTTAGTAATTTTTAAAATTAAAATTAAAATAAATTATAGAAATAAAGATGAATTGCTATTTTTTATTTAATGTTCATAGTGAGCAGTTGACCAAAATCTTGGATGCCAGTAAAACAAGGTGAGTTCATCCGAAAATTGTGAGAAATAATCCAAAATTATATTCAAACTATTTTGATTGTTTGTTTATTTGGGCTAACGTCCTTATGGACTTCAACTAGGACAGGAAGAAGGGTTATCCTACAAGTTACCAACCTAATCTTGACCTTACCATTCTGGTTAAGTTAGGTTGGTAAACTATCTATATACATTTCATGCCTTGGTTGGATTACATAAGGACATGAAGCCCAAATAAACAAACAAAATCGTTTGAATATAATTTTGGAGTAAATAGCCTTATTGTAAACACATCATCGATTCATCATTATCATCACCATGATTCATTGATTATTGAATATTATTCTCCATTTCAGCTTCTGAATATTTATACAGAATATGAGTCTGGTTTTATCTTCACTTTTTATTTTATGAAGTTTCTGTTTAAATTTTTAATTTAATAGAATGAATTCACTGTTGCTTAAATTTTGATTCAATTTTTCCATTTATTATCATTGACCATTTTCACATAGCAGTGTGAAATTTTCCACCTTATTATACTTTCAAACTTTTTTTCCCGAGAGGGTTTAAAATTTAATAGTGATTCGTTTATGTGACTATTGGTCTTATAAGGGTATTTTAAATAATATTCATACCTACATGGTTAACGTTTGAAGGTCAATATTTTGTGACGAATTGTAATTTATGTGTTTCATTACATATATAACATATTAAATAGTGCATAAAAGTAATATAAATTTAATCTTATTTCTAATCTCTTTAATGAGGGAGGTAAAACCTCATCAACCTTGATGTTAATCTTGATCTTCGCCTCACCTGGAATTACCACATCAATAATAAACTGACAACGACCTATAAAAGGCTGGCAGCATTTTACTGTATTTTTTAAAATATTAATTTTCATCTTTTAAATCTTTTTATTGATATTTACAACTGTAAATGTGCAATTTACTGTAAATGGATATGGAGTCTGCTATGAAAGGATAGGTGTCTGGTTTAGGCTAAATCAGCAACATTTTTGACATTAAGATCTTTATGGATAAATTTATTTGTGACGAAGTAAGGGTCATTAAAGATTTTGGATTATAAGGATTGGATAAGGGAATAATTAGAAAGTTTAGTCGAGCCCCAAAGTTCAAATAGGTTTGAAAACTGTCATATAAATGAGTCTTTTGTAGTAAATCGGAAGGTTTGAACGTATGTCTAGTAAATGTTGAAGAAGTCGAAAACGACGAGCAGTTTCCTGTCGTTTTAGTGTTCTATGTGGATTCCGAGTTAAACGTTTGTCCAAGTAGAGTCATAGGTAGCGGATCTGTTCAACAAGGATTAGTGAAATATTGTTAAAGGATACTCTAGGACAAAAAGTCGTAAGTTTGCGACGAAAAGTAAAGATTATTTGATGAGATTTGTTTGGATTTATTTTAACTCTCCAATTTGATTCTGGTTGATGACATAAGATTGAAGAGTTTGTGAGGCAATGGAGGGATCATTATTTACTGGTAACACACAATTGTCAGCTGTATACAACGTGTAGAGAATGGGACCTAGGATACTACTACCTTGAGTAACATTGCCAGTTTAAACAAAGAGGGAAGAATAGGAAAAGTTATCATTAATTATAAAGTTTTTATCATAGAGATAGGAGCGAATAATATTTATTATGTCAAGTATTTGTTTTATTTTTTCATTATAATTTTGTTTTATTTTATACTAATTATTATTTGTTTGTTTTTTCTCATTTTTTTAAATTTAAATATCATTATTTATATTATCATTGAGTATCATTCATTTATATGGAATCGTTGTAATGATATTCCGTTGCTCTGTTTTTTCTTTCAAATTTATTTTTATTATGTACTTATTCTGTAGTTACCAATATTCCAAAATTATAAGACATGGCTGTTTCTTGCATGAGGCTATAAACTTACCTCTCCTACAGCTAAAACATCATTAGTATTGATATATCATCCATTTAAGACTTACCAGGCCGATCTGAAAATAAAAATCTTATTCCTCATTATTTCTATTGAACTTTGTGAATTACAGTTGTGAATTGATATAATACTCATTGAAAGGCAGACCGCTGCTCAAATCACTATAAATTATCTACGTGGCATTAGGAAGGAGTTTAGATTATATTCGATGACTGAACCATAAACCATCGCTGAGGTTGTCATCCCAAGTATTGGTTGAGAATTCTCCGAGGCTTAAGGCAATCCTCGACCTGGGATCTTCAAGTTTTCCATTAAATTACTGGAAAGGGCTCCCTCTCCTGGTTATTATAAATTGGAAAATTGACTTCCCAGTTTCCATTGTCTGCTCTCCCCGAGCTTCGGAGGGTTTTATTCAACCTTCTATTTGTCCGCATTCGCTCAATTAGGCCCATGTTTGAATAATTCTTAAGAATAGAAACCTTATTATGTATCTCAGCAAACATTCTCTCCACATAAAGATAGGACTACTGATATGAAGTTCCTTAAATTAAAGAGTGTGAGAACAAGGAGCAGACGAGTCAAGGAAATAAGTATTGTTTCAAGAAATACACTAACAGGAAAAAAAGTTCCATCTAAATGTTGTTGTTTTTTTCTCATTTTCTTGGCTAAAGGTTTCATTTTTCTTTTCTTTGAGGTTTTTACATCTTCATATAATTTTCCTGGGGTATACGAAAAATAATATTACATAAATGCAAGCAGTATTTAAAAAATAAGAAGAGAAAGAATGGAAGTAGAGAGGAATATCCAAGAGAAAATAGAGGGAAGGAGACTGAGATGGTTCGACCATATTAAAAGAATGGATAATAAAATAACCTACAAAATAGCTTATGAACGAACGGGAAGCAGAGAGTAAAAGAAGGAAAAGTAGGCCTCGCATCAGGTGGAGATACGTTGTGGAGTATGTTGGACGGAGACTAATGGAACAAGAAGCGATGGACAGAAAGGAGTGGATGGACCCATCGAGAGAAGGAAACTTCGAATTGAAAGTTCTGACGAAACTTTAGATACAGGCTTACTTATTTCGACTGCCATGAACCATATTGAAAAGAACTACAAACGGTTTTGTAAAAAATTAAATGGAAACAAACGGTCCAATTAGGGAACTCATATAGTAACACTTTAAAATAACTAATGTACAGGCTGTCTCCCTCACGCCAACCCATGCTCTGATTATTATCTGATTGTAATATCATATTACAGGTTCATATAAAATTTTTTAGAGTTGAAAAAACCTCTTTGTTTGAGATTAATCCGAAATCTTTTCCCCACTTTTACTGAAATTATTTTAAATACTTGAATGCAAAATATTTTGAAATCAGATGTTTCATTATACAGTATCAAAAACATGTGTTTTCAATACCCGGTTTGAGTGATAAGTGAAAAGTGACTATTTTCCGTACTAGGACGTAAAATGAAACAGTTGAATAAATATATGTTTTGAAAAAACTCACTCGTGATTACTCAGGTTATTGAGCGATTCCAGTTTATATTTGTCCTGAGTTTACTGTTTCAAAACAATGTTGGCAGCTCAAGATTATCTTGAAATACCGGAAGTTATTTTAGAAGAAGCACAGAAAGCAACGGAGGAACTATTACCGGCTAAATCCTGTGCTAAATATGAGGTGAAATACGATAGGTTTTGTCACTGGTCGAACATAAGAAATGTTGGTGCTGTTTGCGACGATGCCTTGCTCGTTTATCTGTCAGAAATAGCAAAAATCTTATAGTCACCTGCTTTATGGTCAATGTTTTCAATGATAAAAAGTAGTTTGTCAGTTATTTATAATAGATGTAAATAATCTTTGTTTTGTTAACAGCTGTTGAAATTTGTTTCCTGTTAACTTAAAATAAAGAATAAATTATAAGGGAAATGGTCAAATATATTTTTTTATGTTTGAGCAGTCTTTGGAAAAGTAATTTTAATATCTCGTACGAAAAGTGGTTTTCGATACTTGGTCGAATTTCCACACCACCACAACTCGACCTCGCACAGAAAACGCTCATTTTGCACCCTAGTAATGAAAATAAATAATTTATTATTACCTATAAACAATTAAGCACTATCGTAGTATTATTCATCTTGTATATTTTATTTTGTTTAGTTTGCAGAAGTTTGTGTAGAACAGCAGCTAACACCTATTAGTAATTGAATTAACTTCTGGACCCAAAAGTTAGTATCTGTCCGGGCGTGTGGAAGTACCGTTCTGTGTTTAGGATTCTCCCTCCTATGCACAAATTAATTTATCTTAGTATACAATAAATTAATTCGATTTGCAACAAATGGGTACTGTCAATATTATTAGGCGGGACAATATCTAGCTATATAGCTATGTGTTGACTATAGTTTTACTATTTTTTATTGTAAATAATTTTTAAATTCATTAAAATATTTTTTTTTTTTTTTTCAATTCCACGGTCTTAAGAACTCCCAGTTTGTCTTTTCGACCAGTGACATGGCAAGAGAGGTGCGCTTGGATCTCCTAGATTCCTGCTTTTAATTGAAGAAATGGAAGAATTATCGGATTTAGGCTTTCACAGGTTGGATGTAAATATTCTAATAAAAATGAAAATGTTAATTTTTTATACATTTTATTTTATTGTAATTGCAATGCTTCAGCCTTATTTATTTTTTACTTAAGTACTTATTTATAGTATAAAATTTATTCATTTTATTTTTATTTTTTACAACTCTTCTTCGATCAGTATAAGGGACTAGTGATTTTAAACTCGTTATTCTTTTGGGTTTAAAGAATGTCAGTTTGCCAACATTTTTAATAATTTTCCAAAACCCTCTAATTATTCTTAAAATAATATTTAGGCAAAAATAAATACTTTAAGACCTTAATAATAAGTACAACTTATTCAATTTTTCACAACACTGATATTAAAAATGGAGCTTTGAAGGCTCAACTAATTTCAAGACGATTGAACTTATATACTTCTTCACAACATCTAACAAAGTTCCTTACTAATTTATCTGGGTTCTAAAAATTGTACCGGTTTTATAATGACCTTAAAAACAGATCTATAATAAACTTTCATTAGCTAAAAAATTATCTCAGCTATTGAATTTTAAAAATAAGATCACAGAAACTAACGAACGACATAAAAAGTTCCCCTCTGGTATTTTTTTTTTTATATCGTGACAAGGGTTTGATAAAATATCCGCTCTCAAACAATACAACTACCTTTTTCAAAGCCTTCCTGATTGCGTTTGATTTAAAATTCTATAAGCCCTGGCGATGCCGGGGTTCTCTCAGAGTCGAGCGGAGTCGCTTCAGAATTTCATGAGGTCTTTTATTGATTCTGTTTCACTTTTCGAATCTTCACGTTACCTAAAGTCGATCGATAAACACCATCCTTAGATAGTAATTTTTTTAATTTTTAACCTCATAATTAAATCAGTGTAGAAAATAATATTAATGTTATGATCAGCATTTAAATAGTCTAATAAATAAATATTGAAACAGTTAAATAGAATAATATCAAATTAAATTCATTGCTAATAAAATATTAAAAATCATTAGATTGAATAAGTTTTTCTTTAAATCGAATATATGATTTAATGGATACTTCATGCATACGGCACTCAAACCTAGTTAAATGCTTTGTACTCTCAGCATTTGTTCTTCACAACTATAGCTAGTTTCTTTCTTTCTTTATTTTTTATTTTGTTTTATTTTTTACGCAATTATCAAGCTTTTTAGTTTGAAAATATTAAAAAAAAAAAAAAAAATGTTTCCCGATTAAATATTGAAGTGTTAAAGATCCAATTCATCTCATTTCCAATCCTTCCAATCCGAAATACTTCAAAAAATCCTCAATGCTCACCAATAAACTTATCCATAAAGTTCATGATTTAGTTTAAACCAGTTGCTACCTATCCTTTCATAGTAAGCTTCCACTGAAATCCATTAGTTTCTCAACTTGCTTCCCACTCCATTCCCGATAATCCTCTGAGGAGTCTGAAAAGAGGATGGCCTAGAGATCTTCTAGTGTTGAAAAATTATTGAAGTTCTACTGATGAGTAGTTCTTTACTAGTTTCGACATGTTATTGTAATCGTTATAAAAACATTTACTTGATGTATATATTTTGTGCAGTTGTAAATTTCAATAAAAAGAGATTTTTAAAAAAAGTGTTATAGATATTTTTTTTCTTATATGTAATTATATATATATATATATATATCAATTTATTGAAATTTACAACTATACAAATATGTACATCAAGTAAATGAGCTGATAATGATTACAATGACATGTAACAACTTGAAAAGAACTACTCATAAATCAGTAGCACTTCAATAAAATTTTACACTAGAAGATCTCTAGGCCATCCACTTTTTAGACACCTCGGAGGATTATCAGGAATGGAGTGGGAAGCAAGTTGAGAAACTATTGGATTTGAGTGGTTATGGAGCTTACTATGAAAGGGTAGATATCTGGTTTGGGCTAACTCAGCAACATATGGAACATTAAGGTCTTGATGGATAAGCTTATTGGTGACAAAGTAAGGGGCATTTAGGATTTTTCGAAGGATTTTGGATTGTAAGGCTCAATTCCGTACGTCCAAATAGGTCTAATAACAGTCATGTAAATAAGTCTTTTGTAATGAATTGGAAGGTTTGATCCTTT
Source organism: Euschistus heros (assembly GCA_003667255.2). Taxonomy (NCBI): domain Eukaryota; kingdom Metazoa; phylum Arthropoda; class Insecta; order Hemiptera; family Pentatomidae; genus Euschistus; species Euschistus heros. Next base: position 258,375 of record RCWM02000619.1, on the reverse strand, counting down.
AACTAGTAAATGTTGAAGTAGTCTGTAACGACGACGCAGTTATTGTCGCTTTAGTCTTGTATGTGGATTCCAAGTAAGACGTTTGTCCAAGTGGAGTCCTAGGTAGCGGATCTGTTTGACAGGGATTAGTGGAATATCATTGAAGGATACTGTTGGACAGGAAGTCGTAGATTTACGACGAAGGGTAAAGGTTATTTGGTGAAATTTATATGTAAATGGACAGTCTGGCTCTAGCGTCTGTAGTGTCCATATCGTTACGTAAACAACCTTAAATTAGTGTTGCTAATAGTGCTCAGGTGTTAGTGAAACTAGTCAATATTTATATTTAAATAACCACTGTTTTCGCTGTAAAGTGTAAAGGAGTGAAATAACCACTGTTTTCGCTGTAAAGTGTAAAGGAGTGAGTAATTAAAATTATATTAACATTGTATAATTTAGACGATTTTAGGCGCCCTCGTTAATCTAAAACTAGACATCGAAGGGATGAAATCTATTTTCATTGCTGAGGTAAAAGATGAAATGAAAGAAGTAAAATCATCCCTCGATAAACAGGGCCAAATTAGTTTTGAAAACATGGAACGTTTATCGAAAATTGAAACCTCTTTGGAGTCTCAAATAAAATACTTTGAAGACCTGTTATGAGAAAATACTCTTCTCAAGGAAAGAGTGTCTGAGCTCGATGTCCGGCTAAATAAGGTAGAGCAAGGACAACTTTGTAGATCGGCCGAGATCCGGGGGATCCCGGTTCGCCCAGGAGAAACCACGGCAGCTCTAATTACGAACATAGGTGCTGGTCTGGGTCTAAAGATCACTCCCGAAGATATTGATATCGTGGAACGGAGAGACCTAGAAAAGATGACCCACGTCCGCCGGTCATCATTGCTAAATTTGTTAGGCAATCAGTAAGGGACGAGCTGATTCAACTCAAAAAAGTGAGAAGGGACTTCTCGACGCGTGATATTGGTTGGCAGGAGAATGACTGCCACCATATCTATCTCAGCGAGGAAATGACTCCCACCAATAGGCATCTCTATTGGATGGCACGAAAAAGGAAGCTGCAGGAAAATTGAAGTATGTTTGGTTTTCTGGCGGCAGAGTACGCTGCAGGCGAGAGGATGGCCATCCTGTCATTTTTATTAACGCAGCTAAGGATCTTGAGGTCTTCACCTGAAGCATCCACTCCTCTCACACCATACCTTGCTCTGACATCTGGCTCTCCTCTCGGTCTGTCGCACCAGTCAAATTCCTCAATAGAAAAACATTTCGTTCATTGACTATTTTCTTTTCTTTATTACTCATTTTAATGCGTGTACAAATTATTACATCATGTTTGCTTTTCTCGTTTATTTCTTGGTTACTCTTCTGTATTACTTGCTCGTTTCTTTTTTCACATTAATTACTTAAATTACTTTTAGGTTATTTCTCTTTACTGTCATTGTTTCTAACTTTCTTCTTTTTCACACCATGTTATTGCTTAGTGTCTTCTGAATCCACTATTTCTTTCTTCCTTTCTCTTTTCCAGCATCCTTGTCATGACAAGCGTCCTTACTGTCTGTCATGTTAACGCCCAATCCCTCCCTGCTCACTTTACCGAATTCCATCAATACTTCTCTGATAATTTTTATCGTATCATTGCAATATCCGAAACCTGGCTTAAGCCTTCAATTCCTTCCCTCAGTGTCTCCCTTCCTAACCACTATCTGCTGCGTCATGATCGTACTAACCGCACTGGCGGAGGTGTTTGTATATTTGTACATAATAATTTCCGAACCAAAGTCCTAAGCCTATCCCCTTCTTCTGAACATCCCCACATTGAATTCCTGTTTGCCGAAATAACCATGGATTCTCAAACTATCCTAGTTGTAGTAGTTTACCGCCCTCCCAATGTTCCTTTTGACTCCCACTTCGAAACCACTCTTTTCAACATTGTTCCTCTCTTCTCACATGTTATTATTGCAGGAGATTTCAATACCAATCTCCTCTCCGATTCCTCAGACAAGTCTTATCTTGAAAACCTTTTTTTTTTTCCTCAACCTACATGTGGTACCATTCTCTCCTACCCACCACACATTTACATCTAATACATGGCTTGATCTCCTAATAGTTGATTCTCCTAAAAGCCTTATGTCCTCTTTCCAGTTACCAATCACGTTTCTTTCAAATCACGATTTAATATCCCTGACATACAATATCCAAACTCCAACAATCATCCCAAAAACCATTTCCTATCGCAATCTTGATTCCTTAACATTTTCCTCAATCCAAAATGATATTGACACTCTGGACTGGGACTCTATATATTCCTCCCACACTATCGACAACATGGTTGACATCCTCACATCCAATCTCTTATCCATCCTTGACTCACATGCCCCCCTAAAAACCATCCTAATCCGACGTCCACCAGCACCCTGGATTACAAAAGAAATCAAAAACCTACAAAAGAGACGAGAGGCCGCCCGAAGACGTTTTCGACGGACTAGACTTCAGGACGACTACGCTCTGTTTAAATCCCTTCGGAACCAGACAAAAACTGCCATTCGAAAAGCTAAATCACAATATTTTCATGAAGCCCTCTCCAATGCCTGTGATCCAAAATCAAAATGGAAAATTCTATCAAAACTTTCCTTCAGTAAATCCTCAAATGTTCCGCATTCATACTCTTTTACTCCTAACGAAATGAATTCCTTTTTCGCTACCTCATCATCAAACTCTTCATCTCTTTCCGCCAGATACGCTCCAAACGGTCCTCCTTTTAACTCCTCCAATTTTTATTTTTCCTATATCACACCCTCAGACCTCATTGATGCCATTTTCCAATGTAAAACACAAGCTATTGGACATGATGGTATTCCACTAAAATTAATCAAATTATGCCTTCCTACTATCCTTCCAGTCCTCCTACATATATATAATTATTCTTTGCAAAATTCCATCTTTCCCTTATCCTGGAAGAAAGCTAAAATACAACCCTTACAAAAGAAATCTAACCCATCTTCGCTTAACGATTTCCGTCCCATATCAATACTTTCCAATCTGTCCAAACCCCTTGAAAGACTAGTTCAATCACAAATCTCCAATTTCCTAGAAAACTCTCATCTCCTTAATCCGTTCCAATCTGGGTTCCGACCTGGTTATTCAACTCAGACAGCCTTAACAAAAATTACAAATGACATACATACTGCTTTTGACGAACGAAAAGTTACTGTACTTATCCTTCTAGACTTTACTAAAGCCTTTGACACCCTAGACCATTCTATTCTCCTCACGAAACTAAAAGCCCTATCTTTTTCCTCAAGCTCTCTCCTCTGGTTTCATTCCTTTCTCTATAGTAGAACTCAAATAGTATCCCCACCAAACCAGCCACTTTCCTCTTCTCTTTCGTTGACATCAGGGGTCGCTCAAGGCTCCAGTGTCTCTCCTACCCTCTTTTGTGCCTACATAAACGATTTACCAAATTCTATCCACCACTGTTCCTACCATCTATACGCGGATGATTTCCAGATATATCTATCCTTCCATCCCTCTGATTCAATAAAATCATTCTCCCTTATCCAAGAGGACCTTAATAGCATTTGCAAGTGGGCCTATGATAACAAGTTAAAATTAAATGTAGAAAAAACGCAGGCTATTATTATAGGTTCTAATACCCATTTGAGATCCCTTCCCCACCTCCCGATCCTGTCTATGAACTCCCAACCTATTCAATTCCACTCCACAGTTAAAAACCTTGGTATTACATTCGACCAAACCCTTTCATGGAAACCTCATATCTCCCAAATTTCTCGACGGGTTATATCCATCCTTAAACTATTCCATTCTTCTCAGGATTCCCTTCCGAAACCTACTCGTCAACTTTTGGTTTCTTCCCTTATCCTACCCCATTTTGACTACAGCTGTGTGGCATATGGTGGGTTGACGGCGGAACTCGAGAGTAAACTAAGAAGACTAATGAAGTTTCGTTAGGTTTATCTTTAGGGTTCCAAAAGCCTCCCACACATCACATCTATATACGGAGTTAAAATGGCTTTATCCTTTATCCCGCAGAAATTACTTCCTAGCCTCCTTCCTCTACCAAACTATTAATTCTCGGAATCCCTCCTACATCTATAACATCTTCCAGTTCAGATCCTCGGTCTCCTCCCGCACTACAAGATCTCGCTCCTCAGACCTGTATACTTCTTCCCATAAGAGTACATCATTTGACCACTCCTTCATTTCCCGTGCTACTTCCTTATGGAATTCACTACCTTGTAATATCCGTAATGCTCCATCTCTGTCCACATTTAAATCCCTTCTTTTTCAATACCTCCTTTCCGTCCGGAATGATACTGACTAGCAAAACCTCACTAAAAAAAAAAAAAAAAAAAAAAAAAGCATTCAGTAGATGTACATAGGTTTTTATTTTTCTCCTACACTTATTGGATTTTTTTTAAATTTTTATTTCATCTGTTTCTGTTTTTGTTCTTTATTTGTAAAATTGTAAATAGTTAACCAGATTGTTAATTTATTTTATTTCATCTTATGAAAGCTAGACTTATTGTATTCATTTATGTACATTATATTATTCTTAGGGGACATCGTCCCAGAATAAAGTTTATTTTCTATTCTATTCTAAATGAATTTATTTTCACTCTTGAGCTGTACCTTTGCAAACTTTTTTTTACAATGTTATAGAGATAAATTTTTAATTATTCCTCTATTTCAATAAATCTTATAAACTCAAAATGTGATAAATGAAGAATTAAAAATTTCTTCTTTTCTTTTAGGTTTCATTTATATATTACTGAATCTAAATGTATAGAGTCCTAATTAATTTTTGAAATTGCTTTTATTAATATTTTTGAATATTCGAAAAAAAAAAGCCTTCTGCTTATTTAAATTAACTGAATATGTTGTTTTCTTAAGTCATTAATAACTACGAGAATACGGAGAAAGAATGTTGCCATTATACTTCCATAGTTAGAGTCTTTAAGGAAGTGATTTCCAATATTGTATAAATATTACAATGACTAGTAATCTTCTTATAAATCCAATCATTTCTTTTTTTATTTTAATAAAAACATTGACATATTTACGTTATATACAAACACAAATATATATATATATATATATATATACGTATATACAGGTGTAAGGGACCTGTAGCCCGATTATTGTAAAATAGTTAATTATATAATTTCTAAGGGTCGACAAAATATAATTTTGATATTTATATATATATATATATATATATATATATATATATATATATATATATATATATATATATATATATATATATATATATATATATATATGTATGTATGTATGTATGTATGTATGTATGTATGTATGTGTGTGTGTGTGTGTGTGTGTGTGTGTGTGTGTGTGTGTGTGTGTGTGTGTGTGTGTGTGTGTGTGTGTGTGTGTGTGTGTGTGTGTGTGTGTGTGTGTGTGTGTGTGTGTGTGTGTGTGTGTGTGTGTGTGTGTGTGTGTGTGTGTATGTATGTGTATTATATTTTTTTAATGTAAATGTGTCAGTTAAAATCCCAAAAGAAAACATACAATTAAGTACCACACAATCTTCTAAATTTCTATAGAAAAATATTAAGAATATTTTTAAGATATTATATATATATTTACCTTTATTTTATAAATTTCTATATTTTCAGTATCCCGTTCTAATCCATGATAACGTTTTCTAACTACATACCTACTAAATTAAACGATATCGTGTTCTTGCATTTCTAGAGTCTTATTAATAAATATTTTTATATTTTAGATTCCAATAATCCAAACTGTTCTTACTTGTATGTAAATGTTAAATAGCATTGTACTATAGGTTTTTTTTTTTTTTTTTTGAAGCTTTACTTTTTTTTCCTCTTTATCTTTTTGGTTTATATTTATATATATTTTGTTTTTGGCTAAATTTATAATATATTTATTATTATTAATTTTTTTTCATTGTAATATGTCTCTGAACGCATGAAATTGTATATATTTCTTTGCTTATTTGTTATTCTTAAGGAACTTTGTCCAAAAACTTTTTGTTATCCTAAATACAAGTTAATTGTAATGTTCTGAAATGTGGCGATTGTAATTTTAAGACTCTCTGTTTAGGATTTTCGAATGATTTATCATTTTTGTAGTACTGTATGAGCAAATTACACTGCATAATTATCATTAAATTTGGTCAATCGAATAAATTTGATGCCGGTGAATAGATTCATAAATTTTCTTTTATATAATAATAATCTTTTATTTGTTCCATTATGGTAAATAATCATTTTATTAGTTTTATAAAAATTCAATTATTTATTTACTTTAAATGTTATTCCTGAACAAAGAAATTGCATCTATTAACTTGACAATTCATATGTGTATAGGTATATAAGTGAATGAGTGCGTTGTATATATAATATATACGTATGTATCGTAGTATCTGTAAATAATTTCTTCATTCAATGTACATATAAACATAGTTCATTCTCTATATATATATTTTTCTTATTTTCTCAGGGTTATTTTTTTTTTTTTTTTTTTTTTTTTTATTACATTTCTCCTTTTCATGTTATCTTATTTTCTAAGGTTTTTTATACAATTATTTACATTTAACTGTATTTGCATGTCTCATGTTCCTCACATATAAATCCTTTGCATGAAAATATATATGGCAGACCATTGTACTATTTTATGATACAATTTCGTTATTCTTAGGGGACAATACGAATAAAGATTATTTTTCCATTATTTTATAATTATAATATTAAGAAAAAAAAATATTAAAAAAATATATAATTAACGATCAATTAAATATTTTAAATTTTAAATTTTGATCTACAATAAAACAAGACCACAGTAATGATAAAATCCTCTAGGAGACAAACATACCTACAGAGATAGGATAGGGTATAGTAGAGATGTATAGTCACTAGATGTATAGAGTGCCAGGTTAGATTGTTCCCAAAAGAACACAAGATGCTTTACGGCCCCCAGCCCGGCTGTATTCTCTCTGTCAGGGATCTACGCTTCTCAACCTGTCTCTAGTTTATTGCAAAATATATTTTAGGCCTAGTTTATAGAGCTAGTTTACTGCTTAAAGAATAAATACTGATAGTCGTTATCAAGTAGACCATTTTTTTAATAAATATAATCATCTATCTCTAAGACCATTCATCGTTCCAAAGGCCTTTCTCTAGTTCCCTGCCTATCCCCAACTTTCTTATTATGTTCTTTTCTAACATTAAATCAATAATATCTCTGTTCGCTAATCTTCATATCTTCATGACAGAATTGTAAACCGGCAGCAACAATTGTTTAAAAGATCTATACTAGTGTAATTTAAAAATTGTAATTTTGGTAAAATGTAGGCCACATATATAAAAAACAAGTTTCACGTGTCCTGTGAAAAGAACTAAACAGAAATAGAGAGCGTCCTTCGTAAAAAAAGAAAATATTTAATCATCCTTTGAACGTACGAAAATTAATTTGTCGGAAAGGAGTGGCCTATGATATCCTTCGGCCCTATAAATCGGCCTAATAAATTGTCAGATTCAGGAAGATACCAAAATTGTATTATTTAGAGTCATAAACTCAAGCATCATGAATAAGTTATTCGAGCACAGATTACCTAAGCCTTATAGAGTGGAAATGTTTTAAGTATGTACAGGAAACTTTAAATAATTCATAACCGTTGTATATGGATCATCAATACTATGTTTAATATGCAAGAAAAACAAAATACAGAGAAAATGTATGAAATCAGAAAAACATATATATATATATATTCATAACATAACATAACATAATATATATCAACATATATATAATATATAATATATATATATATATATATATATATATATATATATATATATATGTATATATTCTCTCCTTATATATTTATATATAAGGAGATAGATAGGGAAAGAATAAGCTTCCAAAAAAAATGTTTCCTTTTTTTTGTCTTCTAAAAAAAAAAAAGAAGTTATTCTCTAGTAAAACTAAAATAGAATTATATACTTAAATATTTTCTATTTTAAACAATCTGATCATATGACATGGACAAGGTATCCAGAAATATTTGATAGTACTACCTTATATCTGTAAATTTGTAAATGAAAGTTGTATTATTACTTATGCACTCAATAAAAAAAAAAAGTATTTATTCGAACAAACCCATAGTGCTAAAGAATGGGCCGTTCAATTTACGAGATTACTTAACCAAACACCTAATCAAATATTCAGAACTTTAATATACCAGCAAATAAAGTTCTTATACTCCATAAGCTGACAAAAAGAAATAATATGTATAATTTCATCATAAATCATACATACATGTGACATTGTTATTAAAATCATAGTCATAACTAGCACATCTAATAACACCAGGAGACTGAAGATCATGGATCAAACTTCTGGAACTGGATCAATTGAAGAGATTCCAAAGATTTTTGTTAGAAAACTTTACAAAGTGGGATAGTGAATCCATTCGTAACTGTAGTTCGTTAAGGTAGTCTTAAGATTAATTAACGAGCTATTTAAGAACTGTAGATTTTTACTTATTGTTTCATATTATCCATTTAGTCAATAAATTCTCTAATCACTTAGGTAAAACGGATAAAGCCATCCGCTCTGATAATTTCCACTGACAAAAATGTCGCCCTTTGAATATAAGGTAATAATTAATCTGACTATTGAAGACGTTCAAAAATAAGATCATGAGATACTTATTAAAGCTCGAAAGGACTACGAATAAAGGAACCTAACCACCGGAGACCTTATTAATGTTTAACAGATCCTTACAAAGGGTCTTAAAGATATTAATATTTCTATTCAAACACCCCCACTAAATATTTTATCTTATTATAGTCGAATTATTATGAAATAATAAGTCCTTTGTTATTTCTCATGCTTTTGGTACTTAAATCATCATTGATTATGAATATTTCACTAACTCGAATTTTCGCTGTGTATATCTCGCTATCTCATCTGGGTAATTTAATTCCATCTAAACTAAGAAGCTGATCTAAAGATACGAACTTACTCGGACTTTGAACACAATGCTATTAATTTAATTTTTTTAATTTGAAGTTTTTAATTTTATATCTGAAGGCGATGAAGACTATCGTACTTTATTAGAAAAGCAAAGTTAGAATGCGACTCCATGCTTCCAAAGACAGTTTATTACGAAAAACTAACACCAACATCATATTAACTGCAGATCTTCGAGGAATAAACGAATAGTATCAGAAGAATTATTATATGTTAATCATTAGTATGTTACAGTGCATAACCAACCAACATAATTGTTTACATTTATTTCGTTTATAATTGGAATAAAGGGTAGTTGTACATATAAAAAAATATTTAATTGGAGGGAATGAGTCACTGATCAAAACAGTTACATGTTTATTTTATTAGTTTACATAGATTAATATAATTTTGAAAATAATTAATTATAATAATTTAAAAAATTAATATTCCAAATTCTGAAATATGCATTTTATTATTTCATTAATCAATTCTTTTTTAAAGAGTGGAAAGTTTACAAACTTTTTTTTGAAGAAATGAAAATTTACACTTAATTTTTAAATCAATTTTTTTTTCAAAAATTGCTTAAAAAGGCAGGAACACAATTTAAATATTTCAATGTTTTTGATAAACTGGTAGAATAAAAAATGCTGTACGCATCCTTTACACAATTAAAAAAATCTTTAGATAATTATTTAATTTTGTCATAAAATCTAAATATGCAATGTAAAGAATCAAAATATATTTTAAATTATTATGTAGTTAAATAAGAATAAGTAGTGATTTGACAAAAGAGCTGCTGCTTAAGGAGGCAGTGAATAGGATGAAAAAGGAGTTTTCTAGAGGAAGGGGGACTTGGAATAGTCAAAGAACATCTCTTAGGCCCAAGGGCAACATTGAAAACGAATCATTAGAAAATTATTAATCAAGCGAACAGCAGCTGTGAATTTATATCAGAACGGCGAGTAAAATTAAAGGTTCCACAATACAATATTGTTTTTTTAGCTCATGTATGGAATTTTCCATGTCGTATACAGAAATTTGGAATATGAAATAGGTCTGATTGAGATAGATAAGTAGAAAGTCACAGAGGTATGTGTCTTTTTAGCTGTTTCATAATTTTTGTAAAAAGTAATTCCATAGTAGTTTTAGTAAGTATAAGTATTTAGTCTAGGCATAATATTCATCACTGCTCGTTTTTGTAGAAGTGGACATAAAAGTCGCAGTCGTTTGTCTGTTTCATGTGTGGGACCCATGTAATTCTTCTGTCAAAAATCATTCCTAAATATTGAAGTGTTTATTAGTCTGTAATTGCAAACATTTTTTATGTAAACAGGTTGAAGCGTAAAAGTGATAAGTTGTCACTTGTCGTTAAGTGTAATATTCATGTTTTTAAACCTGTCTCGTAATATTAGTAATAAGTGTTGGTAAGTCTGTGAAGCCTGATTGATGTGAGAATTGAAGTTGAAGTTGTAGCATATGTTGCTACTATTGCGTTAAGGTAAGTGGGTATGTCGTTAAATTAAAAATTAATATTCACATTTAAATATAGACAGTAGTAAATATTAAAGGAGGGGAAAGACAGGAAACAAGGGACTCCTGGGACCATCAGAAGTCAACTGCCGTGCCCCAAAGGACTATGTATAAAGTGTCCTGAGAAGAGGAAAGATATTGTCCTGGAATATACAGCACCGCCCACTCCATAAAGCTATCCCTGTCTAGATGGAAAAATGTTTTCTTTCTCCGCATTTGTCCCTCCTTAAATAAAAGAGTAGTTCGGAATATGTTGTAAAAAGGTTAGAAGTACCTGTTTCTCTTTTTATGAATAATAGGATTAATTAAAATTAATAAAAGCTGTTATCACAGATTCTGAAACACCTAATAATTATTTAATTGAGCCGTTTATTTTGAAACTGGCCAATGTCTATTTATAAATTTTAATATTAAACTTTAAGTTTTATAATTAATTTGTTTAACTGCGTTAATTAAACTTACTGATTATTCATTCAACTAATGTAATTGTCCTAAAACTGAGGTTGACGTTTTAAATAATAATTAATTAAAATTAGCTTCATTATTGCCTTCGGACATTATCAATAATTATCATCTTAATTTATGTTTAATTGGACTTAGACCACTTTCAAAATAAACGGCTCGATTAAATACTATAGAGGCACCCCAAAAGATATTTTTTTATTATTATTATTTCATTATAACTTTTATTCTCAAACCAGATACCTGTCATATTATACTAAACTCCATAATCACTCAAATCCACTTGTCTCTGAACTTGTCTTCCACTCCATTCCCGATAACCCTCTGATACGTCTGAAAAGAAAATGGCCTATAGAGTCAAAGTTTTAGTGAAATGCTACGAATAGGTAGTTCTTTACGTTAGTAACAGGCATGTTATTGTAATCATTTTCCACACTTTTAGTTTTACATATTGTATACAGTTGTAAATATATACCAGTATTTTTTTTTTCAATTTATTCTTGAATCTTTAAAATTCTTCAAAGTCTAAAAAATCTATAAAATTAATAAATGGCTGTAGAAATAAGTGACTGAAGTAGGAAACGAAACAACTGACAAGTTATGCATATGGAGAGATAGGACTGAGTAGAACGTCTTCCTTTTCTTAGGTTTAGTAATTGTATTTTTATATCATTATAAATATTTTTATTTAAATATAGACTAGGGCATCCTGGGGCATCAGCAATTTTGAGTATATTGTAAAAAGTTTAGAAGTACATCTTTCTTTGTAGGTGACTAAAGTATTAATTAGGCTTAGTAACTTAGTCATTCAGATCATTTTCCTGGTATTCACCGTCACGAGAAATAAAGCTATTTCATGTATAATTTTATTTGAATGTCTTTAAATTTTTCATGAAAATCCTAATAGTACGTACATGTCTTGGTAAACTGTTGATATGGCTAAGTGTGTATAGTTTTGATGTCAACGGACTATGTTGCTTCTTATATCTTAATATGTTTCACTCTAATATTTGCAGTAGTTTTATGGATATCTGTTAAACACTTCAGTTCTCGGGCCTGAGTTGGAGCCTGGCTGTATGTATAAAATTTGTTTTATCTTATTTCAGCTATAAATCAGAAATAGGTTAGGAGGCCCTCTAAGACCTTTAAGCCTAGGGCTGGTAACATCTACTTTCCAAACATATATGTCTCCATCATTGTCTATCATCTCATTACTGAGTTAGTATCTAAATTAGTTATAACCTTATTAGCATAGAGTTATTATGCCAATGATTTAGCAAAGTCAGAGTATAGGAAAAAAGTGATAATGCCAAACGGAAAACCCGCCTCGGCCTCTAGAAATGGACTGTATAAGGGTTTTGCACCCTTGGGGAGATTTTATTTAGAAGGTAGCATAAACAAATAATACAGAAGAAATATATATACTGCCAATGAAATGCTTCTCCTAAGTGCAATATTTGGGTTTTGCTCGCCTCCTCTTAGGTCACCACTCATTAGGGGAGAACTGGTTAAAAACCGATGGAAGACCATGAAGTCTTGGGCAATTTGTAGTAGGTGCGTACTTGAGCACAGAATCAAGAAGAAAAGAGGGATATTCTTCTGGTAGGGATTAACGCAGATAAGGGCTAGTTGCACCGGAAATTCATAGAGTGCGTCAATACACGGTATATTAAACCCCCGGCTATCGATGAAAGGAGTACGGCAACAAGGCAGCTTTGCTGGCTTATCGGCACGGATATTAAGGAGAACCCAGAAAAATGTTTAAAGGTATGGTCAGGTTCAAGTAGACGGAAAACCCGCTCCTCGGCCCCTGAACATAAATTGAAAATGGACTGTGATTAGCGACAGATGAAACATCAGCAGACCCTACTGGGGAAACAGACCCTTTGATTTTAAAAAAGTAGCTTCAATAGGATTCGAGACCGGAATTTTACTAGTTACTCTATCTTGGTTACTGTGTGTGTATACTGGTTTCTTATTATTTTTATTTTTAACCGGAAGGAATTTTGGACAATCTTGATTGGCTAAAGAATAGTGACTGTTTGAGGATGAGATGTAATTATCCTCTTCTGTAAGGGAAACAAAAGACTTTTCATCAGATAAATCACTAACATTTGTATCAGCACCACCTGTTTTATTGATGTGATTAAATTTTGAAACTTGATTTAAGTTTAAAAAATCACCCTGGTTATTGATTTGTATTTCCTGGGGAACGTTAAAATTATTTAATCTGTGATTACATGCATGGGTGTTAATAGAAGGGTCAATGTTTTCTGGAATGTCAGAAACATTTGAGTCATTGTGGTCTGTACTCACGGGTTGTTCAAATGGGATATTTTCAATATTTTCAGTTTTCGAAGAATCATGGAAATCTTGGGAAATCTGGCAAACAGAAATTAACGAAGTGGCTGATTGATTTTGCGATAGGGTCTGGATAGGGCCTATGATTGCCCAACCAAAAATGGTACTGACAGCAATTGGACCAATGGAGCTTGGAATAAATGGATGAGGCAATAATAATTGCGGGTAAACATCTGCACCTAAGAGGAGGTCAATCTTGTCTGATTGATGAAATTCAGGATCGGCCAAACGCAAATGTTCAAAGGCGCGAGCAATTTCTGGAGTAAGGTTCTTGGGAGGCAAATGGTTAGCGATGTGAGGAACCAAGGACGGGTTGGCAAGAATGTGCCTCTGAGAAATTGTGGAGAAGATGTGACACGAGACTGTGCCAGGAGAATTGGAAACACGCCCACCTATACCTGAAACGGTAATGGGCATATCCTGGATTTTTGACCCAACTGGTTAAAGAGGCGCTCGGAAATAAATGATAGCTGCGACCCCCGGATCGATGACCCCACGGACTGGAACGTAACCCAAGTGAGAATTAAAGATTCGTGCACGGAAGGTTCCTAGGAGTGAAGTCACGTGACTTCCGGAAGTACTACAACTCAGAGATAAGGAGGCGTCAACTGGTGCTTGACCAGTGGAAACGGATGCCGGTTCACTTGAGATGTGATCAGCATAAGTTGATGCGCGACTAGGCGCGGAATTCAAAAGGAGATTTGAATTTACTGCTTTGACGGGATGCAATAGTGTGTGATGATCTGGTGAATTACACTTACGACACGAAAATTTGGAATTGCAATTGCCCTTAAGGTGCGGACCCAAACAATTAAAGCACCGTTTATGCCTTTTGAGGAAATCAATTTTTTGATCTCGAGTGAGATGAGAAAATTCGAAACAGGAAGATAAGGAATGCGCCTTACGACAAAGAATGCATTTGAGGTTAAAAGAATTTGAAGGTGCGGCCCGAGTTCTATCTGATGGTGAAGTATCAGGACTAGTGCTAGCAATTAGCGAATTGACTTTAGTGTTTCTATGTAGATTGATGGGGGGAGAAATAATCTCCAGGGTTTTAATTTGCTTGATAATGAAATTTAGCAGGTCATCGAAAAGCGGAACTGACTTAGCAGAATTTTGCTCCTCGAAAGCCTTAGATGTGCGGGGGTCTAGATTATTTAATGCGAGGGTTAACAAAATAAAATTTGCTAAATCGTCGATTGGTAGCGCCTTGATAGCCTGCACCGAATTTTGATGTACCTCAAGAAAAGTTTTTAAGTTATTTAATGAATTTGAACTGACGGGCTTAAAGTGTAAGATTTGGTTAAGATATGCCTAGGCTATCCTCATGGGGTTTTGGAACCTGTGTACCAGAGCTGAAAAAGCAAGGTCGTAATTTTCGGCTGTGAGTTGAAAGTTAGAAATCACGGAAAGAGCACTCTCCTTTAAATTGGATCTTAAATAATGAAAGCACTGTATGGGGGTTAGAGAAGGGTTGTCGTGAACAAGAGCGGTGAACAACGAGAAAAATTCAGGCCACTGCTGTATGTCGCCTGAAAAGGTTGGTAAATTGATCGGTGGTAAAGAGAAATCACTTTGAGCCAAATGAACAGGGCTGGCAACCATTGTAGAAGTTGCAATAGGTTCTTCCTTTTTCAATTGTAAATATTTGGATTTAATTTTAGTTAACACACTATTGAAAGAAATTGCAGAGGCTTAAGTATCCACATGATTTTGTTTGGATAGAGAGAGCATTAAGGTCACTTAATTTTTCATTCACCCCCTCAAATTTGACTTGGAGGGAGGGTAAATCCTCGTAATGCACTTGGACAGTAAAAATATCCGAAAGAGTGGAACCCTTAATTTCATTGTATCTACTAGTTATATCAGAAAAAATCGTTTCCCTCTTTGCCAATAGTTGTGCTTGAATAATGATATTTTTGTCTTCTGTAGGCATTGTGAAAAATAGAAAATAAATAAATACAGCAATAAAAGGAAATTGTAATATATGAGGCAGAGAAAAGGAAAGGAGAAAAAGTTGCAAAATTGATTTCACTAATTATTACGTAATTGTAACTGACGTTATAATAAGACAAGATGGCGGGATTGTTACGAGACGCAATAACGAGTACGTTATTAGAGGAGTGGGAGTTGGTGACGTCAGATTACAGCTGACAATAAGCACCTTATAGAAAATGGCCGACTTGGCGTCGGTTTAATATATGTAATTATTGGAAGTTATAAAACTTGGACAAAAAATAGGCCAAACCTTGGAATTTATACAAGTTTTAACGTAAAAATTTTTAATATTAATAAAGCACAGAAATGAGTGGGTGATTACCCGCCCCAAAACTGCAAAATCACTCGTTTCAAAGTTGAACAATGATATATACGGCCCGGATCGGACCAAAAATGTATAGGAAAAAAGTGATAATGTCCGAAACGGAAAACCCGCCTCGGCCTCTAGAAAATGGAGATTTTATTTAGAAGGTAGCATAAACAAATAATACAGAAGAAATTTCTTACCTTATTACTGCCGCCGACGGTCTGTCCGGGGGCCCCTGGAATCTTTACGGCCTGGCAAATGCTTCTCCTAAGCTGCAATATTTGTCTAAGCTCGCCTCCTCTTAGGTCACCACTCATTAGGGGGAGAACTGGTTATAAAACCGATGGAAGACCATGAGGTCTTGGGCAATTTGTAGTAGGTGCGTACTTGAGCACAGAATCAAGAAGAAAGAGGGATATTCTGGTAGGGATTAACGCAGATAAGGGCTATATTCATAGAGTGCGTCAATATATTAAAGTTTTTCTCTTTTCCCCCCTCAATAAGCGCTGATTGGGCGAAGATATATATATATATATATATATATATATATTAATAAGTGGGGGAAGATGTTCTATTTAAAAGGAAAGGATTCAGCTAAAATACCGGAAATAAACTATAGACTTGGTGGTGGAAGGTAAAAAAAGAAAGAAAAAAAAGTAAGACAAAGAAGAAGTTAGTATAACCGGAAGAAGATGTACAAATGAATAAGTAAAATTTATCATATGGTAAATAGTAATTCATCTCAAAACTATTTAAAATTATGAAAAACGAAAGGGGGCACTTTTCTCTTAAAAACATTCATAAATGATCTGTAAGTATAGTTAAATATATATGTATATATATATATGCCTTCTCCTGCAAAAACAGACTAATCTGTCCATAAAATTCACCTCAAAAAGTAGTATTCTTCAACGCAATCTGCAATCAGAAGCTAACGGCAAAATAGAGGTCTATGTTCATTATCATTGGATTTTAAACATTACATTTAAAATCTCATAAAATAAATCCTAAATAATAATAATAAATAAATAAAAGTAATAACATAAGATCCTCTGATCTGGTGTCGCTTTATTGACAGTTTTCCTTTATTTTCTATTAAATAATCATTTTTTCTTTAGTTTTTATTCCAGTGAAGAGTTTATTATGTTTAAAATGCACATTTCCATTAAGGGATTGTCATAATGTTTTATTTACACAAGTAACGGATTTGTATGTTAAATGAGAACACCATGTTTTTTTCGGTTTTAAAGGTGAATTTCCCCATAAAATTGAAACAAAATCATTACGTTTAACATGTCATTCGAAAGCTGATTAAATTCACAAGTGTTTGGAAGATTTGACGTTTTGTGGATAGTTTTTTTTCGAAAAACTGTGAGCATTGAAGTAATATAAGACATTGTGACTTCCCAAAATAATGTGAAGATCAAGCTATTCTTTAGATACTAAGTTCCTTAAATTCTAGGTTACAGGTACTCAGTATTATAGAAAATATAATGCTAAATCCGAAAATGTGGTCAAAATTTGAAAAATATTTAAACAAAATTGAGATATTACAGCTTTTATGAAAAGAAACGTGGTTTGCTCAGAAAAGTCTTTGATTTTTTTTATATCTGCAACAGATTGGAATAGAAAGTTGAGGTTTGCGGCATTTTGGTACATTTTAAATCTGGTTTCACCCATTTTTTTTTTTTTTTTACACTAAGAGATACTCACCCTGTATATATATAAAATATAATATACCGTCAATCAAAAAATAAATTACCGTTCCAATCTAATTCATTAACTGACATAATATTTTTTTAAGCTAATAAAAAAGCATGAGGTTTTCCTACAGAAATTAAAAAATAACAGAAATGTCTCATTTAAAGAGAGGTATTCTAAAGAGAGTAAAAGTTAAAAGTTTTGATAAGAAGGGGGGTGGCAAATAGCTTTAACAAAAGAGCCTTTGGGAACAAAAGGTGTCTATTTACTTATGTATTTTGTTTTCTTTCTCTGAGATGACATTTTGAAATTTTAGAAGAAGGAGGATTATTGGCTTAGTAATGACTAACATTATAAACTTTGAATACATATATAAATTTAATGTGTGTATATCAGAATATGAATATACTGCCAATATATTTTTACCTTACAGTATTTCTAGATTAGGAGGGGCTAGAACTACCCCTTCGTGTCATAAAATACTGTTTGACAATGTAACTAAGTAATGCGTAACTGTATACCTCCGCGCCCTGTCAACAGCCGGCTCTCTGTGGGGCTAAATGGCCAAAAAGGGAGAAAAATTCAATATATTTTTAACTAATGATCCTATCGTTTTAAAGTTAGTCTCATTTAATTCAGAATGGAAAATTACATTGGAAAAAAATAGTTCAGGAAAATACAAAAACAAATCAATAAATCATAAAAAAAAATTATTGATTTTTTCATCTATAAACTCAATCATAGATCAGAATTAAAGTATAACATAGATATTTGGTCATGCAAATTTGTATACATTCAGATATTTTCCTTCTAACAAACCTATTTAGATATAGCTTTCTTTCGAAAATCAAGGCAGATATTAATAACTATCAATATAATAATTAATAATATTATATTTATATATAATATTTATTTATAAATCTATAAATTTATAAATTTTTTTCAGACTTATTAATATATACAATTAAATTAAAAAATCCAGTATTTTTTTATTATTTTAATATCATGTGGATTTCTAGTTAAATATTATTCTATTATCACGATTTACTAATTCATCGTGAAGCGATAGTTTACTGAGATGACCCGAATCCTATTACTTTTTTCTCAAGCCGATTACTTCGCTGTTACTGGGAAACGCAAATAGAAAAGAGATTACCAGCAAGGACATTAATCTTCATTTACATTCGAATTGGACATAAAAAGCCTTCGTAAGGGAAAAAAGGAAAATAAAAAAAAAATCCTTTGGAAAATTAATTTACTCAGGGTTCCTTTTTTTTTTTTTTTTTTTTTTTTTTTTTTCTATTTTGTTTTAATCTCTTTTATCTTTCTGTAATCCTGAAGTCTTTGGGTGAAATAAAATACAACTGTTGCAATGGCTAGCCTGAAATGCTCTAAATATATATATATATATATATATATATATATATATATATATATATATATATATATATATATATATATTTAAACGTTCGATATTTTAATACTTTGCTTATTACTAATTATGCTTTAACATATATTAGAAGGAACCTATATATATATTTTTTTAATTTTAATTTTATTAATTCCCAGACTTCTCTTTGGAGAATATTTCTCCTGGAACTGATATTATTTCTACGAAAGTGGTTTTGCAGTTTATGTTTCACTTAAATGTCTTCCTTTATTGCTTTATACTTTGATTTTCTGTTGATTGATGGAGGAATGAATCAGTGGATGAAGAAATCCAAGAATTTAATATTATTCATTTTTCCTTATTAATCCAACTAAATAATTTGAAAAATACATAACCAGAGATAATTTATAATTTAATAAAAGAAAAATAATCGAGTCTACAATATGAATGTTTTCTTTCTAATCTTAATGCTATTTTTGAAAAATGGAGTGTTCACAGTTGTTTGTTTGTTCATTGGGGCTTTACTTCCTATCTAATCCAACTAGGGCAGGAAGGACGGGTTATCCTACAGGTTTCAAACCTATTCTAGCCAGGGTGGGAAGGTCAAGTATTATTCGTGGGTTCGCCACCAAATAAATTTTAACCCACCCAGTTGGGATTCGAACCCGCGACCTTCTGGTTGCGAGCGCGCTTTCTCTCTTCCATAGAGTAGAGCATCTTTTTTAAGTTCCTTTTTTTCCACATTTCTGTTCGTTTTATAATGTTTATCTTGGGAGAGTGAATAATTGATAATTGTAGTGATTCATTCGATACCACCAGAAATTTAATCACTACCTTCTACAATCCGCATCATCCCAATTCAACCCATCTTTCTTGGCGCCCAATCAAAGAGATCGATACCACTGCAGAGGTGCTGATTGGTCCAGCCCATGTTTTTGTAACGACACGTCCTCTGGCAAACTAGAGTGGTTAGAGTGTCGTTGGTTTTGTTCTGAATGTATGTGATTGATAACTAATTGATAATGTGGGACAAACTAATTTTATGTGACGAAGTTCGATTGTAAAATATCAATATAAATGTAATAATATTTATTTTTCATGATAAAAAAAAAACCTTTTGTAAATTTGTTTATGTTAACTGTCATCCTTCTTTTTTTTTTTCTTTTTTTTCATTTATTTATTTTTTTGCAATTCCCAAAATCGAAAATTTGCCAACTGTTTACTTATCAAAAATATAATGGAGAATATTTTACCTCCTACGTAGAGGATTTTAAATTTATCTCCTTCATACAAATGATTCTCAGGTATACGAGGGAAAAAAAAAGGAAATATATGAGCATCGATGGTCAAGGAGCAACCTCTAAAACATGTTCTATGTTATTCATTCTTTAGCCAACAGGCTCGTGTGGGCCCCTAATTGTTTCTAATAAAATATTTCAAGAAGATATGTTTTTGTTCTTTTTTCATATTATAACAATTCTTTTAACTCAACAATATATCTGTACCTTAGAACCAGAAGAGCATAAGTAACACAAGGCTAACTTCTATGGAAGAATAACGTAAGTGGACTTAAGTTTGTCGGGCTAAATCATAGGTAAGGACTTACGTTCTTACAACCCTTAGAAAATAGAAAAGAATATTTTTTAAGTGACTTAAGTACTTTTGGCCTAATGTAATATAAAATTCTACATAGAATAGTGCAATAATCTGAATTATAAAATTTGAACTTACGCTCTTCTGGTTCTGAGGTACAGATATTACATTAATTGTTTATTTAAAAAGTATTTAAAAAAATACCTGTCAGTTCACCATCAACAATTTTCTTTTTTATTACATGCGCGATATTACTTTTCAAAAAGATTTCCTTTAACTAATATTCAATAAGGATGATTTTAAAGACTGTATCAGCACTTTGCGCTAATGTTTTCTTGTTTTTTTTTTATTTTTTATTTGATGCTTTTATTTTTTTTTCCTTCTTTTCCTATTCTTTTCTTTTCTGAGATACAAAAATAATGGTAATAATTAAAAATCAATAAACAAAATATTGACTGTCTAAAATACATCTACAGTATTGAGACCTGACAAAACCTAGTGGCAACCTAGCGAGACACTGATTACAATCAGTATCGCTAAGGCTAGTAAACTTGCAGCAGATATGCAAACAAATCTTGCTAACGATGCGGAGGCAGTTTGCACTGACAGTTTGCAGTTGTCGGCCCACTGTTCAAACTCAATTAAGTTTCGTTTAATCTCTCCCCGCCTACCTTTTGATAGTGGACATTGTCATCTTTTTTTAATGCTGTGTTAAAATCATATAATTTCAAATTTTAAAAATAATTGAAGAAATTAAATATATTTTTTAAATTGTGAAAATCTCAATTACTTATTTAAAGGTGTCAGTTATGTGTTTTTTAAATAATATGAATTCTTATAACTATTGAACTGAAATGGGATGAGATACGAATGATTGTATGAAAGGATCAATCTATTTACGTAAGATGAATGAGCCACACACATCTTTTTTTTATCTCTCACTTTTTTTTTAATGAATGAAGGAAAAATAAACCTAATTCTGGGACTTGCTGCCCCCTAAGAATAATAACAATGCACAATTACAGGTACAATTGTCTTCTACAACTGTATAATTTACAAATAAAATGCTTCAGTAATTATGACATATGTTATCGACCGAAAAAAGATAAAATAATAATAATAACATAAAATGCAATTGTATATGAAAAGATAAAAGAATTCTAAATATTTACTTAATTATTTACATATTAAGATTGAGTGTCTAAAACGTGTAAAAATAGTTTTAGTTTTTATTTTTTTAAGGAAGTAAAAGAAGCTGCTTTACGAATATGAGTGGGTAGGGAATTCCAAATGGAGGTAGCACGCATGATGAAGGATTTTTCAAAGAAACTAGTTTTACGTGAGGGAATATACTGGCTAAAGGGTTGGGATCTATAAGGTGGGTAGAAGAACTCAGAGTAAATAGGTCAAGACTATAGGAAGGTTTTTTGGTTTTTAGAGATTGGAATAAGAAAGTACTCAGAATGTTTTGCCGTCAAAATTCAGAAAAAAACTAATCAGAATAACGGCTAATATCATGTGACACGGGATCCTGATTATAAATCTAAGGAAACAGTTCATCAGTTTCCTCAGCTTCATCTCCACTATAATAACAGTCTCCTATGAACCAAGCAACCATAATCCAAGTAAGGGAAAATAAGAGAGGAAACTAGAAATTAACGGGTATTTTGGGGAAAGGAAACTCGACATCTATAGATTAATAAAGGATTGTGATGGATTTTTTTGGAAACTTAGGCGATATGGTTGTTCCAAAATAGGTGTTGAACAAAGATAACTCCAAAGTTTTTAATAGAATTTTGGAAATTAATGGGAAAGTTATTGAGGTAAAGCAATAGATAGTAAGGAAGGGTGTTGAGTATGGGTTTTGAACCGATGAGGATAGCCTGAGTTTTATTTGGATTCAGGCGTACCTTATTCTTCACTGCCCAACGGTTGATGTTATCAATGTTCTCCTGAAGCTTACGAGATGCCTCCAGCATATCTGAAGGTTGGAAAGATAAGTAGATTTTAAGGTCTTCTGCATGCAGGTAAT
Organism: Euschistus heros; assembly: GCA_003667255.2. Taxonomy (NCBI): domain Eukaryota; kingdom Metazoa; phylum Arthropoda; class Insecta; order Hemiptera; family Pentatomidae; genus Euschistus; species Euschistus heros. Next base: position 235,983 of record RCWM02000619.1, on the reverse strand, counting down.
ACCTTCACAATGAAATTTATATACTAAGTCCTTGAAGAGGTAAACATATTTTAAGTTAGAATAGTTCATTACTGGTTGTTAAAAGAGCAGTTTTGGACTACATCTTTAGGAAATAAAATTTGTCTTGATTTTACAATATCAGTATTTTTGAACGTAAAAAATACGTGGTTAGATATAGGACTTAAATAAAGATATACATATTATCAAATATTCATTTGTAAAAATGTTCATATCTCAGTCATTTTTACACGGGATGGGTATCAATGAATTCAAATGCGTAGAAAAAAACACACAAAAATTGGTTATGTATATTTATTGTTACGTTAGCAATGAGTCAACGACGAGTCTATATTGCCAAGCAACAAGAAGATGCTAAAACAGCCCCTGCAATGCAATGTCTATTTCTATAGCATATACCCACCAGAAATTTCTAGAACCGTTAACACTATTCTCTTCATTGCAGATGAAAACGAGAAACTGATTCTTGTTGGTTGTTTGTGTATTGATTATTCTTTTAACATCGTTTATATATTTCAAGATTTTCCTAGATCCAGAAAGATTTACTTAAAAGTAAATGCTGAAAGATAAGGATGAATTTTTTTCGCTAAATGAATTGTATGTTCTGTTGTTCCAGATATCTGTCAGATAAAGTACTTATCATTTCTTCACCCAAGCCATAAAGACAGTTGTCTATGATTGTGTTATCATTTAAAAGGAACATAGTCACCGACAAATCTTTCAACAAATATTGCGAACTTCTGACTCATCTCAAGTCCATTAGAAAGCCTGAAGAACTTCCCTTTTGATATAGGAAAATGTCCAATTATTTTCATAATTTATGCAAAAAATGAATAATTTCGAATATTGAATTAAGCTTCAATCTTAAACGCATAAAAATATAGTCATCACAAATTTGAAATAAAGAAAAAAATTTTTAAAGCTTTATAAAAAATATCACTAAAGATAAATGCGTAACAAGGATTTAAATAATGTAAACATCCTAGAAGAGGCAAATCATTTATCAATGCCGAAATTTGAAACTTTTCCTTGAAGGCAAAGTGCATATTCAATTTATCAAAAGAAAAAAAAAAAAAAAAAAAAAAAACTGAGTTGAAATAATTAAACGGAAATTCCAAATAGATATTTTTCTTGATTTAAACTTAATTTTTAACTGTTTAAAAAAATATATAAATATATTTAGAAGTTTAATATATTAATTAAACTATTTCGCAATTAAACAACTCTCGACTAAAAATAAGTTCCTAAAACTAAAATAAAAACTGGAAAAATATTAATCACGATGAATCTTTTTAAAAAGATATTTGTATCACTAGAGTTTGTATTGAATTTTTTGTTGGAATTCCGGTTGTACAAATTTCACTGCAGCGTTTTTTGTTCTACGGAAGGAAGCCCTCTGACAGTTTTTAGGATTTCATCCGAGCATTTTCATTCTACTGTCATTCCTTTCTCAGCCAAAATAAATAATCATCAAACAAGAAAAAGCTATATTTTATATTAAATAAAATGTTTAATTCATTTTAAAGAAAAATATATCATTAAAATAATTATGAATTATAAACATAAATCCGATTGCTTCCTTGGTCTTAAAAAGGAAATGTATGGAAACGTTATGGAAAATGTTTATTTTTATTTAGCCTTTTTCAACTTCTTTTTCATAATTATATTTATTTTAATATATTCTTACCTTTATTATTATGATAAAGTTTGATGTCAATTTTTCAAAACAATTGAAAAGCGACTTAAAATGCAGTCCTTATTATTGTTATTGCGCAAAGTTAAAAAAAAATAAATGAGGGAAGATAACTGTTAATGAAAATTGCCGGTGGGAATAACTCGCCTCGGCGCAGTAAAAATGGACTGTATAGTATTTAATCAAAACGAGGTTCTGCAACTTTGGGGAGATGTTAGCGGGAAAATAATTCCACCAAAAAATACAGACAAGCGCACTCACCTGGTTGAGATCGCCTTCTAGCTCTCGCGGGGCCCCTGAAGTCCTCACAGACAGGCGAACGCTCCCTGTGGCCTGTAAAACTTGATCGAACTCTCCTCCTCTGCTATCACCACTCATTAAAGTCAAAAGGAAAATTTTGCTGGTTATAGCACGAAAGGAAAACACTTTTAACATAGGAAAGACTCTCGGAAGGCTATGTGAGCCTTGAGCATGTAAACTAGGAAGACTTTGAAGTCTTGGACAAAAGTAGGTGCATCCAGGGCAGAGTGCAGGAACAGAGAGACCGAGAATGGTCCTGAGGGGACTAAGATTGCGATTAGAACTCCCGCATATTAAACTTTGCGAGAGTTAATATAGTCAACTGCCCTCTGGTTGGCAATAGGAAAACTAAGTAAAGGGCCGGTTAATGAGGGAAGTCGGTAGAGGGCGTCACTTGAACTAAATTTACAATTTTCTCATTTCCCCTTAACATAAAAGCGCCGATCGGCGCGAACATACCGCCCACCAAAATTGGGATGTTGCCCAATTTTATTCCAAAAGTTATACAATGAAAATGGAGGGCGGCAGCAGCAAATTTATACAATGAAATAAGAGAAAAGAAAGCTCAGCTTGAGTAAGGAGAAAGATAAAAAAAAAGGAATAATAAAAATACTGTAACAAGAATGGGTGCACAATTATACAATGTAAAGAAAATGGAATCAGCCCAACTGGGCAACAGTTATATAATGTAAAGAAAATAAAACAGTACTACTGTGTAAACAATTATACAAAGTAAAGAAAAAAGAATCAGCCCAACTGAGCAACAATTATGTAATGTAAAGAAAATAAGACAGTATTACTGGGTAAACAATTATACAAAATAAAGAAAAAGAATCAGCCCAACTGAGCAACAATTATATAAAATAAAAAACATAAATGGCACAGACGTCATTCCGGGAGCGGAATGAGCTTGTTGATCGGCCTAGTGAAAGTACCATTGGAGGTCTCAAGGATGGCCACTCGAGGTACACCGTCGAGCCCAGGCTTGAGTTCGGAGATGCGGGCTATAGGCCAGGAGAGGGGAGGGCTATTCACACCCTTGATCACAACAACATCGCCTTGCTTTATTGGTTTGGACACTGCGGTCCACTTAGTACGCTGCATCAGCGAGTTTAAGTACTCCCTGGACCATCGTCGCCAAAAATGCTGCGAGTACTGGGAAATGATCTTCCATCTAGACGTTAAATGATGATCCTCAGGAATAGGAATCTCGGCAACGGATAAAAGTGGAGCCCCAATGAGGAAGAGTCCCGGACTTAAGTAAGCAGCGGCATCCGCGGGGGCAGAAGGCAATGAACAGATAGGACGGCTATTTAGAATAGCCTCGATCCGAGCGAAAAGAGTGGCATATTCTTCGAAAGTGAATAAAACTTCGGTGGATAACCGAGATAACAAAGGTTCTGCGGATTTGACTGCGGCTTCCCAAAGACCACCGAAATTGGGCGCTAAAGGAGGATTGAATACCCAACTTATCTCTCGACTCGACAAGACATTCGAAATTTCCTCGTGATGAGCGCGGAGGAAAAGATGCACGTCTTTTAATTGCTTATTAGCTCCGACAAAATTACGACCCTGGTCAGATAGAATGGAATGCGGAAGACCGCGGCGTGCAACGAATCTATCTAGAGTAGCCAGGAAAACGGCAGTGGAAAGCTCAGAGGCAAATTCGAGGTGCACGGCCTTGGTGGCGTACACACAAATACGCATAAGTAACCCTTGGTAAGAGCAGATTTACGAAGCCGCGACGCGCGAACCTGAAATGGCCCCGCGAAATCAATCCCGGTGTTGAAGAAAGGTCTGCTGGGCCGAACGCGGCACGAAGGCAGGTCAGCCATAATGGGTTTGCACGGTAGGAGCACGGAAACGAAGGCATGTGGTACAACGGTGGATCACCTTCCTTAACAGCTGACGCAACGAGATAATCCAGTAACGGCTACACACGAGGGCCTGGCAAGTAGTAGGCCCAGCGTGTGGGGAGGAACTGTGAAAGTGCTTGCAGATTAACAGAGATAGATATGCGGACTTAGGAAGCAAAATTGGTGACGGGAATCGTACTTTAAATTGGCGTTCTTAAGTCGGCCGCCCACCCTGAGAACACCCAGGCTGTCGATGAAAGGCGTCAGGTTGCAAAGCGACTTTGCCGGCTTTCCGGTACGAATTTTGAGTAGAGAATCCTGAAAATGCTCGGAAATAAGAGCTAAAGGCCGGGAGAGTGAGGAGCTGTTCAGTCCCTTGCTCACAACAACGTCGCCCTGTTTCGTGGTTCCACAACGGCGTTTGGAATTTGAAGTCCACTTATAACGTTGTGAATCATGATTAGGAACGGCGTTGTCAAGTATGCCGCCCACCCTGAGGACCTCCAGGCTACCGAGGAAAGGAGTACTGCAACAAGGCGGCTTTGCCGGCTTATCGGCACGGATATTAAGGAGAGACCCAGAAAAATGTTTAAAGGTATGGTCAGGTTCATTTGTGATGAGCGCAATGGGAGTAGACTTAAGATCCGGTAATGGCTTGGTGCTTAAGTCGGGGTCACGATAAGGAGGAGGCCAATGCTCCTGGCAATTGGTCAAAGAGGAGGGATCTTGAGTCCCTAAACAAAAAATTTTGGCTTGCGTGGGATGAGTAGGAGAAAGACTCCTAGAGTCAATATGGGCATGATTAGTGGGAGAAGAAACATCGGCAAAATCCTACCGGGGAAAATTTAACAGACATCGAAATTTAGATCGTACAGACCTTTTGATATTGACAACTGGTGGTTTTAAAAGGGTAGTTTCAATAGGATTCGAGACCGGAATTTTACTTGTTATACTATCTTGGTTATCTTGTGAACATACTGGTTTCTTATTGTTTTTATTTTTAATAAGAAGGAATTTTGAACAATGTTGATTGGCTAAAGAATAGCGGCTATTTGAGGATGAGAACGTTTGGAAAAATGTTTATTTTTTCCATTTAGCCTTTTTCAACTTCTTATGAAAATCATAAAGGCTATAGCTATATTGATATTTGAATTTCAAATTTATATAAATCTTACCTATTATTTATTTGGGCCCATGCTAGTTATAAAAACTGTTTCCCTCCTTGCCAATAATTGTGTTTGCAAAATGATGTTTTTGTCTTCAGAAGGCATTTTGATGTCAATTTTGTAATAAAACAATTGAAAAGCGACTTTAAATGCAGTCCTTATTATTGTTATTGCGCAAAGTTAAAAAAAAAAAAATTGAGGGAAGATAATTATTCTAATTTTCCCCTCTAATTTAAATATCGTTAGGGCATTATCTTCAATAAATCAGAAAAAAAATCGCCTTCTAGCTCTCGCGGGGCCCCTGAAGTCCTCACAGACAGGCGAACGCTCCAGTTATCTTAATTAACTCCAGCTTTTTAAAATTTTAATTTACAAAATTGTATTGGGTTGGTAAATAAGTATTCCCGTTTTTTCTGTTTATTTTCATATGTTTATGGTCCATTTCTTATCTGAATAATCCCTAAGGTGGATTGTGTAATCTGTTTGTAATATATCAACAAACATTTCTGCAAATTTCTGTTTACATCAGCTAAGTATAGTGATTGCTATTGTACTATGAACATTAAAAAAAAATATCATTCATTATCGTTATATTTTGCTGTATTATTTTAAACAAGGAATCCGTGCTGCAGAAGCCTATAAAATTTTTTGCAGTGTTTATGGTGATAATTCCTTAACCGAACGCCCCAGTTAAAATTGGTTTGCCAAATTTCGTTCAGGAAATTTTGATATCAATAAAACTCCATGGTCTGGTCGCCCACAAGAATTGATTCAACTTTATACTGTTCGCAATTAACAAAGTTGGATCAATCAATTGAAAAAAAGTGCCCAGAACTGGCAAATCGAAAGGGTGTTGTTTTCCACCAGAATAAGCTTTGGATGGGACCTTTAGCCTCATCCTCCGTATTCACCAGACCTAGCTCCAGGTGGCTGCCACTTATTCCGGTTTCTGCAGAACTCCATGAATGGAAAGCAATTCTAAAACGAACAGGACATCAAAAACCACATGGATCATAATTTTTACAATAAACCCCAGACACTGTATGAACACAGCATTATGCAATTGGTGCAACAATGGTGAATATATTGTAGATTAAAATAAATTATATGTTTATCATAGAAAGAGTTTTATTTCACCCTCAAAAACCGAGCGAACTTATTTGGCAATCCAATAAAATAATCTGAGAAAGAATCAGATACAAATTCACAATTTTCAATCGTCATAGAAGTACAAACTTTTTCAAACTTAAAACTTTTCTGACAAATACATTTCGAACTGAAACCGAAATTCTGGGGCTTGGAACATTGAAATACATACTAATGAATATTAGATATTTGGAGACAGATTATTGAAAGTGTAGTTGATAAGGGTACGCAGTCATAGATACACAATTAAAAATAAATTTTAATTTGTAGTGTTTATGCCCACAAAGTAAGCCTGCATCAGGGCTAGAAGAAAAACTACCAACAAAAAAGAAGAAAAGAAAATAAATTGAAAAAAAGAATGAAAAAATAATAAACAAGGCAAATTATTGCAAATGAATAAATTAAATCCGTTTTTACAAAAATAGAGAAGATATAGTTGATGAGTAAATACAAAAATAAAGTATAACAGTAGAAAGATGAACAATAAAATTTATAAATAAATACATTAAGTATAACAATTAGATAGTACAATGCACTAAATGAATGAAATGAAAATATATTTTATTCTGGGGCCATTGCCCCTTAAGAATAATTATAATGAACAATTAATGGCGACCTAGCTGCCGTGTATATAATTAAGAAACATAATAAAAGCAAGAAAAATACAATTAAAATTAAATTAAGGAATTTAAAAGCAATTTGAATTACAATATAAAAATAATATGACATTTTTTAAATATCACATGAAAAACAAATTATATCTTAAAATTATAATTTAAAATAAGCTACGAAAACAAAAATAGGGAAAAATAAAAAAAATTAAATGAAAAAATACAGTAAACAAAGCTAAGATATATAAATCATCCAGGAAATAAATGAATGATTAAGATTGAGGTACAAATAGTATTATCTATGACTGCATTCCACAACAACCTACATTTTCATCAGTTCCAAAACCAATAATTACCTCATCAATATAATTTTTAGTGCTATTTCATAAATTATTGATAGCTTCTATTTGTTGTCAATTTGTAACTATGTCAATATAAAGCCCCACACAGTCAGTCCCACCTGTTCATATGATTGATTAACAGCTGCCTTGATAAGCTCTCCCCCTCCCCACCACTTGGCCCCAGATGCCAACCTAGGAGCTGAGAAAATACAGTGAAAGCCAGTCCCAGGTGCAGTGCCACCAGTATTGCCTATATTTCGAAGGCACTGTGATGTATTAGCCTCAGGAGATATTTCCACTTTGAAATATTCTCTTACATTCAGTCACCACCTTTCTTCTCTCACTATTAACTTTTAATGAAATTCTTCCACATCCACACTCTAATCTAAATCGGAGTATTTTATTGTACTTAAATCACTGAATCAATGTCTCATATGTTCAATTCAACAAATGTTTCAGGTTTTAAAATCTAAAAACCCCGAAAGAGCTAGCACCGCCTTAATTGCATTTATTAGTAGGAATTTGAAAATAGACGCAAATATTATTGAATGTGGGTGGTATGAATGATGTACACCAAAAGAAAAGTCAATCATTAAAATATTAATGGGAAAATTACTTGTCGAATTAATGAAATCTCACGTTTTTTTTTTTAATTTTTTTTTTTGTAATGTAATTGGTGGATTGTTTCAGACAGACCAGGCAAATATACCTATATTTCATATCTATCTATCTATCTATCATATCTATCTATCTAGATAAATGAACATTGTTTTACTATATTTCAAGATATAAAGATAACTGTCTTTTCCAATCAATCCGAACATTTGAATAAACTATAAATAAAGGTTAGAAATCTATTGCAATTGCTGCTACTATTTTTGTCACCTGAGATATTATTGCCATTATAATCCATATCAAATATGACTTGATGTAATTTAAAATGTATTCACTTATTTTTATTTTTTTTTTTTTTTTTGTTGTATAATCATCCATCATGTCTTTGTAAGAAAAAAAAAATCTTTTGTTTATATTAATTATTATAATATGTAGAAATGTTGTTTTGTTTGTGTTACTTATATAACATATTAAACACGTTTTCTGTTTGTATTCATTGTTTATCTATTATTATGTATCTGTTATTTTATTTTTTTTTTTTTAATAGAAAAATGTAAATATTATTGGCTTACTCTATTGCCATAAAGTTTATACTTTAAAGCAATAAAATACATAAAAAATAGTAAAAATTTTCAATTTCAAAAAAAATTTATAATACATTTAAATTTTTAACAATAGGAAGCTGTTTTCACCTATAATAAATTAATCAATTTATAAAAATCTTACATCAATAATAATCTATAGTTTTTCTTCATGAAAAGTTTATTAGAAGTTCTATACATGATGAATATAGTATGGTCATTGTATCATACAATTACCATACTATATATTTATTTAGTTTCATTTATTAGTTATGATAATTACTTTTTAAACCTTATTTCGCCTCTTAAAGTCCTTAAAGATTTATGGAAAAAAATGCTCACCACTAGAAGTTAAGAAAAAACCGATTTGTTTATGATATGAGAATTGTTGAATTAAGATGGCTAATAAATGATCATAATAGAATATTGCCTTCTTAATTATCCTGCAATATACAGTCTACATACAACGTAAATAGATTCTTTGCTATCCATATAACCTAAAGCCCTCAATAGGAGCAGTCCCTCAAAAGAAACACTTTTATCTTTTGAAAAAATAATAAGCAGTTTACAATGAATATATATGCGTGCATTAATATTTTATTTATGATACATGTATACGCAGCCATAGCAAACAGTAAATAGAATAAGAATGCAACAGCTCCATGAAGGGCCAGCCCCTCTAAAATGTGGCCCTCCAGGAATGAGTTCTTTTGTCAGTTTCCTCTGGCATTCTTCTCTCTAGAGTTTACTTACTCTCAGTTGCTGCATTATCTTTTTCCTTTTTTTATTTATTTATGTCTCTGTACGTTTTGTAAGCTATTTCACCATTTATGAATTACAGTATTATCCCATGTAAATATAATGTAACTATCATAAATGTTTGATGGCTGATACATTTTTGAAATAATTAGACTTTAATATAAAAGATTTTTTTTTTTTTTTTTTTTTTTTTTTTGTGAACTTACTTAACTAGCCTATAATATGTTTTTGTAATATAATAAAACTAACATCCCCCTTTGTGGATTCATGGAGAAACAAAAAAAATAAATTCATAAGAAATTCGAATAAACTTTCACTGTTTCTGGAAACAGGCAGTCCAAAGATCAACTACGTATTTTTAAGACTGGCCTTGCGATTTGTTAATGTAATAGCAGAGGAAACTTTATTAGGAAATTTTGATCGTTGAATTGAAATAGTAGATTAGAAGCAATCAATGTGATTCTAGGAATAAATGCGATTTCTCCAGCCACTGTTAGAATTATAGACTCGAGGATATTTCCATGCAAGGTCACGTAAAAACATAATAGGACATTCATGTTTTAATATTAATGTATGAGTTCATAATCCAGATGGACAAAAAATACGCACTATATTGTTAATATATCGGTCGATTTTCAAACCACTGGGATCCACATGTCGCGCAACACTTTTTTTAAAATAACAATTTAATTGAAAATAAGTAAATTTCATTATCATATTTAAGGTCTTTAAAACACAGTTACATTGTAACCTCTCTTGCAGAATATTGCTCGTCATCTATCGGTCGATTTTCAAATCCACATATTTCTCGCATATTTAGTCAAAATCTAAGAGGAAATCAGTAAATTGTATTATTGTTAAACCTTCCTTTAACTATGACGTAGTTAAAATTTAGTACAGATGGATTCAGTGGTTTTCGAGGTTAGTGATCACAAACAAAAAACTACTTGTATTTTTATGGATTATGACAACAAACCCGGAATGTAATTATTTTATTTTATTTTTATTTTTCAATAGGTTTCATATTTTCATGCCAAGTAATATTATGAAAATACATTATGACCTCTTCCCAGAGAACATTTATATTTCGGAAGGTTCCAATATAATCTGTTCCCAATCTAATGGAGCTTGGTCCTAAGAGGCTTACCGGGCCCTCCAGCTTCAGTGAAGACAATCGCATAACAAAATTGTTTTGTTTCCTTCGGTAGGAGTACTCAATTGTTTATAAGAATTTATTCCACTTAAAAATTTTGCTGATTAAAGGTAATGAATTACTATGTATTATCAGACAGAATATACAACGCTCCCTGAAAAAAATGCATTACTAATACTAAACCATTCCACCTTTCGGTACTTTGAAATAAATTTAAAGTACTAACAAGGGGAGGACACACTCAGTCTCTCAGGGATCTTGTTGGCAATTTTTTTGGAGGTTCCTGGTCAAAAAATATTAGACACGTATTTTGCCGTTCCGACCAATGGGCCCTAGAAGCCGAGAAAAAAAATAAAATAGCATTAAACTAATTTATTTTTTATCTCGAGTTTAAAAAATTATATCGACATAATTCTTGCACCAAGATTTTCAGTTTTGATTGTAAATTAAAGGAAAAATACAGTCGCTCCATAGATTTTGGTTTAGGTTAATTAAATTCTAAAAAAATGATTAGTTTTTCAAGCAAACAACCTCTATAGATTTTTTCACACAAAAATTGAGGTCAGATTCTAATTCAGCACCCTCGGTGCTTAAATAAAAATAAAAAACGGTTATTCAACAAAATCAAAAAATATCATTTTTTTCACCCTCTTCCAGGAAAATAAAATTTTAAAACCGATTATTGGTTACATAACTTTAAATCGCCATTACTTTGTCATGCAATTCACTGGTTGGTATCGCTGGAAAGAGGAGAGTCTCAGTCTCAGCTTTCTTTTGATGTATATAAATGTAAAATTCGATGAACAAAAACCTATTAAAAAAATTGGAAAATCCGAAAAACATTTTGATTTTTAACTTGAGTTTAAAACCAGATAGGATGAAGAACCCAAAAACATTTCAAGCGTATTACCACCCTATATTCTGTGTAAAAAAATAAAGTTGATACATTAAACCGTCTAAGCGTAATTCATGTTTTTATCAATTTAAACAAAAGTTGCCTACCATTTGGTCAGGCAAACTTTTATTTTTCTATTTGGATGAAATTTCGTATTTAAGGGTTCTTTTGAATGCTGAATTCGAATCCGATATTGGTTCTTGTGAAAAAATTATATTGAATATACTTCACTTGAAAATTTTTAGCTTTTACACTGTAAAATGTGATAGAAAATTCTTTTAGCCCTAGAATTCGATCTCAGCACCCTCAAAACTCAGGAAACGTATGTATATATATAGATATCAATAAAAAAAAATATATATATATACTAATTGGGAGAAATAATTTGTTACTTTAAGTATTATTAAAATAATTATAATTATTAATTTTTTATTGTAATGATAACTTATTACAAATTAATATTTACATTATATACAGACAGAACCACATATTAGATTTGATTGTTAAGTATTTACAATTTTTAATTTATTCTTCAAACCCAGAACACATCTCTAACCCGTTTTGTAATCTTTGTTTACTGGGTTCTAATAACTGAAGCTTATTACATTACAATTTCATTTTCATTATATTCAACAAAATCCTGTCAGCAACGGAAGTGAGGCAGTTATTGCTATAATGTTTTTATGTCAACTATCACAATCATATTTTAACATGTTCAACTGCAAAATAAAATAAAAATTAGTTTAATGCTATTTTATTTTTTTCTCGGCTTCTAGGGCCCATTGGTCGGAACGGCAAAATACGTGTCTAATATTTTTTGACCAGGAACCTCCAAAAAAATTGCCAACAAGATCCGTGAGAGACTGAGTGTGTCCTCCCCTTGTAAGTATACTAACTTTAAAATATCAACTAAGTAGTTAGATAAAGTATTAACTATGAATACATGGCCAATAAAATGTTCATTGAAGATAAATTCAAGTTTTTCTTACTTTTTTCCAAAACATTTAGGATAGTAAACTCTATCTACAATTTTTGTATAAGAGGATAATAATTGATAAATACATATTCGAATAGACTATGTTGGCTTACCCTCTGTGCATGATATTTTTTATGTATTACTCTGTTTTATAATAGAAAATATTCGTTCTTTCAATGTTGTTTATAATAGTTATTCTTATATTAACCAGTTTCCCCTATCATTTGTTCTGTATCTACTTTTGTTTTTGTTCTTCCTTGTTTTGTTTTTCTCGTTATCTTATAATTTAACTCTGTATTTACTTTTATTTATCATGCTATATTGTAAAATCTCCAGACCAGATACATTTTCTATTGTGTGATCATAAGCCCTAGAATATAGTTTTATTTCTGATCTACTCTAAACATCAAATTCTCCCTAAGGATGCTTGGTAATCTATAATATTTGATTCATTGTAAAATATTTCAATGTTTTTGTTACTCATACTAATCCTCAAAATACGCTAAAAGTTGTACCCAATTTCTTAATGAAGTTTTACACTTGGCTTGATGGATATATTTATAACAAACACCATGTTAAAAGTCATTTCAATTGGCAACACGTGAAACCTAGAGAAAAGGTTCTGTAAACCACATCTCTATGGCGGCTCCTAGAATTACTGTAAATTTCAAGAAGATTCAAAGCCCAGCTGCATTACTACAACAATTTTATTGCTCTTTCGATCTCAATGGGACTGCGAATTCATCTTATGTAAGTGAGATATTCGAAAATGTTCTAAGCGTTACTTCAAAATGATTCATTCACCATCGTGTAAAGCAATGTGTCTAAAATTGGAACCATTTTATCTTAGAATTTATGTATTATTATTGCTCAAATATTTTTTATAGTTTATATTTAGATAAAGTTTAGGTATAGAAACTTTCTGCAAATGAGAATCACATGGGATTGAGCTCAGAGATAAAGCGCTTGGGATCGGACAAGGAACACCACTCTTCCGGTTGTATTCGACATGGAACCGAATGTTGAGGATTCTAATTACAATTATTCTTAAAAGCCCTGAGATAAAACTCTCAGGAAACGATTTACTTACAAATACATTATCCTATTGATTATTTAAAAAAAAAAAAGTTTTTTCTTTTTTTTTCATTTATTGATATTTACAACTGTACAGAATAATATACAACAAGTAAATGTGTTGATAATGAATACAATGGCGTGTAAATAACTTGTGAAGAACTACTCACTAGTAGCACTTCAATAAAATCTACTCTAAAAGGTCTCTAGGCCATCTTCTTTTCAGACGCCTCGGAGGATTATCAGGGATGGAGGAGGAAGCAAGTTGGGAGACTAGTGGATTGGAGTGGATATGGAGCATACTATGGAAGGATAGGTATCTGGTTTGAGCTAACTCAGCAACATATGGAACATTAAGGTCTTTATGGATAAGCTTATTGGTGACAAAGTAAGGGGCATTTAGGATTTTTCGAAGGATTTTGGATTGTAAGGATGGGATACGAGATGAATTGGATGGTTTAGTAGAGCCCCAAAGCTCAACTCCGTAAGTCCAAATAGGTCTAATAACAGTCATGTAAATAAGTCTTTTGTAATGAATTGGGAGGTTTGATCGTTTGTCTAGTAAATGTTGAAGTAGTCTGTAACGACGAGCAGTTTCTTGTCGTTTTAGTCTTGTATGTGGATTCCAAGTAAGACGTTTGACCAAGTGGAGTCCTAGGTAGCGGATTTGTTCGACAGAGATTAGTGGAATATCATTGAAGGATACTGTTGGACAGGAAGTCGTAGGTTTACGACGAAGGGTAAAGGTTATTTAGTGAGATTTGTTTGGGTTTATTTTGATTCTCCATTTTTGACACCATTCTTGAATGTTTAGGATATGGGATTGGAGTGTTTGGGAGGCAATGAAGGCATCATTATTTACTGATAATACACATGTGTCATCAGCATAAGTGGTGAGGACAGTGGTAGGATGAGTTGGGATGTCAGCTGTATACACCGTGGTGAGGATGGGGCCTAGGATACTACCTTGAGGAAACCGGCAGATTGGGTAAAGAGGGGAGAATAGGAAAATTTATGGTTTACTTGGAAGATTATTTAAAAATGAAATTTAAAAAATAATAAAAAATTTAAAGCCCAAATATTAGTGATTTAAAAAATAAACTGTGTTTATTGATGTCATATTTTAAAAAAAGAGTTCTTAAAAATCAGTCTTTGAAAAATTTCTATGAAGATGATAAAACCAGAAAAATGGGTAATAGAAAAAATATAGGAAAAGACGATTATTTTGATTTAGATATCGTAAAATTGTACATTCCTTGGATTGATGATGTGTAAATATTGTGAAAGCCAATAATTTATTTGCTTTAGACATTGGTCAGCTTTTCAATGATTGCAAGTGACAATAGCTATTTATTAATTTTTTTTTTTCTATTATAGAAATTTACAACTGTATTGGAAAACACATCTAGTAAATATGCGGTATACATGAGATATAATGACATGAATAATTTGTAGAGGAACTACCCATTGGTAGTATTCTAATGAAATATTTACAAAAGAAGAAGATCCCGAGGCCATCCTCTTATTTAAAGTTTAGATTTTAAAATATGCTAGAAATATCAATGAATATAATTGGTACCCCGATTATCTAATTATCATTTAGATAGCATTAATGATAATCTTTAAGCCAATGTATTTCTCCTTGAACTATTTCACAGCTGAAAGAGGGAAACCTCCAAATTCAGTTGTCAGAAAAGAAATATAGTAGTATTCCTATACCTTATATTTCTGGAAGAGAGAAGAAAAAAATTGTGTTGAAAATAAAATAATTAATTATTTTAATCCACATTTCCCATACTTATGTGGTATTGCAATTGAATAAACAGCATTAAATTTAAAATTTATTTTACTTTTCCATGCCATAAAACATTTTTTTGTTTTAAAAAGATGATAATTATCGATGAAGGATGCGTTCCTGAAAATGTACACCCTTTCTTAGGAAAACAATTTAATTTTCTGATGTTGGAGGAAATAATAAAACCTAAGATGTAAACAATGTTGTCCTCGGCTCCGAAAGCTTTAGGCGAAAACTTTTCGCGATGAAATTTAAACACACCAACGAGAAAAAGTAATTTTCTTTTCCCTTGGAAAAATCGAGTGGCCCCTTACGGTGGAGTTGTTGGATTACTTTCGTTATAACTTGCCTTACTTTAACCATAAAAATGTCCTGAGTTAATTTAAAAAAACATTGCTGGTTACAAGAACACATCTGTTTCGTTAGGGTTGGAGCAGCAATATCCGGTATTATGGTAATGCTCAGATTCAATGAAAGGAAATAAAATATTATTTCTCTAAATGTAACACGAAAATATCACTAATATACTAATAATGTTTTATTAGTCATTTGATCAATATATTATTTTACATTTTAACAACTTGATTATCTTATTAAACTAACAATAAAAAATATCCACGAATCTTCTCCTGCATAAATAAACGTATTTCAAGACATGGCGTCTGTGATTCTATAAAAAACGTTTTTTGGATCATTTTACCTTTAAAATATACGTTTAAAATTTTCCGAAATTGCTGACATAGTAAAACATTTGCTGGTGTTAGGATTGTGAAAAAGTTGCTATTTAAATTTAACAATACAAGGAGGTGATGTGGTCAGCAATAACGACCAACCGCCAGGTTTTTCCCTAATTAAGGGTACCTTTTTTTAGAGGCTGGGTATGACCCTAATTAGAAATAACAGGTATATCTTTTTTACTCAGGACCGGGATCTTAGCTGTATGACAATGATGACCTCGAAGCCGCGGTAGAAATAACAGATAATAAATATATCAATTTTTTACTCAGGACCGGGATCTTAGCAGTCGAGTGCTACATCCGCTGATCTACCACGCCCCCCACTCATCTATTATTTATTTTCCCAAGATGTGGATGGTTATAATTGAAATTTAGAGCCCTAAATTTTTAAACACGCTACAATGTGTTTATTGACTGGACTATAAAGTAAAAAAAAATGTGGATTTGTTCATGTGATAATACAGGCCTTATAGACATGAAGGGAACAGCAATCAACAGTACCTCCTTCAGGCATGGAAAAAAAAAATAAAAAAGACTATTTGAGCCAATCTGTCATCCGCTTCTTTTTAGCCTTTTGAAAGTATTTCCAGGTTTGTCAGTCGTGGCCATGTCATTAATGAGTAAGTTATTACATATATCCATAAAATCTGCCGTGAAATCGTCTATAAACTTAACCTTTATAGACGTTCACTATGTGTACTAGTAAATCTGAGTGAAGTGTGCGGTTGGAAATGTACCAAGTTGATTTCGTGATAAGTATTTTTATTTTTATTAGTATTTTTGATTGAAATATTTGTATTTTCTTAAAATGCGTATTTTTCGCAGTCCCGCATATTTGTATGTCGTATATCCATCTGGGTTCAAATAAGTAAATATAGTCGCTGTAGGAGTTTTAATGTCGAATTTATGAAGGATTTAGTACACGGGTTTTAGCCTCTTATTTAGACTGGGACGCTTCTGTTTTACATGCCATTCTTCTATCGAATATAAGTTCTAAGTAAAGAATTTCGTTTGTCTGTGGGTTAGTGTTAGCGCCCAAGTAGAAGTACGAATTTGATGTTTAGAGTAGAATAGACCCCAGTAAACAATTCAATTTTATTATTTTGCAGTTTAAAAATCAATTAAATATAATAAATCTAAAGTGAATTATAGGTCTTCATATTTTCCTGGATGTCATTAACCAGTTGGTTCCATTCACATGTATATCTGGATGTGATTGCTCGAGCAACAGAGCTCGGTAACAGAAGCAGCTGCCCAAGGAACTTGTTCTCCCCTCCCCCGGGAAATAGCGAGGAGGAGCATATCACCTGAAGGATCATCAGCAAACAGCTTTGTCTAATTAAGGATGCAGAGCTTGTGTACTCCACTAAGAACTACCCCTCCTTCGGGATAATCAGGATAGGAAGGGGAACATCAATACCAGTCTACTCCACAGTATTAAAAGTTGCCATTAATCTAATTGTGCTTAAGTATGTTTTTTAAACAGGAATAGATGTGTATAAATTAAGGATAATTTACGTAGAATTAATCTACATTATAGCATAACTTATGTGGATAAAAAGATTTTTTGTTTTTTAATTGAAAATTCGTAACCTTTTCGAATTGTGTAAGTATGGGAAGGTGAGCAAGTTCTTTGGCCAGCTGCTTCTGTTACAGCGCTCTGTAGCTTGTGCAATAACATCCAGGAGATGTACATGTGAATGGAACCAACTGGTTAATGACATTCAGGAAAATATGAAGACCTATAATTCACTTTAGATTTATATTTTATTTATTTGACTTTTAAACTCAAAAAATAAAAATAAAATTTAATTGTTTACTGGGGTTTATTTGAACCAAATAAAAAAGATGATTAGGGATGCAAAATAAAAAACAAATCACGTCCAAGTAAAAAAACTATAATTGAGTGCTAAAGTCTCGACCTGCCTTGCTATGGCTTAAATAAACAAAAAACTAGATGTGACATAAAATAACAGGCAGGTAAACTAAGGACAAATGAATATATAAAAGAGCTAAATCATAATAAAGAATGACATAAATATAGATACAAATGTAATAAAGGCTACAGAAAATAACATATATCAGTGATAATACAAAGAAGCAAGGTAAGAATGGAATAATGGTAAGTAGGGAGGGAAATATACAGTAATCGAAAAAGTTAATATAAGAAAAGAAAAGGATAAAATAACAATAGGTGAAATAATATTAATGAGGAGGGATAAACGGAAATGTAAGGAAAACTTACTATCCGAGCCACACAGGAGAGAAGACGAACGAGGCCTGACACGAATAGGTAAAAAGAGATGGGTAGAAATAAGAGGGAAAGGTGCCGGAAACATGAAATATGAACAATGTAAAAATGACCAAACAAAAGAAAATAAAACAAAACGAATAGAGTTATAACATGAGATAACAAAAGAATACAAATAGGATAAAAGTAGGTACAACATAATGAAGAATGACAATGCTTTCATGATCATCAGTACAATACATGCAATATAAAATAAATCAAATAAATTTCAAAATTAAGACTATAGAAATAAACATATAACATATTAACAAAATAGAGACGGTAAAGTACTTTCAGAAGGGAAGATTATTGTTTTTTAATCAGATTTAATACTTGGGAACAAGTGAAAGGAGTATACTGTTTTTCAATTTTGTGGTGGATTAGGGTCGAGATGGATATAGATGGATTCAGACAATGAACGTTTACTATAGTTGAGAATAGTGGCAAAAATATACCGTAATGGTATTTTCCCCTTAGCATGCCTGTCTCGTTCTTGTGTTTTAAAAAAACTTAAGATTTTTGACATCAATAATTCACAATTTTTCCTATACATTAGGTGCGAGCTGTTATCTAGCAGTCGCAGCTAGTGCATGGAACTTTAAAATGTAAAAGTAACTTTCAAAAGGTATAATTCACAATGATGTTCAAAATGTCTTCCCTCTTCAAAATCCAAGTGTAGTTGGAACATAATTATATGCGCTGCAACACAATGCGTAAAAATCATGATAAACTTGGCCGAGCAATGGGTGCAATCGAGAGAAGGTTAGTGAAACTCTAATTAACATTGAAAGCAATGTTGTGATTAATGTTTCTTTATTTGCAATTAATATGATGGTTATTTGTACCGTAATAAAAAAACAAAACATAAATTCAGGTGTGTTCTTTATCGGAAAGTGTAGGTACGTTTTTTTTGTTATATGAAAGCAGACTAACTTGAGAAGTTTGGGATTATAATCGCCAATATGACGTAGCTTACATGGGTTGATGTATAGTCTAGTGCTTTAGTGGTGAGTGAATGAATATTGCGATATATCAGTTTAAGATGTAGCCAGGAAGGTCAGTTCTGTTATTAATTTTGAATCAAATTGAAACGTTGTAACTTGTAAAGGGATATTATAAAAGAGACGTGTCCGAAGCCTTCACTGAGAGCCCTGACACTGCCGAACATAATAATAAGTATATCTAATTTGTAATTAATCTATAATGGTGCGCGATACAAAGACTAAAAGGACTCGGAGAAACTTATTCCGTTTTCTCTTTGATCTCTGTTCCTCTTCATTCCCCTTTGCCCCCGTTAAATGATGTCCGTTAAATTGGCCTTATTAACTTTTAAAGCCTTCATTTTGAGTCCTCCAATTATTTTCTATTTGTAAATGTTCTACTTTATTACTTCACCCAACTTTGTTTCAAAATAATAACGAATTAATTTCGTTTATTAAGATATAAGCGTTAAAAGTTTAGAATTATTTGAAGGCAAGTTTATTTGATAGTGTTGACACTTCAATAAAACTTCCATATTATATTGTCGCTAAACCATTTCTCAGAGGCATTTGGAGGATTATCTGGAGTCGAGTGGAAGCAAGTTGCGAGACTTGTCAATTCGTGTAGATTTGGCTATTATCATAGAAGGATATCTGTTTAGAGCCAAATCAGCAGCATATGGAACATTCATATCATTTTGAATAAGTTTACTTGTTAAATTATAACGACGGTTAAGAAATTTAGTGAGAAGTTGGATAGTTCAGTGTAGCTCAAAATTTCAATACCTTACACACAAAAGAGGTCTTATGGGATCTTATAACTTTATCCAATTTTTAACTGCAGGAAAGCGTAAAAATTGTAGGATTGAGATAAATCCTAACAAATCCGAAGATAACACCTTACCCCATCTCTAAAATCCACTCCCGCCCTTCGGTATCCCTTAATAATGTACTAGGTGTTACTGTTCGACCAATCCCTTACCAACACCTTCCCTAGACAGATATCTAGACTTTACAAAATACAAAATGAAACTTCACGTCCATCGGTAAGACATACAGCAACTAAATACTAAATAAATTGATTATTTAAAATAATTTACATAATTATTATAAATCAAGGTTTATTTTAATTTTAACCCTTATACTGAATTAAGCCCAATTTTCGATTTACCTCTCTCCTCTAAATGCTTTGCATGGAATCAGCAAGCATTGGCCACCGTAGCTTATAGAGAGAACGCAAATGCATTCTATGCAACAATTTCATTGTATGGGCTAGTTCTGTTTTTATAGTACCTAGCTATAAGTGCCACTAACCCACGTCATTACTATGGTTTTGTTATAAGCTTGTCATTGATAATTTAATGATTACTTGAAGAAATTAATATTTTCTTATTTCATTTTTTTTTTTCGCATAGGGATTCATGATTCCTAGTTATATAAAAAAGGTGTCTTTAAGTAGGTCGTTGTTTATTTGTTCCAGAAAACTTATTTATATATCTGCTTCGCCAAATATTTTCTTTTACCACTAAACCTACCATGACGGATCAAATGTCTATTTTCGGAATTTTCGGTAGAAATCTTGGAAACAACATACATTACTTCGCTTTTTGACTTTAATAATTTTATCTAAAAACTTATCAAAAGTTGTTTATTAATATCCACTCCTCTCTTTTTTTTACTGAGAAATTGTAATAGAAATATGTACAAATGAAATGTCGGTAGGTTTAGCTTTAAGCAACCTGGTCTCTAGGTTATTTATCCTTGTATTTATTTCCATCCTTCTCCATCATTAACACTCGTAATCTTCTCCGGCCATAATGAAGATATGTTCCATAATAATTCAACAATATTTGTATAAATAACTCATTTTGCTGTTAACTCTATACTCCACAAAAGTCGCTGTTTGTTGACTTTACATTCCAATTCCTACAATACATTCCTAGGAACTGTTTAACCAAATTGTCTTATCCGTCTATTCCCAAACCGTTCCAATTTAAGTTGTATTAAGGGGAAAAGCGCACGCAGTATTTTTTTAAACCAATTCTTCCTTCTGCAGAAGACAAGAGAGGAAGAGCTATATAGACAGGTACAATGGCCAGACAACTGCCGCCTTGGGAACTGTTTGCCAACTCACAAAGAACAGATAAGTGGAGACACTTGAGCACCAAGATCAAAGGAGCCGCCACAACCGATAGAGTCGAGATCTCTTCATCTTATCGCGTTCGAGTGCCCGCATCGTCTTAGTGTAAAACTGCTAGTGATTATCGCAATGGTGCACTCCAAATAAATAATCAAATATTACACCCACGGTACTTATTTCTTCGGAAATATTGACAAAACCTTCTTTTTAATTAATTTAATTTATTAATACATTGGATTCAGTGAACATCTTAAAATCTTTTTTTTTTTTAATGTAAATACAGACAATGATAGCTCAAAAGAGACCGAAAGGAGAAAATTCATTGCCAACCGATGATACTTCAGAATTAGGGATAAGATTCAGAAGTTAATTTCGTTCAAGGACTTCTAAATAAGACGCTGCTAAGGCCAACTCCAACATATGGCTCTGGGTAATAGCTTGGTGCGACGAACGAAGTCTACAGGCATTCGGAAGAACTGTTCTGCGATCTATCTATGGAACTAAGAAAGTCCATAGATACACAATACAGAAAATAAGAAAATAGAGGTTAAACAGACATTGTGAAGCACATGAGGCTGGGAAGACAAAAGTGTGACGGCCATGAGACTCGTATGTCAAAAGATAACAAACTAAGAGGACGAAATAATAAATTACCAAATTATAATTAATTGAGGATATACAAAGAATCATAAGCATAGGTAAAACCCTTCGGAGAAGTAGAGGATGCTAGGTGAATACGTAGAATCGAGGATGGGAGGAGAGCTGCCCAACAATTTACATTCTGGTGGAAGTTATTACAGGATGCCAGTATTATATTTCAATTGTTTCCATATCACTAATATATAAAGGTTATATTTGTTATACAAGAAAAACCATAATAATCATAGGTAAAATTCTTAAAAAGAGGACAGCTCTTGAAACCGAATTATATAATTAAAATACGCTACATAAAAATAATTTTTAGAGAAAAAAACAAAACCGACTTCAAGATTAAACCTACTTACACGAACTTAACTAAAAAATAAAAAATAATATTTTAATTGCTTCAAAACAAAAACCGTTAAATGAAAATCAATGAAATTATCGATACTTATATACTTATTCACAATTTATGATCTGTTATTTTTGGAGTCGGTGCCAGCCAAGAATGGCAATTTGATGCTGCCTCTGCAATACACTTTCGAATGGCCCGAGACAGCGGTGTGGCGGTGATGAAACAGTGGTAGGATCTTTACAATTACCATTTCTTTTGAAATTCTGTTAGTTTTGGTTGGCACCGTCTCCAAAAATAACTGATCATAAATTGTGAATAGGTATATAAGTATCGATAATTTCATTGATTTTCAATTAACGGTTTTTGTTTTGAAGCAATTAAAATATTATTTTTTATTTTTTAGTTAAGTTCGTGTAAGTAGGTTTAATCTTGAAGTTGGTTTTGTTTTTTTCTCTAAAAATTATTTTTATTTTTCACTTTTTAGTGGTGAGTGTATTTTTGTTTATATAGTCAATTCTCAATCTTCAAGCTACCCTGAAAAATAGTTCCAGTTACTGAACAAAGACTTATCGAGGTTATCATTCCACTTACCTTCATGTAATTGGGAAAATTGAACACAAAATGGGAGTTGAAATCATTACGTATATTTTTCATTAATGGGTATGTAATGTTGTTTGTACATACATATAAAATCATTGATAAAGCAAATTAAATACCTGGTACCAATTTATCATATAACTTTCAACTGAATTGAGCTTTTTTCTGAGGGTGCCTAAAAGTAGACAACGCCTTCCACCAGTGGCGATATTTCTTTATTCTTTAGGACGGAGATTTAGTTACTATGGAGATTTTAAATAATCATAATCATAAATATGTTTAAAATGTAAGGTTATATAACAGTGATTCTTATTAACTGTTTTTAAATTTTTTTTCAAAAAGTGCTGCGTTGATTTCAAAATATTTTTTATGGGACTACCTCTGAAGTATGCCCTACCGGTCTAAAAAAGAATTATCAAAGTTGATTAAGAATTGACGGAGGTTCTCAACTCATCTGTTTTTTTGTATGTTACGCGATTACTCTGTCAATTCTTAATCAATTTTGATGATTCTTTTTTAGATCGGTAGGGCATACTTCAGAGGTGGTCCCATAAAAAATATTTTAAAATCAATGCAGCACTTTTTAAGAAAAAAAAAAAACTTTAATAAGTGATTTTTTAAACTGTTTTTTTGATTTTTCTTAAAAATTGCTGTGTTGATTTCAAAATAATTTTAATGGGACCACCTCTGAAGTATGCCCTCCCGATCTAAAAAATAATCATCAAAATTGATTCAGAATTGACGGAGTAATCGCGTAACATACACACACAAAAAAAAAAAAAAAATACAGACGAGTTGAGAACCTCCTCTTTTTTGAAGTCGGTTGATAAGTAGTGTCACTACGTCCTAGGCTTCCTCGTGATGATTAGTAATGTTATATTTAGAAATTATTTAATGTCCAGATTTATAATTTACTGGGTGTATTGGTTTTTTTTTTAGTGTGAAATGAAAATTGGTTAAATTAGTATGAATAAGTGTCTTATAAGTGTTTAATTGATATTCTAAATACTTAACATTATAATTACAACTAAGAAAGATACCCTAATGAATATAACCAATACTAACAAGTAGTTTCCTAATTACGATCAGCTAATTACAGCTAATGACTTTAGAGAAGAACTCGGTGAGAAGACTCGCAAAGGACCTCAGGTCGCTGAATAGTAATCACCCAGGAGGGGCTCCTTCAATAATTCACCAGAGCCCGTCTTCGGGGGCCGATAAGGCAACACTCATTTAAATTTTATTGTATTTTCTCGTAGTTTGTTGTTTGTGGCTCCTATTCCATTTTGGCAGGTCTTTAAACAAGTTACCCCTTGATGGTTCCTCGTTTGCGGTATTGAAAGTCAAGGGCATTTAAAATCACTTATTTGGTTCACATTTTTATTTCAATGTATCCGAGACATACGACTTTAATATTACCAGTACACAGAATTTGGAGGTTTCAATAATTGTCATTAGATATTTTTTTTAAGGTAAAAAACAAGAATTCTAAACTTGAAATATTGAATTGTACTTTAAGTAAATACTTCAATTTAAGAGTAACTAATAAAATAATAAAAAAGGGAGATGCGGTAGCTGAGCGGATAGGGCACCGGACTCCTAACCTCCCATCGTAGGTTCGCATTCCTTTTGATAAAGAAAATTATTTTTTTATTATAATTATTATTATTATATTAGACAGTGCTGCCTTACAAAGACATGTCCTTCGGCCTCAAAAATCATGGGACTAACAGGACGAAAACTAATATATATATGTCGCCCAAATGAGGTCCTTCCGCCATTTTAAAACAGCATCCTTAAGGACGAAAACTAATTCTAATTGTCGAAGGAGAGTGGCCAAGGATGTCCTTCGGCCTCAAAAATTGTCAGATCCTGGCAGATCTGGGCCTTATCACAGATTGCTTGACAAACTTGTCTATTGGTTGCAAAAGCTTTCCATCTTTTGACTCCTAACTTCTTCTACTTCATCCAACCATCTTATTTTAGGAGGATCTCGCTTGGAGCACCATTTAAAATGTAAAACTTTTATCATTTTAAATAAATTCATTTTGTCGCTGAGTTTAGTTGTAAAATGTCCTCATTATTGAAGATATTGCTTCTTAATTACTTATTTTGGGTGAAGGTATTTATACTTACCAGTAGTTATACCTGCCAAAGATAACATTTTTTTTTTTAACTTTAACATCGTATCTGAAAATTAAACATAAAAAGAGTATAAATATATAAAATAAAATATTTTATCTATCTTTTTTTTTTTAACGACTCCTCTCATAAAACTGCCCTATGCTCTTTTATGTTGATTACAATCGGTAGCCACAGACATAAAATAAATCTTTAGTATCGAAATATTTCAAGTAAACTCTGCTAGTTATTTACCTAAAGATACCAGATGATTGTCGTGCTATTGGGTTAAGCTAAAGGGAGAACGTTAACTTTTTTTATGTATTAAACTAAAATATTTACTATCGTGGAAGATGGTCTATTTTATAGAAGCATTTATTTATTTGTTTAAGTTGAACGATTATTTATATATTTATTATTATCTAAGATAAAAATTTTATTAAGCACAGAGCGTAAATTTGATAGGTCTTCAGTCGGTTAGTTGAGTAATACTTCACATACATAAACATATAAATTTTATAACTGCATTAGATAAAAGGCCGTAGCTGGTTCTACAAATTGTAAAGTTGAAATTGAGTGCCATTACTGCATTGATAAAAGTAGTAGAAAGTCTGATCGATAACTATTTATTTTCGGGACCTCCAGGCTTTCATATTTTTCTAAATGGTATTCTAGGATTTTCCTGATTTCTAAAGACAATACTTCCTATATCCTTTTCCTACATTCTTTACGTTCCTTCACCCACCTCCAGCGTTTTAAGTTTTCAACCTGTTTACCACATTACATAGAACTTCTTTTGAAAAATCATTTACTATTTGTGCTAACTCCTTTTGGAATTTCCAACCCTATATTCTTAAGGTGTCTTCCTTGACGTCTTTTACATATAATTTCCCACCTCCTAGATAATTAATCTTCCACAACTATATGTGGTTTATTTTTTAATTGTTGATGGTATATTTTGTTTCCCTAAAATTTATGCCGAAATTAATCATGCATTGATTTGATATTATGAAGGGAACACAAATACTCAATATTTTTTCAGTTCTTACTTTTAGAAAACATTATTTCCCAGAATAAAGTTTGTTATTCACTTCATTTAATAATAGCTATCGCATTAGCCCGGCGTTAGTCGCTAGGTGAGCATTTCCCTCACCCTTCTAAAAAATATTTAATAAGTTCGTCAGAATTTAACTTTCATCGCTGAATCTCAATATAGCTGAGTTTAGGACATTTGCCAATAAGAATATTCGGTTTCTAAGTAAAACGGACGCAGGTGGCCAGGATATTGGGAGATTTGTTCTGGAAATTGACATGTCCAGTTTATTCGTGACATTTTACTGAGCGAGTTTTCTAATTTCTTTCGATTGATTAGTGATTATTTGGGTTCATAATAAGTCGTGGATCTAAAATTCTTGAATTGTTGGATAAACAGCCAGTTGAGAAGATAAACTGTAAATAATTAGTTGATAAATCGTCGTGAATTGTATTTATTTACTACGAAGCTGAAATTTTTACTATTCCAGATTGTTGTTCGTGACTGCTCGAGGCAATACAAAATAAATTTGGTATAGGTGTGCCGAAGAAATTAAAAGAAGAAAAACGAAAAAAAAATTCTATTGTTCCAATTCACAATGAACATACTAAATATACTTGTAATAATTGTATAAAAATAGAAGAAAATTATCTAGCTGATGAAAAACACATTATTATGTAAATTGTAAAATATTTAATTTTTGTCTGTTTTTTTTTTTTTTTTTTTTTTTTTTTTTTTTGTTTTACAATAAATCTTATTAAACATAAATTTGGAATCCTTTTACTCCATACTACAATTATTGATGCATTATTATGACATTTATTTACAATTTATAACTACATATTTGGTAACATAAAACTGCATTTTTTATAAAAATCAATTAAGTGAGAGAAATGCTCACCTAGTGACTAATGGTTTACCAGATCGGCTAGCGACCAACGCTTGGTTAATGTACTTCGGTTTGCCAAAAATCATTGTGATCAAAAATTAGCAACTTGTTGTTGGCTAATCTTTTAATGATCGGTCCCAGAAGTTTCTTCTTCTTCTTCTTCTGGTGCTAGTGATCAAAGTTGTCCTCGGCCTTCTTCAACATCTGCTGCCACAGGGCACTGTCCTCACTCAAACGGATGCCAGTCGCATGTCTTCTTCCACATTCTCCTTCCATCATGCTGTTGGCCCTTTGCTCTGGTTGCAAAAATCTTTTCTTCATATACTTTCTTCACCTGTATCTCTTCATTCATTCTGTTTACATGGCCAAACCATTTCAACCTGCTTATTCTTGTAAACGTTGAAAAGGACAGTTCATTTTTAATGTTCTATACCTCTTTATACTTTTTACTTCGCCACACTCTGCTCTTGGGCTCTCCACTAAACATTCCTGGCAGCACCCTCCTCTCGAACCTGTCAAGTCTCTTGTTCAATACCGAAAATTTACCACCGTAACTAAAAACCATTCTTATAAGAGTTTTGTATATCCAAGATGGTAGTTAGGATAAAAGGATTAATGATATGGTAAGAGAAAAATTTGCTTTAATAGAATAATAGTAACAATACGATTCTCTAACAATATGGTAGATCACAAATTTGCGAGAGAAAGAACACTGATCCAATATTCAAAATCTATGCTGAAATAAGAGAAAAATAAATATCTTGATGTAAAAATTGTTTAAATTAATTTCTGTAGCGGAATTAAAGCTCAGAATAATGATACATTATTTTATGTAAAATATTTACCCTTCTAAATAGTAAAAAGAATCAATATTATATGGAACCTAACCACTTTGTTTTTCATTTCTCTTAACAAATGCCTCTTGGCTTTTCAAGTACACATAATAGTGTAGAAGGAACAAAACATTTGGAATTGGTGATTTCTTTTTACTTTTCTGTAATATTTATTTTATCGTATGGTTTATTTCAGATATTAAACGTTCATCTTCAATTCTAAAATCATAAAAACATTCAAAATGAATTGAAACAAACGAAACACCTGAAGACTATAGTTTTGCTAATATAGTGTGACTATAATACTCCCCAATTTCCACTAAAGTTCAATAGAATTTAAAAAAATTAACCTCATATTTAAAATAGACAAATATATACTATTCTATATACTATTACCTAAAGATAAAAGAGACCACCTGATGGCAGTTGAACAATTCACTCACTAAGAAAACAAAAATATTTTCTCTTACAACAATATTCGAGAACCAGAAAACAGAAAATAAGATACTACGACAAGAGATCACTAAAAAGATACACCCACAAACGTACTAAACATATATTGATACACACAACATGATATATATATATATCATATATCATATCATATCATATATATATATATATATATATATATACCGCTTTTACGTCATTTTTTCAGAAACAATTTTTCTAATATAAATAACTTCAAATAGAAAAAATAATAATAAAAACATATATGTAAAGCTTTTGTAACATGCTCAAGGTTACACCTTTCTTGTGTATGTATATAATAACCGCTATGCAACATTTGTGAAAAATATTTAAATAAATAATAAAAAGATAGAAAAAATTGGACACTTTCCAAAAACGCGGTTTATACAAACTGCAATAACTGTGAAGCTTAGAACAAGGATAAATTCACTAAATCAGGGACCGAAGAACATTTTTAGGGTATACAATAACCAGACGCAAATAGACATTTACGTCTGTCTGGTTATTGTATACACTGCTCATAACAAGTCGTTGACTTTTTTATTTGAAGTGATATAGATAAATGAAAGCAGTTTCTTTTTCTCCGTTTATTTCTGAATAATAAAAAGTGATAATCATCATATTGTAAGCCAACTATCAAATAACTATTAAAACGTTGGCACTTCATTATAGTTTTTTTTATTTGGACGTAGTTATTTCTTCCTCACTGCACCTCTGATCATATTATTATCACTATTATAAAATAACGTTGTCTGAAATTACTGGAACCAGAGCATTGTACTTTTTCGTTAAAGTGCCGAATTATTCTTTTGATACTCCAGAAAAAATATTATTTTTTCATATCGTTTCAAAATGGTAAAGATAGCACTTTCTTCGTTGATGTTCAATCGAAATAATTGTAAATTTATAACAATTGTGGTCCATTAATTTTCTCTTTTGACTTAGGAGTGAAAGAAAATAATTTCAATTAAAAATATAATAAATAATAATCCATAGTCATTACATACAATCATAATCATAAGTAAAAAATTGGTCTAGTTATTAATAATAATGATGAAATACATGGCTAGTAGTGTAAACCTTGGCAAAGTTTTAATAGTTTGGTAGAGAAAAGTTCTTCGGAGCAATAGACGTGGAGATGTCTGGTGAATAAGCAAGAATACGGGACTCCAAGAGCATTTTGCAGAGCGAGATATTGTCTCCAGTATTCAGATTGGAAGATTGAAATGGTTGAGACATGTGGAGAGAATAAATCCCTGTAGGATCTCCAAGAAACCATTTTATGAAAAACAGGTGGCGTACGAAGTTGAGGAAGGCCTTAGTGTGAAATCAGAGGTTGGTGGCATCGACATCGAGCTTTAGGGTTAGATTTGTGTTTTTATTTAATTAATTATTGCTGGCATTCTCCGCAACGCCTTCACTCTCATGTAAGTAAATAACTTATATTATTTTAGTTAATAATTAAAGGTTTATTTTTTATCTTAAAAAATATTGTGTTTTTGAAGCCTGAAAAAAAAAAATTAATTAATAATTTTATTTCGAGCTTTGTCTTTCGATGTTATGAGAATAGTTTGATTGTTATGGTTTCCTGTTCTAGAAAGTTCTGCATATAACTGATTGTGAGAGAATCAGTCTGTCCGAAGATCTACTTCAAATTTTTTGTAACTCTGGTCTTGCAATTTGTTGATCGTAATAAAAAAAAAACTTTGATTGGAAATTGTAATTGTTTGAATTGAAATGGTAGATCATTAAAAATGAATAGGATTCTAGGAATCAATGCATTTTTTCAATTCGTGGGTCTCGAAAGAATTAAAGACTCAATGAAATTTAATGCATAACTGTATTTTTTAACCTGTACCAGTCACATATCGGTCGGATTTCAAACTTCACATGTTACATCACATATTTATGGTTTTTTTTTTGGTTTTTTTAAGGACAATTTAACTGAAAATCAATAGATTTGATTATTAATGATACCGCACCATTTTAACCTATCTTGCTAAAAGGCACTCTAATAAGAACTATAAGAATGATGTAGTTAAAATTTGGTACAGGTTAGTTCGGTAGTTTTTATGGTTAGTGATCACAAACGAAAAATGGCACGTCCTTTTATATAATTGTATTGATATAATAATACATAGTCATTTCTCTGTATTTGTCTCTTTTTGCATGATTCAGTTTGATTATTTTATCAGTTGAATGTAACTATAATTTATATTCAAGGACCCTTAAAGTGAATTTTTTTCCCTCAGAGCTCCCCCGGATATCCTAAATAATGCACATAGATCCATTCATTCGCCTTAGTCCCTCTTCCCTATTCCACTCAGGGCGAAGGTAAAACGTGAATTGGACGATTTAAGATGTCATTAGTCAATAGTGGCACAGAGCCTGCACAAAAAGGGGGGGAGGGAATGTAAATGTGACGGGCTCACTCTCCGAGCAAGCCCCGGCATGAATATAAACATGAGGGGGGAAGTGGAGGGGAGGGTAGTCTCGTCTTTAGTCATTGCTCCTCGGCGGCTGCAACCTCAACTTGGGCTCTACAGCTTCTACGGCAGGGACACTGATATCTCTCTGATAAATAAATACAGTTACCGATTCATTCATCAAAATTTCATGGTAGGAGGCATAATTCTTCGTGTATATTGTAAGAGAACTGTGCTCTTGAAATTACTGGATTTTTAAAAAAGTTTGTCCTGATACACAATGTCACACAATGGAGATAACACACTCAGCCGATACTGCAATCATATTACATCAGCCGTACAAACTACAGGATTGGTCAAAATTATGGAACTAAAATTAAATGCCGAAACGTTACATTCACACTAACAAGGAGAGGACACACTCAGTCTCTCACGGATCTTGTTGGCAATTTTTTTGGAGGTTCCTGGTCAACAAATATAAGACACGTATTTTGCCGTTCCGACCATAGGGCCCTAGAAGCCGAGAAAAAAAAATATAATAGCATTTAACTAATTTATTTTATATCTCGAGTTTAAAAAAATGATATGTCAATTCTTTAACCAAGATTTTTACTTTTGATTGCGAATTTAAGGAAAAACGCTCCAGCGATTTTGGTTTAGGTCAATTAAATTCTAAAAAAATTATTAGATTTTCAAGCAAACTAACTCTATGGATTTGCTCACACGAAAATTGACATCAGATTCTAACTCAGCATTCTCAAAAACATTGAAAAACGTTTATTCAATAAAAACAAGTTTTTGATTGAAAAGCCTTGCATGTGAGTTTCTGTGTGTGTCTTTTTTGCACTACAAAAATTAGACAACCTCAACGGAATACCTGATAGATGCGCATCAGGCATACAGTTAATAATGTTTTCAATGATTTCTAGGGAGATTTCACTCCGTAGAAGTTGCAATGCTGCATTCAGTTTTTTAAGGTCAACTGGCTGCGGATGGTGATTTAACATCCTTTCCTGCAACTCATTCCACACGTGCTCAGTTAGATTAAGGTTTCTAGACAATGAGGGAGGGAAAATAGGAAATTCCTAGGTTTTCTAAACTTATTGTTAGATAAAAAACTTCGTCAAAACAAAAATAAACGAAAATGCTGAAATTAAGATCATTAAATTGCATGTAAGGCTTACTTAAGGTTTAATAACGATGTATTAGTCGTGATGTGAACTAAAGTCCTCATTCATTGGTAAAACTGTGACCTAAATTATAGAATTACATATAACATAAAAGCCGCAATTAATAGAAGAAAAAAATTATAAACTCGAATTATATGCCCTTATTTAGCCCCTGAATGGACATAACTGAATAGCAGAAATAAATGTCGATATTCTAAGGCAATCTATAAGAAAGACAAAGAGGAAAGAAGGGGTGAAGGGAGGCCCCTGTATTTGCGAGGACACATCAGAGCCATCTTATTGGCCTCCGCTTGTTTACTGGGCATTTGTCCTTCTACTATGGCTTATTGATTCCTCACGAGCCAGGACCTTTTCCGCCCTTAAGGACAGTCAATACGAATCGATCCTTAAGGGTATGCTGCATAAAGGGTCAGAATATTTACTGACTTGGTTGCTGAAATTGTATATCTGAACGGAATAATCGCTATAGAAACTTAAAACCTGAACCTAATTGATGCATTATTTGCTGGGTAATACAAGACTGTGTGATAAAAATATCATATTTAGATTAAATTTCTTCAATATGTGCCTCTTTATTTTAAGTATATATATCCTATCGCGTATATTTAAGTATATATAAACTATAAGCATTTCCTATCGCGGCTTTGCTTGCTCTCATAACTAAAGAACTTAGGTGGCTGAAGAGCACGTAAAAACATAATTGGAAATCTATATTTTAATTTTAACAATTATGTTGGTAACACAGATGTACAGAGAATATTTGCTATATTATTAGCGATATATCGATTAACTTTCCAACTTTTCTTGGACCCAGATGTCTTATCAAATATCTAAAGTTTTTTTAAAAAAACAATTTAATGGAAATAGGTAAATTTTATTGTCAATATCAAGCTCTGTAAAACACCTTATCATCATAACCTCACTGGCAGAATGGCGCTCACCACCTACCGGTCAATTTTCCAAATTCACTGCGTCCATATATTTATCTCTTTTTTAACAACAATTTAATTGAAAATCAGTAAATTTTATTAATGCTATACCTTCCTTAAATTATGAAGATGATGTAGTTAATTTGGTACAGAATAGTTCAGTAGTTTTCGCGGTTAGTGATCATAAACGAAAAATAGCTTGTCCTTATATATAATAGTGTAAATATAGATATATATTAAATAATTAATTTTATACCAGACTTAAAAGACAAGAAACTGCTCACCGTTTCCAACTACTCCAACATTTACAAGACAAGCGTTCAAAGTTCCCTAAAAATGACAAAATATTTACTTACATGACTGTAATTAGACCAATTTGGAAATAAGGAGTTGAGCATTGGGGCTCTACTATACCTTCCAACTCTTCTCGTACAATCCAAAATCCTTTGTAAAATCCTTAATCCTGCTTATTATGTCAAAAAACAAACTTGTACCAAAAGATCTTAATCTTCCATATTTGGTAATTTGATCCTAACCAAATAACAGACCTTTCATATTAAACCCCATCCATACCCACTCCAATCCACTAGTCGCACTCCTTTCCCGATAATCCTCCGAGGCGTCTGAAAAGAAAGTGGCTAAGAGGCCTTCTATTGTAGGACTATTGAAGTGCTACTAGTTAAGTGGTTCTTTACACGTTATTGACTTTTCATTGTAATAAATTTCCTCAAATTTAATTGTTGTATATAATGTATACAGATTTTAATATCAATTAATAGTTTTAAAAAAATATTTCTGATATTTACATCTTCACTTCATATAAATATCAAGTAAACGGGAATAAAATTATAACAAGGACACGTTAAGAACTTTTAAAGATCTACCCTTTAATAGGGCCCTGCCAAGTATAAAAGCAGTAATCCGAAAATTGTGAGATAATGACTTACTTTTATCGTTGGATTCGCTGTGAAATTTTTGACTCCATACTCCGTTGAAAAGCAGTAATCAAACTTTTTGCTGATTTTCTAAGGAGCATCGAACAGAAAATTTCACATCGAATCCAACGATAACAATAAGTCATGATCTCTCTATATTTGAGTTACTGTTTTTCTCCTTGGCAGGGCGTAATAGCACTTCAATAAAAGCTTGACCTAAGACGGTCTCTAATGCAATGCAGAGGTATGATGTAGTTTAAAAAGAATAGGATTAGTACCGAAGTATAATAAAAGGGATTTTAATTTCCCTAAAGCAGTTTCATAAGAAAAAAAATCATCAATGGTTCAATGAAAATTAAATGAATAATTAACAACAGTGTGATAGTTTAATGAAGTATAGAAGTAATTTAAAAAAATCAATGACGGGTAGAATAGTTTGTCGAAGTATAGCTCCAATGTCAATGTTTGCTGTATAAATCCAATCTTTGGCCTTTGAATGCTTTTTCGTCTCTTGATGGTATTTTAAATCGGAATGGCCTCCCGTTAACCCCCCCCCCCCCCCACGAAGGATAAAGTGTTTCCTTTTATACCATTTTAAATTCGAATTCATTCACAAGTCCCCTTCATGATACCAATTTTACCCGAACCTTTCACAACCTATTTTTTTATTTATTTCTTTTTAATAGTATGAAGGTAATAATAATTTGTCAAACGATTATGTAGTTCAGTAAGAAAAAAATAGAGGAATTACTTATTCAGAATCCAGAAAAAAATATAAAGTTTTTTTTTCTCAACAGATTTTTAGTATGTTTTCAGATTTTGGTTCGAAATTTCTTTAATTAAAATAAAACTATATGTTTAAATAGGAATTACAATAAATTCTCAGAGCACTGTGCTTCTAAGTTTTTCTGTCCAAATAACTTTTTGAGTCAGTGGAGTGGCTTGGTAATCGAATAGTGAATAATCTAGAAAAAAAATATATAAATGTATTTTTTCTTAATTGATTTTTATTTGGTGTGAATCAGAAACTAGATTACATGCAGTTTCAGACGAATTTTAAGAAAATCAGAGTTGTGAGTCATCTAAGAGTCTCAAGCGGGGATTACTTAAAGGCGTTTATAAAGGTCACAACACTAATTATAAAATCAAACGAAGCCTGCATGGCCTGCGGTAGTTTGGTGTCGGATCCCTTGAGCCATTTTCTTACTCAGTGCATCAAATTTGAAGAGCAGAGAAACAAATTTTAGGTACATACATTTCTGAATCAATGTCTGTAGAGAAAATCTTAAATTTAGATTGTATTCAAAAATTAAATAGACTTTATTATTTTGTAATATGTTGTGCCATTGATTGAAAAGTTAAATGTATTTATTTTTTTGAATAGGGTTCTTACTATGGTCTTATTGTGGTTCTTTTCTAAATCATTGGGTCATTCTCTTAGCCATTAATTAAAGGTAATAATGATTAAATATGACTTGGTGGGGAGTTGTAAAGCTGTAAATCTGTATACCTTGTTATTACTTTGATCTTGTTATTAAGTTGATAATTATTTTATTTATTTTTATTATTATTATTATTTTTTGTAAAAGTGTCTAAACTATTTCTATATGTTTTTAGTACTTATATAATTTAATATTATTTATACAAAGTCCTAGTGCTGCTAGACAAAAAAAAGAATTGTTTTATTTCCTATGTTATTTGTACAAGAAATGTCTTTTGCAAATAAATAAAAATATTGAATATTGAATCAGAAACTATGTGACCTTAAAAAACAGAAGCGTTTCAAAAATATACTTATTTTTCAGTGTTTTTTGATTCCAAGTGGAAAACTGCATTTAAAAGTATATTTCAAAAATACACAAAATAAAATTCATTGAATTCCTTACAAGTACTGTCACACATGTTTTTTTCTCAAATCGATATTTTGGATGCTAGAATCTAAATTTCTATTTTAAGTTTATTAATTACACAAATAGTATATTAATTAATATAACCTTAATTATTGTCGGTTATTTAATTATTTTTATTTACCCTCGTTATTTGCCTTGCAAAGATGAAAAATAGAAATAAATAAATAGGAATCTTATGTAAATGTCCAATTATTTTGACTATAGTTCAAAATGTATAATTAATATTATATTTTTTTAAATATCAATCAATAAATAAAAATATAGTTTTAAGTTTTGTCTGGTTCAGGCAAGTGCTTGCCAAGTAAACAAAGTTAAACCTCCAGTCTATTTAATGGATTATTTATGGTTATTCATGTTGTTTTGCCTGAAAGATTAGTTTAGTTCGTGTTATATTTTCTATAAGTATGGACCTCTGAAATTCACTGTGTCAAAACAAGATTTTCTTCAAATTTATATCTTCGAGCTCAAACAGTTGAAGCATGCTCCAAACCACGCGTAACTTCAATATTGTTTGGAACAATGGAAGCATTAGCGAATTTACATTGCAGCAATGGATCCATAAATTTCGTATGGGAAACTTTGACACCGAAGTCAAGGATAGTCGCGGTAGACCTTTTGTTGTTGATCACGGCCATCTGATAGAAAAAAACCTTTCAACTCAACTACTACAACTACAGCTCGGGACATTGCGAGAGATTTTAGTGTTGACCACTCAACATTATAAGCCACACTAAACTATAGCAATTTTGTTTGTCACATAAAAACCTACTTTATTTTTGCACCAATCCAATACTAAAATAACTATATTAAATTTCCTACAACTTATATTTATAAAAGTTTTTTAGTCATATATACTCAATAGAAATGAATATTTTTTCTTTAAACGCTACATTCAGTTCAAGGATTCTAAATATTTGGTTTGACAAAAATACTGGCCCCCTTGAGGCTGCCGGTTAAATAAGGAATAATATGGAACATATTTATGGGTAGCCCTCTTCAGCGTCGATGCTCATATATTTTTTTTTCCAATTTAAATAGCTTAATCCTGCTGACTGCCTATGCCCTTATGTTTTTTATTTTTATCTGATACCTGTGTGATTTTAAATTATTT
Organism: Euschistus heros; assembly: GCA_003667255.2. NCBI lineage: Eukaryota > Metazoa > Arthropoda > Insecta > Hemiptera > Pentatomidae > Euschistus > Euschistus heros. The sequence goes on along the minus strand of RCWM02000619.1, from coordinate 199,418 downwards.
AAATTAGACTAAAACGACAAGAACTGTCGATCGTTATAAACTACTTTAACATTTACTAGACAAACGTTCAAAACTCCCAAATAATTACAAAAGACTCATATACAAGACTGTGTATAGAGTATTAGACCCATTTGGACGTACGGAGTTGAGCTTAGGGGCTCCAGTAAACCATCCAATTCATGTCTTAACCAATCCTTACAATCCAAAATCCTTCGAAAAATCCTCAATGCTCCTTACTTTGTCACCAATAAACTTATCCATAAAGCTCTTAAAGTTCCATATGTTGCTTATTTAGCCCAAACCAGATACCTATCCTTTCATAGTAAGCTCTATAACCAATCAAACCGTTAGTTTCTCAACTTGCTTCCAACTCCATTCCTGATAATCCTGCGTGGTGTCTGAAACGAAGATGGCCTAGAGACCTTCTAGTGTAGAATTTTTAATGAAGTGCTACTGATGAGTAGTTCATTTCAATTTTTGACATGTTATTGTAATAGTTGTCGATAAACCACGTGTAACCCCCTCGCGTTACCCAAAAACCTTTCGCATTTGACCAACTAGGTCACCGGTAAAACATGTTCCATGCTAAAACAAATATAAAAAACTATAAAACCTAACTTACAGAAAATAAAGGAAGTTTCTTTGATATTTTTATTTAGAGCAATTTATTTTTTTAACAAACAAATTTAAAATTTTGACTTGAGACTCAAGAAGCATAAAAATCATTAAAAGAAACAAACTTCTATATTGGTTTGCAACATTTTTTCCCAATAGTCCATCATGTTACTGCACTACAGCTTTAACAAACTCTATTAAATAACTATTTGCTTTTAAAAATAAACTTAAAGGGCAAAATATTTTTTCTCAAAATACTATTTGTCTAGTTAGAAAGCAAAATATTGAAGATTGTTTGAGATAATTAAAATCCTCTCCATATCTCCTAGTTGGCAAAGTTGAATTTCTGACTCAGCATCCTAAAAGAAATAAACTTCGATATAAAATAAACTATATTATTCCCAAATATTTATCATTATTTCTACTAGATTGCATTTATCCATTAATATAATATTTGTTATGAAGTTAATTTGAATAAATCAGATGAACAATAAATTAATTTTAAATTCATTTCCAAAATTCCATGTACCTAATTTTTTATATACAGTAATATAAAACAAAAATAAATTAAAAGTATTTTTTATACAACAAAAATATTACTTTTTGGCCAGTCGTGCCTTATCTTTACTAAGCCCCCAGTTCGAATAAACTCTGAGGGTATGATTAAATATGGAATGATCTGATTAAAGATATGTCAATACCAGTGAATCAACAAGAAAAAAAAAACACTTTTTAAAATTATTTTAGGTTTTAGTATAAAACCAAATTATTATTAAATAAATTAATGTTTTAAGTTCAAATATTATTTTGTTGATACTTATTGTATTATTGTATATTTGTCATATATCACTTAACAAATGAAAATTCCTTTTCTCTACTTAATTCAGTATGATAACCGTCCACATCTTGGAGAAATAAATAATAGATAAATGGGAGGCGTGGTAGATCAGCGGGTACGGCACTTGACTGCTAAGCTGCCAGTCCACAGCTCGAGTCCGACTGAAGGTAGAAAATTTATTTATTTATTTTATGTTATTTCTGCAGCGGCAACGGGGTAGCTATACCCTCGTGGGGCACACCCAGCCTCAATAAACTTGGTACCTTTAATTAAACAAAAAAAATTGGCGGTTGTTCGTGATTTTAAAAGTTACTTCCTTTCAGAATCGTTGGCTCAGTAATAGTAAATTTTTACCGAGGTAATGAACCTAAGACCTTCTTGGGCTGTATATAAGAGTGAATAAGTCCCCAACTGGACCCTTGTTTTGTTTTTGATTTTTAAAAAACAGAAAATAGTAAAAAATTATGTTTTTAAAGCATGCTGTATTTACTTTGAAATGTTGAGCATCGTTTATCTTTTATTTTTAGATAATCGAATTAAAAATTAGTAGAAAAAAAAGTATTTTATAAAACCTTACACTTTCTCAATTTCTGATATAGTTGCAAAAATCGGAACCCTTGTAAAAATAATCAAAATTTTAAAAATGGTATTAAATCAAAGAATATTCAATTTGGTTTCAAATTTAAGTATAATATAACAATCAGAATACAATATAATAAAATTCAATGAAGATTTTATTCTGAAAAAATGATACAGAATACATTTTAAACAGAAATATAATTTAATTCCTTTTCGACAATTATCGTAGATATACACGTCTTTTTGAGCTCCAGCACAATACACACGAGACCTCAGTGAGCACATAACCCAATGTTCCATAGTAAGGCAATAGCGAACCAGCTCTTCTTCAAGATCATTACCCTAAACTGTAGTTTTGTCTCATTTTTTTAGTTCCTTTCTATTGTTAGGGAACAGCTTTAACTGTGGTTTCCAGTAATTTGGAGTAGAAATATTGGATATTTAAAGTTTTAGGATATTTTTCTGTACTGCATAACCGTAGCCCGTTGGCCTAGGCAGATCTGAGAACTGTCTTACCTTTTTGTAATAAAAACATGAATGGTTCAGGATTGTATTCAAGGCAATTGGCTCATTCTTATGTTAAACTCTAGTCCTTTGAGACATTTCTATTTTGAATGAGAATCTACAAATAGTTTAGTTATTGTTTATGTTTCAGAGAAGTGAGCTGTTTTCCTTTAACTACTATTGAAGGCGTCTCTCCACTACTGACAAGTTCCTTAACCAACTATTTTTCAGTATTAGGTTTTTTGTGATATTCAGAAAGTAATATATATATATATATTACATATATATATATATATATATGTAGCAGTTATATATATATATATATATATGTAGCAGTTATATATATATATATAACTGCCAATAAAAGTTATTAAAAATCGGTGAATTAATTAAAATGTTCAATTATTGGTGTGAAAGGCATAAGGGGGGAGAGGGGAGGAAGAATCCTTTGGTACCTCCTACTAACTTGATTTTCTAGAAAATAATGTAATTTTAATTTATTTTTTGATTTATATTCATTAACTTTCTTATTTTAGATCATGACATTCCAAATCGGATATAGCACAAGATCTGCTAGGATAAGACCCATAATTGGGAAACTGGTTGACAATTTGGGAGAAGACGGGCTCGTTGTCGGATAATAATGAGTGAAATCCTTTGCCGTGGCGATAATAACCGGCGGCCTTATTAACAAGCTATTGACTCCTAATGAGGGTCCCTGCCCCATCCCCCCTCCCCTCCCTCCACCACCTTGTCCGATATTGTCAATATCACTCCTCTCTGTCAACAACCTGTAATAGATAACGAAGTAATTATCAGTCAGCCATAGGGTTAGCTGCGCATGTATAATTGAAAATTGATTGGTTTGGCTTAGCAATTAAAATTTGAATGTATGAAAATATTGTTTCTAATACTTAGTTTAAAAACGTAAATTAAAAATATATATACACCCATATTAACTAATTTATTGAGAATGAATAGAATAAAGAAACACGCAAATAAAATGGCAACAACTGCAAATTATATCTAGATTATAATGATAGCTGAATAACTAGATTCAACTGAATACGAAAGAGTGTGCTTTATAAGAGCTTATTAATCTAAAGTATCTGGCAACTTTGCTGGTATAAATCACAATTCACTGCAATCTCATATTACAAACCTTCGCGAATGGTGTCAAAAATTGAGAATTAAAATAAATCCAAAAAAAATCTTGATATATAGCCTTTACCTTTCGTCGTAAAACTACGACTTTTTGTCCAACAGTATCCTTTAATAATATTCCACTGATCCTCGCTGATCAGATCCGCTACCTTCCTAGCTGAAATCCTCTCCATTTGGACAAATGCCTTACTTTAAATCCTTGCGATACTTAAAAGACAAGAATATGCTGTTTGTAGCACTTCAATAAAATCTACATTAGTAGATTCCATACTGAAATCAACTTTAGTAGATTCCATGATAAAATCTACCTTAGTAGATTCCATAATAAAATCTACATTAGACAGTAGGGATGGGTCCCTAGGCCCAGTGAGAAGGAAGTTTGGAGAATAGTGGATTCTAGTAGATATGAAGCATGTTGACGCCATTAGGTGTCCTTTGTAAATAGACCAATTAAATACATTTAAAAAAAAAAAGAAAAGTAAATTGTGAATCACGCAGTACCCCCATCTAGTGAATTTTTATGGTAACTAAACTTAGGGCGCTGTAATTTTTCATTTGCGGACCTGGTTCCTCATATCTCTCCCTTTCCTACGAGAGACACCAAGTGGTTAAGATCATTTTGCTTTAAGTCGCCCATGGCCTTTTCCCTTCCACAGTTTTGTCCAAGACAATTTGTCTTCCAAGTCTTTCATTTGATCGTTTGTTTACACTCTTTATGTTATTTTTTATCAAAGACATTTTTTTTTCACCTTTTACTTCCAAATGAGTGTAAGTCCAGCCAGAAGATCTCTCAACCGATGGTTTCTACATCTGGAAGATGTCCTAGCTCTTTCTGGTCTGACGAATGCATTGGGAAGCCCAGAAGAGTCTTGCAGGCACAACTTTATGATCTTCACCTTGGTAAGTCAATTTCATTTTAATTGGTTTAGATTTCTTCTAATTATTTTTCCTTCAAATTTGCGAACCTTCTTTTCAAGTAATCCTATATAGAGTCCACAACCCAGAGCATAATTTTAAATCAGACGAATTCAAGTTTCGTGTTGAATTAGAAAAATTGAACCCACGAGCTTTGACTCAACAAAGCATATTATAGAAGATATGCATTTCAATAAAAGTACTATATTACGTTATTTTGAAGGTTTCATAGCCATCTTATTTTCAAATACCTCGGAGGATTATCGGGAATTGGGTATAAGGCTATTGAGGGGAGTAGTAGATTAGAGGGGGTATGGAGTTTGCTATGAAAGAATAGTAAACTTAATAATTATCTACATTGGACCTATTCTGCTAAAATGAACATTTAGATCATTATGGATAGGTTTATTTGTGACATAATATGTAGCATTAAAAATTTGTGAAGGATTTTGGACTGTAAGAATTTTTATTATGAGAAAAAATTGAATTTTCTAAATATATTTACGATAAGCACTAACTCAAAGTTCATTATCTTTGCTAAAATTCTTTATCTTTAAAGAATCAGTCTAAAAATTCATGAAATGAAAAGCTTCGCCTTGTTCCTTCTAAATGAAATTTTTGTTTCGTTCTAGAACATATAATGCTATTATCAAATGAAACATTACCACGCGTCTTATAAATATATTTTTGATAAATTAAGGTCAATAAAACTCAGTAATTAACTTTAGACTAGGAGCTCTAACGTAATGAAATGTTACACCGTATTTATATCCGTAAATAATTATACACAATAGAATAATTATTATTTTTATTGCCATTGCTATAAATGGGCGGAGGAAATTTTTAATAAATGAATATTAATTTATTTTAAATTTTTTCAAGAAGAAATACACTTAACTTGGATATTAACTTGAACCAGGTACAGCACTTTGGTGAAGGAAGACTTCAGGAGTGTACGTCAAGAAGCAGAACAATCACCTCAAGGACAAACACAATTAGTTCCAGGGCAAGGGCTAAGTTTTAATCAGAGACAACAAACCCAGTCGGAATTAAAAGCTTTTTTTTTTGTTTTATTTTTGTTCTCTCTTTAAGTCGAGTTTTCCTTGTTGCCCCTTGTGAGGTTACTTGTTTTCTCCCTTACCACAAAGGACAGAGAGAATTGTTGCATGATATTGAATAGGTATTTCAGATGAAATAAGACCCTTATACTCCATAATCCGACTGGTGAATGGCGGATTATTGAATTTAAAGAAAAAAAAATATGGCACATTCTAGCATTGTTATTCTTTAGTAACGTAATAACGCAATGAAATATAATCGAAATAACAAATATTTAAAAATAATTCAGAAAACAATTTGTTTTTTTGGTAGGTTTTTATGTACCTTGAAGATCTTTAGTCTTTAGTGACTGACTGCTTGCTTTCAAAGATGATTTCATTATTATTCTTCCTTCTCCAAATCCTTAGTTCAATATCCCACTTTGGGCCCACTATGACCCTGAGAACCTTCCGTTCAATTTCTCAACCTTTTTCTCAAGAGTGCCCATAAGAGACCAGATCTCCATACGGGTAGTATAATTGGTTAATATATTCGAAGTTTCATTTTCCGGGATGTATTCTTAGATCTTAGGATATGGGCTACTGAGAAGAAAGCTTTGTTCGCGCTCAGGATTCTCTGGTCGACTTCACTGAGCTGGTCATTAATGGAGGATATTGTGCTTCCGAGGTATTTGAAACTGTCTACTTTCTGGATGGTCTTACTTCCTACCCTTACACTTTCTTCTAGGTGTACATTGCGGCTAACAATCAAATATTTTGATTTGCTTGTAAGTCTATTTCTTCTGCCACATTCATCAGTGAGTCGGCCAGCGCCTGTATATCTTCCGCTTTACTGCCCAGGACAGTCACGTCATCCGCATACGTGAGGTATTTGTGCAACATACCACCATGAACTCCTCCTCGAAATTCATCTCATTCCCGCATCCTTCTCCGTGTACAATTTGTCCCACTTCCCATCTTTTCTCAATTATCCGTTTCAGGATATAAAGTCGGTCCGATGTACTTTTGCCTCTCCGAAATCCCGCCTGCTATTCGCCAGTATACTTTTGTTACATACAAAAGTATATAACCTCATAAAAGTAACAGTAGTATCATAACCATATATGTAAATGTATGTACATACGTACGTATTTACTGACTACTAATCCTTAGGTTTACAATCAGACGTAAATTTTTTCATAAACTTTCACACGTTGAAATAAAATAAATTGTTTGGAAAATAGTTGTACAATCTAAGGGCGAAAGAGAGAAAATGAGTGAAAGAGGGTGGGAGCAACAGATATATGGTATATTGTAATATTATGTGCTAATTATTAAATAACGTAGATTGTTTCATATCCTAAATCCTTATGAATATAATCAGTTTAAAACAAAGACATGTCCCATTTGAAATTTTTTAAATATTCAACAGCGAAAACTTTACTGAATGTTCCTTTTTTTTTAGTAGCCTTCTTAAACTTTTCACAGTATTTCTTAAAAACAAGGGGACGATTTCAGACTCTTTTAATGTTGAAACTTTTGAAAGTTTTAAGTACTGCCCCCAGGTGCTGGTCTTTTATAAGTTTCTATTTCAACAGTTGCAATCGTAAATATAGAAGTAAATTTTTTTTTTTAATATATATATATATTTTTGGAATTAACAACGTATTTTTTTTTTAAATTTATTATAGAATGAAAAATATATACATGACTTCGAGATCATTTTAAAATTAATAATTATACGATTTAAACATTACTTTAACCCAGCGGTATAGTTAGAATATTTGTTGTTATAAGTTTTTGATCAAATAGTCTTGTTAGGCTGTTACAAATACTGTCCACATTCATAAAAATAAAAATTGTCTATAAATAACTGTTAAGATTTGTATTTTAAAAAAATCTTATTTCATTTTAGAAGATTGTATAGTTTATCAAATACAAATAGTAATCCTTTTGCCCGATCAAGAAGGCACTGATGAAAGTAAGATAAATATTTTCTGGAGGAACAAGACTGACTTGGAGGTTTAGGATATGGTTAAGAACGTCATAAAAGAACTCTTGGGCCCAAGTCAAAATAAAAGAATAATTATTCGAATAAAGAAAGTTTCAAGTTAAGTAATACAGTAAATTATGATTCCTAGCAGAGCATTGCATAGTTGATAGTTCTGAAGAAGACAGAATAGAAGGTTATAATTTTTTTTTTTTAGTTCATGAACTAATGAATTTATACTGGATTCAAAGCTAATAGAATTTTTTAAATCTGAATCTTGTAATTTTATGTTTGTTTTTTTTTATTAATAAAATATGATGAGGTATAAAAGAAAATATTGTATGTATGTAAAAGTTTGAATGATCTTGACTGTACCTGATTGAGTCCTTTTTTTTTTTTTTTTTTTTTTTTTTTTTTTTAAATTTAGAATATCTAATCAAACCTGTCAATCAATGTGATTAACACCAGTGAATTTGATTAAATACTAAATTATCTGACGTAAAAGGCATGAGGGGAGATTCTACTCCTAATTTCATTTTTTTTTTTTTTTTTTAACTCAGCTCAGGAGATACCTCATCCAGTGTTGTCTGGAATATGAGTTGTGGCTATATCATTTATGGGTGTAGTTAAGAAGTTCATGCAATTGTTCGTGAAATCGTTTGTAGTGAATCTGTATTTTTTCATTAACAGTTGGCATGCGAAGGTCAGTATGTAGAGTTATGTTGCTTACACACCAGGGTACTTTCGTATTTGTAGCTAAGCTTTGAATAATTAATGTAGACACTATTGTAAACATATATTTAGTTATGAGTAAGTAATGTTAATTAATTTTATTTATGTACTTTATTGAAATATAACAGCACATATTTCATTCTTGGGTGGTGTGATTCTGCTTTGTCCAGCTGTTCCCAAGTGGTCTCTATAAAAGCCTTTATCCTCTCCCCACGATATCGCCCCACGAGTCCCAAAGGGTTCCAATAATTCTGCTTCTCTCTTTTGTTCCTCTATAAATTATAGCCCTGAATCTTTATAACACTGCTTCAATCTGTCGTCTCTTTGCCAACGATGTAAAATTTTGCCGGCCTAAATGTAACATTGTATAACAATAATTATTAAATCATCGAACCATGATGTTCGACATTTGTTACGGTATTCTAATTGATCACTTAATACTTCATTATTTAACGATTGATTGACCAATAAAAATATATATTTACTATAATTCTAAATAAATTCTTCTAAATTTTGGTAACGGCCATTAGTTTCGTAGGCCATATCCTCAAAATACTCAAAAATTCCTCGATTCATTTTTCATTTACCCCATCCTTTAACAGTTTACTGTGTGTGTAAAAATCACCGAAGATCTCAAGGATAAATTGAATTCCTATTAACTTTATTAATCATATAGTCTAATCAATAAACATATTGTAAAGTGCATAAAATTTGCGATAAGTTTTGACTTCACTGCTTCATTAGGAGTAGTTTGAAGATAAACATACTAAAAGACTCCGCCTCGGTGAGCTTATAGAGGATATGGTCCCATTTTTATATTTTTCGATTATATCTCGAAAACAGTGGACTCTTAAAAATATGTTCTATATCAAAATTAAAGTTAAATAAATTTCATTTAAAAATGTGTTTATAGCTATTTGTCGAAAATTTCAATAACACTTAAACACACTCAAATATTTACTCTAAATAGCTGAACAGAGTTTGTACATTTTTGAGTGCAAAGTACCTCGGTTAAAACCTACAGGAACCGTCATTTTTCAATCCCTCATTTTGTTCAGGTTTAATTAAGAAAAGAATATTCAAACTATAAGGAGTAATCAATCGTTCCAGAGTATGATATGTTTAGAACAATGTCTCATCTTATGAAATTTTGGTTCTTTGATATTTACGAGGATGTGAAGAGTTCTTTGTCTCAAATCCAAAGATGGTGGTCCAATCCAATTACTGAAAAAAACACTAAGATCAGCTAGTATGGGTTCATTAATTAATTTATTAAATTGTATAATAAACTATCAAAAAAGTATCCAGCTACGTAAGTCTAAATACTGGCACCCGCATGCCAACTGTTAATGATCTAAGATGGACATGTTACAAAAGATAGTACGAAAAACTACATGGGCATTGCAACTCACTCACTAACGACATGACCATACGAAAACATCAGAATAAACCAACTTGGCTGAAAAGAAACAGGATGAGGGATCTACTAAACTAAAATTTAAAACAAATCAAGATAGGAGAAGGTTCTGCTCTACCTCATGCCTTTAACGCCATGCATGTATTTACTTAATTAGATTTTAATTGCCAGTATTATAATTGTAAGGTGTGAATGGATATATTGTTGAGCCTCTTGTTACAGGTAATTTTTAGTCAGTTAGAATTAATGAAGAAATATTTCTTTATAATAAAATATTAAAAATGAAAATATAAAAGACTATTGATTTTATTTTATATGTTGTATATCCTCGGATACGTAGATTCTCCAAAATTAAATTAGTTTAATTTTAATTTTGTTTATTGCCCATTTAGAATATTATTTTTTACTAGAACTGCATTGTTAGTCATATTACCTGAAAAAAATCGGCTTCTTTTTTTTGCCCCATGCTGTTAATAACAAAGCTAACAGTGGCCCGTCCTCCAATATAGTTCCTTAATAACCTCCAATATATTTTTTTTTTAAATATATTCAACGATTATCATTACCAAGATCTAGGGGTCATTACCGCGCTATTAAAATTTTAAATTTCTAATGAAAATATGCCTTTTGATCTTGGCCAGTTGTTTTTTTTAACAGCTCAGCGGCAATAGACAGTTTGGTATTTTAAAAACATAACTGACTGCCGTAAAAATTATTTAAAATTTTGCACTGGAAATTGCCTGTGATCAAAGAATCATCCATCAAGTTAAAAAAATATTCAAAGGATAACAGTTATCTGCTAGTTAAATTTACCTAAATAGTAAAATATTTCACATTTATTCAGTAATTATACTACTACTAACTAGTGGTATGGGCTGAGAGCTCATAGTATCATAAATGGCTTCCCAAGCGGGGAGATCCTTAATGTCACATAGAATTCATTCTTTGATGCTATTATTACATTACAATAGGAATCGTACTAACCGTAACGCGAATTATTACGACCAAAGTTTATCGAGAACAAAGAACTCATAATCAACCTTTATAGGTCCGTTAGTACACATACACACACCATCACTGCCTAAACTGAACTGGCTCTCAACCCAAAATTAAAAATTCAGCACTTTTTTAAGTATTGTTCCGTCCTCACCCGCAGGTTTAACCAACATGGCTACAGGTTTCTTGGTAGTTGAAGGATGGAAAGTAACTTAATATTAATTTTGTCTAATTATAATGTTTCGAATAACACAACTCGGATGAATCTAATTTTCCGTCCTACTCAGAATTAGTGTAAATGTAGACATACATTGCGGTGGGGCCAAATGAGACATGAAATTAAATCGGACGGAGTGAGAGGGTTGATCGTAGACAAAGTGACCCATTAGCGAGAGGTTGCCGGGTCGCAGGAGTCTGGGTCAGAAGGTCACCACCACGATAACAGTCCGCTTCGGCTCGCTACCTACAGGCTAAAGGGTACTCCAAGGCTAACTCTTCTTCCCGAGGACATCCTCATCACCTTTAGGAAGATCAAGAGTATACCTTAACTTTTAACAACATGTATTGAAAACATTCAATACGAATACATTATTGGAAGAATATAACTTTTCTAAAATATAAAATATAAAGTATATTTCTCAACTCGTCATGTAATACTAATGGAATCATAAAATTTATTATACAAATATCTTTTATATGTAATAATTATAAACTTTGCAATGTATATGATTGCAAATTGCCTATGCATTTCCATATCGTCGGTGAGATTGTCAATTCCGCTATGTGCATTTTAGCACCTTCTATGAAATTAAATACAAAATGTGCTTTGATGCACATGTGTAATTATTTTTTGTGCTGAAATCAGATAATTTTTTTGTTAAAACCTGATCCAAACTAAATTTGCACATTCGGGTTTTTACATTAAACGCGGAACTTAATTTTAAAACGAAACCTGCAACGGAACCTTAACAGATTCTCACCAATGGTATACATTTTTAATTATTGTTGTTATATATTTCTTTTCCTATTGAATTTTTGATATCCCTACTTTTTAAATTAATTGCTAGTTTGTTTGTTTCTGTTTATTAGCGTAGTGCAGTTTTGACCCTTAATGCCAATTTAATTGTTTATGTTTGTTTTTTTACACGTGAATCTCTTCCATTTGTTTATTTATTTTTATTCCATCTTTAATTTATTTTTCCGGAGATTTTAGCATGTCTGATGAAGTTAGGTTTAATTAAATGTTCTACTTGTGTATGCAGTGTAAAATAATGTTTTAGAAATTCGAATATTAATGCTTTAGTTGCACCATTTCAAGGAGCTGTTAAAATATCAGTATTTAATCCAAAACTGAGGCGGGACGTAAAATATGGACATTCCTCAAAAATATGGTCTATTGTCATCAGGTTACCACAATATTGTCGTTTTATTGGAGCTTGTTTAGGGAAAAAGTAGGAGTGGGTAAGTCTAAGTTCTGAGTCTAGTTAGTATTTCTCCCTCACTTCGGCTGGATTTTGGTTCCAGAAGTAGGAAAAAAAAAAAAACCGTTTATTTTATCGTCTTCTAATAATTTACCATAAAATCAACTGTCTTTAATATTCTTATTAAGGTTGAAATAATATCGAAATTAAAAGTTATTTTCAATATAACACACCCAGAAAAAATACATTTAATGAAAAGAGAAACAGTGTAACACAACGTGCCCCTCATCCTAGGGTTTGAAACTAAAATTCGCTTATTTTTTTTCTTTTGCTAATCAAGCACCAACTAATTTGAGGATTATACCTACCAAAAATTATTCCATGTTTTCCAACAAGAACAAAACTTGCTTGTGTCTACATTGTTGCCAATTTTTTTACAGAAAACGTGTATTCGATTATTCTTCGATTACCCCTAAATATCTGATAAAATTAGGTCTATTTAGGATGTGATTCCCAAGATATACAGTGAAAGGTTGGGTGCATTTTCGAATTCTTTATAGTGAAATGCAGAAGATTTGGAAGGGCTGAAGTTAAACCCGTGACATGTGGCCCATTTTTCTAGATTCTTGAGGGTTTCCTGTATTACCAATTGGCCAAGGTTAATATCGGTGGAGCTAAAATAAATTAAAACGTCATCAGCGTATAATGAGATTATAACGGGATTCGGAACAAATTTTCGTATGTCATTAATTGCGATGTTAAATAATGTGGGGCTCAATACTGATCCTTGAGGCAGGGGGGATTCTAATTCCCATGAAAGGCGGCGATTGATCATTCTTCCATTTAGCTTGCGATTTGACGTCCAATGACAGCTACTTAAGAAGGGGATTGACAAATATTAAAAAAAATAACATATTCGAATTAAAAAAGGACAGAGCTAATCTTGGGCTCTTATGTGACTTAGATCTATCTTTAATTATTTTTCCCGGTGATTAGTATGTCTCATGAAGTTCAAATTAATTATTTGTTATAATTGTGTATATTTTGAAATGATGTTAATAAGTTCTAGTTTTAGACTAAAATAATTATTGTTTGGTTGGATGATAAAATATCTGAAGGATCACATATAGCCTTATTGCAGATTTAAAAAAATTAAAAATCTTCCATTTAGTTACTGTTATAGAAGATATTTGGTTAAAAATAAATATTGAGTATTGAATGAAAAATATTTCAATAATTCTATTAATTATAGCTTTTATATCAAAAATAACGATCTTTCAAAATCATGGAATAGAATCAGAAATTACAATAAATAATTCTGCTATAAATTTCACATTTATCCCTTGCATTCCCTTATAAATATATTTAAAAAAAAAACAAACTATTTGAATGGAAAGATTTTGATAGGATTGATGAAGAAAAAATTGAATGTATTAGATACATAATAAATAAAATATTATGAAACACTTTGAAACAAATTCCTTATTTAAAATATTCACATTCAAACTGAGGATTCCCAATCTAGGATTCTAACCATTAAATGAAGCTTCAACTGAAATTCCAGATCCTGGTACTTTTTTAAACCGTATCTTGAGCCAGTGGAAAAAAATCTTTTAGTATAAAATTAAAAGAACATTTTTTATAACCTGATTATAAAATTTATATAAATTTCATTAAAAAAAATATATATATGTTGATACAACAAAGTTTTAGTAATTGATTAGTTTTTTAGATAATAAAATTAAGTAATATTGATTTCTGACATTGGAATCCAAAAAAGAAATAACATTGACCAGTTCAATAATGCAATTTATTTTTATTTTATTTATTTTATTTTAAGGTGCCGTGTACTGCAACATGGCCAGAGGCACCAAATTCTGATTTCTTGTTTATCTAAATGGTATTAAAGATTCTGCAATTCTTGAGGAACTTCAGAACATCTGGTTGATAGTTTTTGAACATTGTACCCAGGTCTTTGTTGAAGATGGGTGTTCCAGCTGTAGGGTGTAGACTGCAATTACTAAATATGTGCTCTACTGATAGAGGAACTTGGCACCTTGAGCACATGGGCTGTGAAGTACCTTGAAGTAGGTGTTGGTGTGTGAGTTTTGTGTGTCCGATGCGCAGCCTAGTCATCACCACTTGTTCCCTCCTAGAGCCGTTTAGCAGTGGCCATGGTTGACCATTTGGGCAAATCATTTTAAGTTTGTTACTATCCGGAATCCTGTTCCAATAATAAATCCACGCAGCCTTGCACTTCTGTTGAATATATATTTGATAGTCGCTGAGGACAATTGCAGCTGCATCAGCCAATTCATTTCCCCAGGTATTCCAACATGACTGGGTACCCAAAGAAAGTGTATTAGTTTATTAATTGTGAGTAGCTGTTTTATTATTGTGTGTGAAATTGGATTGTTAGAATGGTGTGAGTTTTGTAAGTTTTTTAAAGCCGAAAAAGAGTCTGTACAAATTACTATTTTGTTGCTATCTAAAAATTTAACTATATCAAGCGCTAATTGGATAGCAAATAATTCACTCGAGAAAACCGAGTATACTTCAGGAAGGCAATATCTAACTGTCGTTCCGGAAAATGTTACCGCGCAACCTGTGTCTTTGTTTTCCTTGGAGGCATCAGTATAAACAAAAAGGAAATTTTTATATTTTGATTTAGACTCATGAAAAAGTTTTTTTATGGAATCTTGCGAATAAGTAATTTCATTGTATGATAAAAGTGAGAAGTCGAAGGAGGCATTAATTGTTTTCCATGGGGGCATAGAATAGGGATGAGCTAAGTAGATCTTTGGAATCTGGAATAGGTCTGATAGAAGTGGATAAGTAGAAAATCGGGGAGGTATTTTATATTTACTTAATTCGAAAAAATCTTTGCTCGACTTAAGGCGCCCTAAGAATTTTAATAGTAAGTAGTGCCTACGGAGCTCTAGAGGCCATTCTTCAGCATCACACAGCACGCTTGATATGGGACTGGTTCTGAACGCTCCTGTTGTTCTACGTATCAGTTTGTGGTGAATGGAGTCTAGTTTCTTGAGGATATTTTTAGCTGCATCACCATATACTTCGCATCCGAAACCTAAAATGGGTCTAATTAGGCACCGATAAATTCTTAAGAGTGAGTTTCTATCGCAACCAAAATTCAGGCCCGAAAGAGTTTTAATAATATTTTCTTTTTTTGTGAATTTTGATATCATGTTATCGATATGGAATTTCCATGTGAGTCTTGAGTCAAAGACTATGCCCAAGTATCGAAAATGATTAATTTTGTTTACTACTTGGTTATCCAGTGATATAGAAAAGGCTTGAGTACATCTTTTAATTTTGCAAAAGTGGGTCGCTGAAGATTTCCGTACAGAGAAACGAAAGCCAGAAAGGTTTGCCCATGTCTCTAATTTCTGCAAAGCGTGTGACATAACGTCTTGACCAAAAGCTATATCAGACGTTTTGAGATATATCAAGATATCGTCTGCAAAAAGTGAAATTTTGACAGGCTCAGGCAAATTTCATTGTATTCGGAGACACGAACGCCCATAGCCCGACGTGGGGTTTAAATAATCGCACTGATTCTAGGGGGAAAATAATTGAAACTTTAATAGATGAATTATCTCTTATTTTGTGCAGTCCTCACAAACCATCTTTTTATAGTCGTGCCCACAAAAACGTGGACCACAATTGATATTTGTTTACCAATTCAATAGTTAATGCCTTTGGAGATATTGGTTAAATAGTCCTACTTTCTTATAATAACTTCATCTATTGATTTGAGTGGTACTGCCATATATCACACTTAAAAAGATTAAAATACATTTGATTTAGTATTTTTCTTATCCGATATTCAATATACTTAAAAAATAATTATTTTAAATAAATAAACTGAATATGCTAATTTTTCAAATACACATGTGTCTGCGTGCTGAGTGACCTGAGCTAAGTGTTAAGGTCTGCGGCCAGTCACTCTTGTGTCCTCACCGCAATTCTGACCTTAATAACTAACCATATTTCATTTCTTACCTGCTCGACACTTGCCTTTTCATAAATTATATTAGTGTTTGAGTTTATATAAAATATTTAATTTTTTTAAATTTATAAATTCCAAAAACCGAAAATTGCATAAGCTTGATTTTTATCATTATATCGTCAAGTTGAAATAAAGGGAAATGAGGCTGCAGATGAAGCAAACATTTTCTCACAAGAAATCAAAACCTTTAACACCCTTCAGATGTATGTAATCTCTGATATTCTGGCAGGAATTTCAGACTAAATTATGGAACCAAACTGAGGTTAATAATAAATTTAAAAGCATCAAAACAACACAAAACAGTTGAAAACGTATCATCGAAAAAACAGAATAGGAGAATTATTTATAGAAATACTGAAGATTAGTCATACCCGTATCACACGTAGAGAAGGGAATCTATACACCATATATTAAATATCGATATTTTTCTATTGGTAATCAGAATTTTTTGTATCGATGTTTTTTCTTTCGATACATCGATTTATAGATACTTACCTTACGAAATATCGTTTTCTCTAATTTATTTAAGTGCAACATGCAACTATATATGCTTGAATTGAGTATAAATAAAAGTAATATCTGAAAATAAAAATCACAAAATAAAAACAAAATCAAAAAATAAATTATAACGCAAACATGCAATATATGCGACACAACTTAAGGAATCTCGAATTGGGCTTGTCCTATTTAAATGAGGTAGGTTCGTAGCCCTAATCAAAGAGATCTGTCACTAGTGTCTAGTAGAGAATGGGTTCTAGCGCTGTTACCACAAAATATCAGAACTTGAATAAGGAATGCCAGGACTCAAACATAATTACATTTTTACAAAAAAAAAAAACCTCTGAACCAATGCCGTTTTAGGTTTGCGAGGAGAGTTATAAGAAAGTATGAAACAACATAATGATTGATTCAGAGTGTGTGGATGGTTGGAAATCTCTTGATATAACTTTGAAAATTTAAGGGGTAATATGTCAAAGACAAAAGGTTTATTTCGATCATTAGTGCTAGAGTCATTGTGTTAAGTGACATTTTGCTTTAGATAAAATACATCAATGAATTATTCAATTCCTATACATTGTTTTTTTTTAAATCAGAAAATCTTGTTATTTTATGGTTGGATCAGTTGAAATGTGTAATTTACTGCCTTCTTGCCATTTCAAGTGCATTTTACTCTCCATCTTGAAAAGTAACATTGTAAGAGTCAAGCACAAATTAATTCTTAATTTTTTTTTTTTTTTTTTTTGCCTGATCTATGTCTTCCTTTCTCACTTTGTCAAAAGCCTTTTGGAGGTCCACAAAGCAAACAAAAAGTTCTTTGTTTTTTTCGCCAGTCTTCTCCGATAGTACCAAACGGCCTAGTCTCAAAGTTAAGCCGGCTGAGATCATCCTAGCAGGATAATAGGAGCACAAGCTAAGTTTCGGTCACCTCCTTAGGATGGATCAGGAAAGTACTACCAGGAAGACGTACGAAACTCGTGTGGAGGGAAGAAGGCCAAGAGGAAGACCACGCATTTCTTGGGAGAAGAGTGTTAAAGAGACGTTCAGGAGGCGGGATATGGACTGGTAAAAGAGAAGAGAGTTGGCCCATGAACGGGACATCTGGTCCAGATTCTACAAATTGTGACCCAAAACTGCGCAGCGGTAAGGGTATAAAATGATTATAATGATGATGATAAACCAAAGTAATAAAAAAAGGCCTTTTAAGCGAAGATTGTATACTTAACTTCAGAAAATAAATCAGATAAAAATTTAATTTTGGTAACGACCTTTAAGAAACTCTAAAAGGCAATATTTAGAGTTAAGGTCGGCTTGGTGTGGCGAGTGTTCGGAGATAAAGCTCTTTTTTTTCAAATCGAGTTTGCTTTTCATTTCCAGTACTTAAATATAGCTCAATATACCACTGAAGATATTTTATTGTATCTCTGAAGATATCTCGAACGTGTTGTTGACCTGTCAGCTTTGCG
Source organism: Euschistus heros (assembly GCA_003667255.2). NCBI lineage: Eukaryota > Metazoa > Arthropoda > Insecta > Hemiptera > Pentatomidae > Euschistus > Euschistus heros. The sequence continues at coordinate 181,216 of RCWM02000619.1, read as the reverse complement.
ATATATATATTTCGACTTCCAGGAAACGCTCTATGCCGCAACACATAGATTGTTTCTGAAAATGTATCATATGTTTATCAATCACAATACCATCTTACACCAATTTTAATCTTTTTGAATTGCATTTCATAGTAAAATTATTTTAATTAATATAAATGTGAATCAAAACTTTCAGTACCATTTATTGTAATACCCTTTTTTATTTACCGTCTTACTTGACTTTAAAAACAATTTTAATTAATAGTTAGACACATAAAAAATTGGTAACTCTGAAGATAAGATAAAATGAAAAATTAGCAAAAAACATACATATAATAACCAACATAGATTTGATGATCCAACATGATAATTCTTAATGATTATGTTAAATTTAGTTAAATTATTTAATTAATATGTTAATTTTTTTTTAATTGGTTAACTTTGTATTCTATGATAAACTATTTTCAATAAAGCCTTTAAGAACATAATATTAATTTATCAATTTAAATATGAAAACTAATTAATAGATTTAACGCATGATTATCACTACAGAAGTTAAATATATTTTAAATATCATATGAAGTAATATTATAATAATTATAATTGTCTTTTTAAATTATATTCAAAAGAAAATTAGTTATAATTTTGAATTTTCTTTAACAATTGATCCTAATATAATATTAATTTTCATATATTTTATTAAAAATTTATTTAGGTGGCATTTTACTTTATTGGTAAGTATAATTCATAGGAAAATCTTGCCGGATTTTCATTTTTTGTCATGATTATATTTTTTTTTTTTTTTATTATATGAAACAATATATAGCTGGAATTCTATTTCTCCTACGCTTTTGGTTCATTTTTTAAAATACTGCTATGTATACAGAGCTGAGGGTTATAGATTCATCGTCATGTATTTGATAACTGGTAGTAAACTGTAACGTATTTTATATTAATATTTCATTTTTTCCACATTACAGTAAGTCTGCGATGGTTGCATACATTTCTACACGTTCTATCTCTCGAAATAATACGTGCTATATAATATTTATATAAAAAATGATATTGACATGATTCTTGCACCAAGATATTTAGCTTTGTTTGCGAATTTAAGAAAAAATACAGTCACTCCATAGATTTTGGTTTTGATTAATTAAATTCTAAAAAAAATGATTAGATTTTCAAGCAAACTAAATAGATTTTTTCGCACTAAAATTGACGTCAGATTCTAATTTAGCATCCTAAAAAAAAAAAACGCTTATTCAACAAAATCAAAAAATATCATTTTGTTCACGCTCTTCGAGGAAAATGAAATTTTTAATATTATTGTTTACATACCTCTAAATCGCCATTACTTTGTCACAAAATACTGGTTGGTATCGCTGGAAAGAGGAGAACCTCAGCTTTCTTTTGATGTATATAAATGTAAAATTCGATGAACATAAACCTATTAAAAAAATTGGAAAATCCGAAAAACATTTTGATTTTTAGCTTGAGTTTGAAACCAGATAGGATGATGAAACATAAAACATTTCAAGCGTATTACCACCTTATATTTTGTGTAAAAAAATAACGTTAATGCGTTTAACCGTCTAAACGTAATTCTGTTTTTGTCAATTTAAACAAATGTTCCCTACCGTTGTTTGGTAAGGCAAATTTTGAAGCTTACGGATTTTATTTTCCTATTTGGATGAAATTTCGTATTTAAAGGTTCTTTGGAATGCTAAATTTTGATCCGATGTCGGTTCTTTGGATAAAAATATATTAAATGCACTTCACTTGAAACATTTTAGCTTTTACACTGTAAAATGTGATTTTATTAGCCCTAGAATTCCATTTCAGCACCCTCAAAACTTATGAAACGTATGTATATATAGATATGCAAAGAAAGAAAGGGTTTTTTTGCAAAAAAAAAAAAAAATCCCAAAAAAAAAAAATCATGGGTAACGCCAGGACAACCATCCACATCGAGTGCAAGACCGGATCGTTTTGGGAAAAACAATATATATATATATATATATATATATATATATATATATATATATATATATATATATTTATTTAGGAGATTAATAAATAAAGATGAAGCATTCTTTTGGAATGGTATCCATATATTGCCCGAGAGATACAAAATGTATAGAAATCGAGGGTCAGTACTTTGAATAAAATATATTATACTTTTTTTTAAATTACTGTGTAATATTTTAAGAAATAAACGACATTTAAACTTGCATACCTGGTATTAGATATCAATAAAAAAAAAAATTAAAATATTACTATTTAGAAATAATTATTAATAAATATTAAAGTAATTATAATTATTTATTATTTATTGTAATAATAATTTATTACAAATTAATATTTGCATGATATACAGACAGAACCACATATTAGATTTGATTGTTAGGTATTTACAATTTTTGTATTATTTTGCAGTTGAAAATGTTAAAATATGATTGTGGTATTTGACATAAAAACATTATAGCAATAAATAGATTTGATTGTTAGATATTTACAATTTTTGTTATATTCTTCAAACCCAGAACACGTCTCTAATCCTTGTTGACTAGGTTGTTCTAATAACTGAAGTTTATTACCTTACAATTTCATTTTTATTATATTCAACAAAATCCTGTCAGCAACGGAAGTGAGGCAGTTATCGCTATAATGTTTTCAGGTCAAATATCACAATCATATTTTAACAATTTCAACTGCAAAATAAAAGTTCGAAAGCTTCAAAATTTTCCTTACTAAATGGTAGGGAACTTTTGTTTAAATTGACAAAAACATAAATTACGTTTAGACGGCTGAACGTATCAACTTTATTTTTTTTAACGAAATATAGAGTGGTAATACGCTTGAAATGTTTTTGGTTTCATCATCCTATCTGGTTTCAAACTCAAGCTAAAAATAAAAATGTTTTTAATAGGTTTATGTTCATCAAATTTTACATTTATATACATCAAAAGAAAGCTGAGGTTCTCCTCTTTCCAGCGATACCAACCAGTACATTGTGTGACAAAGTAATGACGATTTAAAGGTATGTAACCAATAATATTAAAAATTTCATTTTCCTCGAAGAGCGTGAAAAAAAATGATATTTTTTTTTTTGTTGAATAAGCATTTTCAATGTTTTTTAGGATGCTAAATTAGAATCTGACGTCAATTTTAGTGTGAAAAAATCTATGGAGGTAGTTTACTTGAAAATCTAATCATTTTTTTAGAATTTAATTAATCTAAACCAAAATCTATGGAGTGGCTGTATTTTTCCTTAAATCCGCAAACAAAACTAAACATCTTGGTGCAAGAATCATGTCAATATCATTTTTTAAACTCGAGACATAAAATAAATTATTTTAATGCTATTTTATTTTTTTTCTCGGCTTCTAGGGCCCATTGGTAGGAACGGAATACATGTCTAATATTTTTTGACCAGGAACCTCCAAAAAAATTGCCAACAAGATCCGTGAGAGACTGAGTGTGTCCTCCCCTTGTTAGTGTAAATTATTTTTCGAATAATATAGGAATGATCATTTTTTAAGACGAAATCTAAACCAATAATTATTTCTATTTATAATGTACTGTCTTTCTCAATGTACATTTTAAAATTAAATAAGTCAAATTTTCTTTCTTTCTAATAGATTTTTTTCTGTCCGTCAATGCTCAAAGCTTTCTTCTATTAAGTTGGAGCCAGCAGGATTACCACAAGGCTCAGTGTTTGCTCCACTACTCTACACCACATACACACACGTCATTCCAATTAGCTCTGACAATCTTACAGTGACATATGCAGATGACACAGCAATTTTAACAAGAGATAAAAATTCAACTCATGCTTCAGAGACTCTACAACATTACTTGTCAAAATTATATGACTGTCTTAATATCTGGAAAGTCCATATAAATTACGACAAAAGGCAAAACATTACGTTTACTCTTCGACGTAAAACATGCCCACCAGTTTTTCTTAATAACACACCGATTCCTCAAGCAGACACTGTGCACTACCTTGGTCTGCCGTGTGACCGAAGAATGACATAAGGTCCACATAAAAAAAAAAAGTAAAACGCTCCACCAAAGACTGAGTCTTTTATATTCACTCCTCTCCAAACGTCCAAACTCGTCTACAACTTAAACAAAAAATGAACAATTATACATACTTACTGAAACCGCTTGAACGGATACACGGAACAGTTAAAAAAACACATATTAACAAACTCTCCAGGTCCAAATCTCCAGGCAAAAACATTCAGGACAATCACAAAAGCACCAGTGTACGTAAGCAATATAACTTAACATACTGACCTACGTATACCAACAGTTAAAGAACAAATTCGAGCCTAATACCAACAATTCTACGAAAAATTGCATGGACATACTAATACGCTTATAAACGACATGGCCAAAACACATATTCCCGAAAACACACAGAGAAGGCTAAAAAGGAGCTGGATGAGAGACCTCCTAGACTAAAACAAAATAAAAATAAAGACTGAAGGTGCCGCTGGGTTCTGCTCCCTCTCATGCCATTCGAGCCATTTACATTCTTACATCACATTCACTGGTTGTCAAATTTTAATTGGCAGGTGTGAAAAATAAATAAAGTAAAAAAAAAAAATAGGTCATAATACTAAAATTATCAATAAATGATTATTCGAAAAAATCAAAGTTAAAATAAAATAAAGTTTTCAAACATGACTATTTTCATTCAAACTCCTAAACGGTAGGTTCTATCGACAAATGTAATATAACAAAACAATTTACCATCACATTTCTGATCTGGAGACTGTAGAAATACCTTCACTTCGAGTTACATCAACAGAGCAAGAGCGTATCAAAAAAGACCAAGCCCAAACAAAACATTGGAAAAACGTGACTTTTTTTCATTCAAACCAATATAGCTCCTAAACAGTAGGTCCTAGCGACAAATGTTATAGAACAAAAAATATTTCACAATAAATTTCTAAACAGGAAACTGTCGGAAAATTATCGATCAGAGCTAGAGCGTGTCAAAATAACAGGTAGCCTGTTTGATTGTATATAAACTGTTGTGGATCAGGTTAGCTACTTCTGAGTAATATATTAAAAGTAATATCAGTATAATAGTAATTTTGTATTATTTCATGGTTATCTAGGAAGTAAATTCGTTTATTAAGAATATATCATTATTCAGCAAGCATTATCATTATCAATTATCGGATTCACAGTTACTATACTTAACATAAGTTTAATGAAGATTTAACTTTAATTAAATTAAATTTAACTTAAAGTATAAACAAAATTAAAGACTGATATATCGTGATAAATATTTCATGCTTGGATACGCTATTATCATACTTCGCTCTACAGATATTGTGCTGCAAAGGACTGCATAATTAATTTCCATGATATGGAGTTTCGAATTGGCTTAGCGTATACACCTAAAGCTAAGATGTTAATGGAACTATTGTTCAAAACTTCAGTTCAACAACAACAAATCTATAATTCCAAGCCCTTAGGAAGTTCAGATTGCATACTTATGGATATCGAATCTTTTTGTTTTTATTAATTTTTCTTTTTTTTTAAATTATATTATTGCTTCAAATTTGCAATTCTTAGTATCAGATTTGGTAACAAAACATCAATCAAATATTCTTAGCAATTTAATATGACTCAACACAGATGCATGGATAGTTAGATAGGAAAAAAATGTAATTTTTTTGTTACCGTTTATTAGTTGGGGCTATACGTACTTATGTCCTCCAGCTAAAGCGAAAAATACGAATTACATTATAGGTTACCTGCGTACTAACTGATTTATTCCAAGGTTCAATTTATAATATCAAAACCACTATGGATGAACGCCTCACGAATTTATGAAATAAATACAAACTTACACTTACAAAATACAAACTGTCTTGATAGAAATATTAGGACTCATTTCACAATCACTTTGGTACGTCAATAACAGAACATAAGTAAGGCATGACCATGGTTAAAGATCACATTCAGACTCCATACAAAATATTTATAATTTGATATAAACCATGGCCTCCAGAAACATAGCAGAAAATACGAGAAAAAGGCTAGAAATAAGTTGATGGATCTAATCCGATAAAATAAATTAAATATCATGTTAGGAGTATGTACCGCTGATAGCTGACATGCCAGTTATGTTTCATCAAATCTGATTGTCGTGGGATTAGTTATATATGTGGATTTAAAAATGTTAAAAAGAAAAAACAAAGGAATAATTAAAAAAATGGGAAAGAAGAAAAGAAAAAAAATGAGAACAAATATTGGGACCAAGTAAGACTAAGTAAAGTAAAACTAATAAAATTAAAGTGATGCAATCGGGAAACGTAGATTGACATTCTATGGACATTTAATGAGACTGTATGAGAGAAGACTAACAAAGAATATTTTCCAACACAGCCTCCAAAAATAGAAAACGAATACATGAATACCGATGGTAAAAGAAGATGTGATGGTAGCAAATATACAACAGGATTCAATTTCGGACAGAGACAAATTTTGGACAACAGTCAACAAGATCAAATTTCCAGAAGTATTTAAAACACAAATTAATAGAAAGTGGTCAGAAGAAAGGAGTAAACATCTGGTAGAGGTGATGAAGAAGTATTGGAAGGAACGGAATATTTAAAAATAAATCGTTGAGGGTAGTCCAAAGATGGCCGAATTCGAAAGAAGAAGAAGAAAAAGAAAAAATAAGTTTTTATTAATAAGCTACAAAAAAAAAATTTGCATTGTCTAATTTCGTCCCATCTATTCAGCAATGTAAACTCCGCTTGTTTGTATATGAATCTTTCATATAATTATTCACATCACTGTGTCATAAAATTTAAAATAACCCCATTGGAAATTATTGTTTTAATAAATATATTTCATAAATTATTTTTTTATTAAGGAATATGGGAACATCTCGAAAATGGTATGACACTTTCCAAACTCCACTCAGAGGATAAGTGCTGTTCTGATAAGTGCTCTGGCGCCCCTTCACTTTCTGTCAAGTTTCAAGAAGTTATTGTCAAGATCGCATTTATGTTCTTTACGTAATTCACATTTTCGACGAGAGATATATATGTAATTATAAAATCAGTATAAAGTTGGTGTAAATATACTAAAATACTAAAATGCAATATCGGAAAAATTCTTGAATACAATTATTCATGAATCTGATACTAATGTGCATAATAAACCTAAATAAATGCTGTGTATAACGAAAGACCGCAAGAGCACGGCGCTTAGGTACACACTAACGCATTACTTAACAAATTGAAGTTCGGCATCACTGGAAATAGCAGGCGAAATAAGAAAATATAAATTTTAAAAAAAAATCTTTATAAAAATACTACTTATGCAGTACAAAAAATATTAATTTAATACGAACCATTTAAAATACAATATTTTTTTCTGCAGAAAAATTACATTATTCAATCTAAATAAAGTAGGAAAGTTTAACTGCATCACATAAACAAAAATCTTACGAGCATTTATCTAAATACTCGAAAGATTATTAATCAAAATAAACACTCAATTAATCGATAAATAAATAAATTTCAACTGTTATTTTTTTTAAATTTATATATTTTTTAATACTTTTATCAATATCTGAATCTATATTTACATGTTTTCAATGCGCGGCTTTCGTGGTAACAAACGCTTTTTATAAATAATGAAAATCCCATCTGTACGACTCTAATAGATTGTGAATACCTTTTGAAGTCCGTACAAGTTCATTTAGTGTACTTGCGTAAGTTGTTGAGTAAAGTTTTGTAATTAACGCACCATGGAGCGGAGCGTAGGCTCGGTTTCTTTAACTGAAAGTTAATTGTCGGTTTCTGTACATACGCTTAGTAGTACCGTGTATTTATAATAGCTATGTTCTTTAATAATAACAAAGTACCATCTACATATATATGCGTTTTCTACTTTTTTCTGGGTCTTTCATTACAGAATATGATTCTATTAGTGCACCTTACTCTGTCAAAATACGTTTCAGAATCAATGAACTGCCCAAATATTTTTCACACCTATTAATTGTGTTGCGTCCTATGAATCAATTGTGCTCCATTCGGGTCTGATTTGCAGCAATCGTGCATTTTTTTAATACCATAAATTTAACCTATCTGCGTAATATTTTATATTACCACCAGATAGATCAGAGAGGTTTTGCTATGTCCATTAAGGATTGAAAGCTTACATCCGTTTAACCGACCACAACAGGAACACCTAGAGATTCAGTAACGGTTCCATTATTATACATCACGTACATAACTAAAAAGTCAAGCAGTTCTGAAATTATAGCAGCATTTACGAAGCTAGCAAAAAATTATGAAGCATGGACAGAAAAATATTAGCAATTAATAAAGTAATACATAAAATTCACCGACTTTGCTTGATTACTCGTTAAAACAGCATGAATGGTATATTACTTGGTAAACTCAAAAAAATTATGACAATCACAAATCATTACATTTACCCTTCGAAATGAGATTAAAGTTTACCTCGTCATTGCTCTGGTTCCACCCAACACACACCGTGTCCTATCCAAAGACTGAGACTTGTATATTGAATTCTCTTAAAAATTACACTACTCAGACGTAAAAAACACACTCTCGAACTGAAAAAATACACCTGTCAACAAACACTGAATTTTCCGGCAAAAACATTAACAATAATCATAATCACAAGAGAACAAAGCAAAAAAATCTCCCTACTCGCCTTCGCATGCCAGATATTCATGCCGAACAAATAGTTTCGCTGTGGGAAAAAATACTTTCACATATCATTTCTATATTAAAGCTCAGAGACAATAATGAAAAATACAAGTGAAAAAAATAGGTTAAAAATGTTTAGAAAATCATTATGTAATAACAAAATTAAAATTAGTTTAAAACTAAAGTAATAACTGCTTCTTAATTAAAACAGGTCAATTATGAGCTGCGATGGATACACCATTATTCATCACGTATCTCTGATTTCAGGGTTGATTTTACTCCTCAAATACATTCTCCAATTTTTAAATTTGATCCAATATTCTATTTGATGTAAGTATTTAGAATCATTCTTTGTAAGTCTTATATAATTATGTAGGCTGACGGTGTATTTTAAAATTTTAAAGTCTCTGACTATGTCTAGTTTTCAATGATGGACGTAATTTTTTAATATATTTTTTCTATATGACTATCATGTATGTCATATTAAGTATAAAAGTACCGCTGGATAATGTTTTTCAAGTTTTCGGTCGGATACTGTCATCAGAAACCGATTCCCGGTTCATTGACTTCTATAGAAAAAAATAATTTAAAATGCTATGTGATTTTTATTTTTATTTCCTGTATTACCTTTTTAAAAATCTTACAGATAAAAACGTTTTATTAATGCTCACATAAACACATTTAATCAGAGGAAGTTCTACCAACTCCTTAGAGGAAATTCTTTTTAATATTGAATTTCGGCATCGTTTAACTAATGATCAAAGTGGCGGAAGAATCTTAGAGACCATTCATTAACTGTAATTACCGACCGAGCTTTGTAATTAGGGTTGTTTTCCCCCAAAGTGGAAATTACCTAAAAGCCTGGTTTAGAGTTTTTAATTTTCGAAAACTATGAAAACTCCACCTCTCTATATTTTCAGAGATTAAATTATTTTTCCGGTCGAACGAAGATACCCTCCTCTCGTTCTCCTTTCCATTCCTCTCTCTTCCTCCTCCTCCCCAACTCTCCCCCTTCCACAAAGTCGTTTGAATCCACAAATCTTTACTTTCTTTTATTCGTAAAATAGAGGATTTTAGGACGATCCCTTCTTAGCTTCGGTATATTAGGAAAAGCCTGGAGGATAATATTAAGGAAGGATCCATTTCGTTTTGGCAATCGCTTTTGTTTTTGTCGTAAATCAAAAAGATTGTAAATCTTGATTAATGTTCTGAGTAAATTTCTTCTTAATATAATATTCATTTTATTATCATTGTCATTTCTTATAAATAGTACAACTATTAATTCACTTATGTTCCTATATTAACAACAAAGGTAACACAATTGAAAAAGTCACCTACCATTTATTCTAAACAGATATAGGTAGCACCTTAAGTTATAACCCGTAGTATATGAAAATTTCAAATTTTAACAACTCTGACGGAAGATTATGTCAAAGACATGATAGTCGAAAGAAATATTTAAATAATTATATAGTCCAAACAGATGAATTTTTATCATTGCAAAATGTTTTGGACTTCAATAGCGTAGAAAAGATTTATATATATATATATTTTAAATGCTTGCAAAAAAAATCGATTGGCTAACGGGATCAAAAAAATTCACGAGGTTTTATTTTGATTCTATTGCCATCGCTGTCACTACTTTAGTATTGGTATGATAGTCATTATAATTAATATTAATTACTATAACTTGTATTTTTTTTTTATTTTATTATGAATAATTATTAAAAAAAAAAATTATTTTGTTAGTATTAATTATTATAACATGTACAGAGGCCTTTCGTTTGCAATTGTATTTTTATTATTGTGTATTTTTTTTTATAGTAAAATGTAAATAGTATTGGCTCAATTGTATTTGTAAATAGTATACAAACTCAATTGCCATAAAGTTTGTATCTTAAAATAATAAATAAAAAATAAAATAAACTGTTCATACATTAAAAACCCGAAAGATTTTCCTCCTAAATACAGTCACGTGATTCGAATTATTGTATATTTGTTTTTACGAATTTAATATCTACTTAAACAAAATAATAGGACTTCAATAGTAAACCTAAAACTGGTGAGCATTAACAACATAAAGTAAACCCTATTATTATGAAATTATTTATAATATGTTTTTATTTAAATACCTATTTATTTTATTTGTTTTCATTTTTTTTTATTCATTACACAATCATACCAGTAAGACAATAACATAACTTTACACACAGACTTACGCATTCCTACGTATGGTACAAGGTCACATCCAGACTTCAAACCAAAGATTTCATGACAAATTCTATGAACATATTAACATTCCAGTACAAATCATGGTCTAAAGAAAAGTGCCAGAACATTACTAAAGAAGGCTAAAAACGTGTTGGTTGAGGGATCTACTCGGATAAAATTTATCAAAAACCATCTTATGGGTAAGTAACGCTGGTTGACATCCCTTATGCCTATCATGCCAGTAATATTTCATATCATCCCATCTACTTATTGTCATGGGTTAAGTGACAGGGGTGAATTTTAAAAAATAAAAATAAAAATTAACAAATAATTATAATTTTTGCATAATTATTTTATAGGGATTATTATAGTTTTAAAAAATATTAAAACTTGAAATTTAATTGACTTTTAATATCGTTTCACACTCAAATCACAATAAAAACTTTTTTTGTTGCTTCATACTCTCTCTCTCTCTCTCTCTCTCTCTATATATATATATATATATATATATATATATATATATATATATATATATATATATATGTGTATATATTTTTTTTTTCATTCAGAATTCAATAGAATTGTAAATATGTAGATCGTAATGAATGTGATTCATATTGTTTTATTCAAATTTATTTTAATTAATTCTTTGTCTACGGCGTCCATTTATTTATTTATTTATTATTATTGGATTTTTTTTACAATATCCTGATTACACTTTATGTTCGTCTTTCTTTTATTTGTTTGGATATAAGTGTTGAATGTTATACTGTATTTCTTAAAATAAATAGATTGAATGATAATAGCAAAAATACATCTACTTTAATTAAAGCACCCTTTTAAAGCTGAGCCTAGTCTGTTCTACATGTGTGATATTATGAAATATTATTGTTTGTTAATTACAATTATAAATATTATACGATGTATTTGATTATCCGTTGAGATTTTATTAGACTAGATAATCATTGTTATATTAAAGTTTATACATTGCATCTTCTATTTTTTTAAATTGTTTTTTATTTATTTCGTGTTCATTATTCAAAGCATATATATATATATATATATATATATATATATATATATATACATATATATGTATATATATAAATATATACATAATATAACGCCCGAAACAGAAAGGATACTGATACTGTAGTCCGTTACTTTTGCTTTCATCACAGGCCGCTACCGGTTTGGCCCGAATCTGAAACTAGGTTAAATCGTGTGTTTCCGAACGGATGCTATTAGAAAAATATTTTGAAAATATCAGGAAAAATCTTTTTCCACTTTATTGCAATAATAATTTTACAGATTCATTTCAGCTATGAATTGAGTAATCCATAAGCGATTGACTTTAGGAAAGATCCATACAAAAGCATTTACATTATTAGATAATTTAAAAAAAAAAAAATTATATTCCACATTAAAAATGTATGGAGGAAAAAACTAAAACACACGGTTTCCAAGTCAAATCACACCCTATATATCCAGTCTATCATTTATCATTTTTAATACTCTGAAACATTAATACATTATAAATATATATTATTTATATATATATATATATATATATATATATATATATATATACATATATATATACATCTAACTTCCAGGTTTATTAAAACAAATTCTCTTTTTTGTCAAATTAACAATGTTTTGTCTTGTAGATGAAATTTATTCATAGTCGTTGAAAAATTAAAATTTGTTATTAGCAACACATATCTAAAATCAATTATAGCCACCTAATTTGAGACATCGTCTTTCAAAGAAGAATGGATGGTATAATGAAAAGTGTTTAGTACATATTTTACAAAGAAAATTGTTCTCTGGCTGCATATTTTTTCATTATTAAGAAATACTGTATCAACAAATAGAATCGTAAATTTTTAAAATTAATTTTGGAAAAATGTTGGAATCATATTTTTCAAATTAATATTGTTGTTAAATAAAAATAATAATTGTTTGCTTTAATGTTTTTTAATATTTTTTTTATTTATACAAATAAACACCAGGGTATATAATCGACAATTCAGCTATCGATACCTCGATGCTTGAGTGATGCTGGAATCGACTACAGATAGCTTACGATAGAGACTCACCTTCACTGTAGCATAGGCCAGCCCCGCGACTCGGCAACGACTGACCTGCGCCTTCCAGCGATCCATATGCCCCCTCTACCGCGGCGGGGGGCGTTAACCAATCCTTCAGCAGGATATCTGTCAGGATGTACAGGACATCCTATCTTAATAGCTCGAGTGCCCACTCATTTACAACTTGTTGGCCTAGGCGTGAACGAAAGTGTTAAAAATATACTACTTCACCAAAGGGATGTGGTAGCATGTATATCAAAGTACTGTATTTCAAACTGTAAAATGGTTTAGACTATGTTCTTATGTGTACGTTATTTATGTTCATGATCTAATTGTGGTCCATGATAGTTTATAAAAAATACTCTGTCCTCAAAAGTCAGTCCAAATACAACCTACCAACGTTCTGATTCCTTGGTACCTGGTAATTCAGCGCGACTCAGCACTAGATATCCTTCTAGTGAAGTTGTTGATCATTATCAAGACTAAGATCTTAACACAATTTTGGGAGAAAGTAAAGATAACATGAATGACATAACATGAACTGAATCAGTGCCTGGCCGAATTTAAATGAATTAGAATTACATCAAAAGAAAGTCCGGACCATTATAATGTATTATAGTCCCTTCCAAAATTCATACTTCTTTTTTTCCCCTTAATCCTAAATGATCATTCAATCACCTTCTACTTCAGTCCTAAAAACCATGGAATTATTTTATACCGAACCCTTTCCTGGAAATTCCTTCAACCGGTCAACTTAAATTATTTCACCGATTCCGTCATCTTCATCCCCAGCCAACTCTTAAGCTTTTAGTTTCTCCTGTCTTATTCCCTTGACTATGGCTTATTATCTTGATTATATGGCTGTCTAGTTTACGGTGGCATCTTTGCTGTTCTCGATGACAGATTGAAGCAAATCACGAACTGCTTTGCCAGGTTTTTTTTCGATATCCTGAGACGCTCCCATATTTTCCATGCCTATTACGAATTAAATTAGCTTTATTCCACTTTCCGTAGACAATATTTCCTTAGAACGCTCCTTTACCAAATTATCAATACCCTTCATCCTTTCTATATATATATATATATATATATATATATATATATATATATATATATATATATATATATATACTCGTATATATACAGTATTATTCAGTTCAGATCTGCAGTCAATTCAATGCATACAAGATCCCGTCTTTCTGATCTGTATAACCCATCCCACACCCCTACTCTTCCAACGCTCCTTCCTCTTCTGCTCAACCATCCTCTGGAATTGTATTCCTCCTCATATCAGACAAGCGAAATCCCGAAAACATTTCGATACCACTATTTTCTGCACCTCATTCCTAGCCCAGGTGGCTTGTTAACAATCTACCTACTCAATTAAATACCATGATCTTGGATTTCTGTAATCCTATCAAAAACTATATGTAAGATTAATATTCTACTTAATATCATGTTGTTTCTTTTATTCAGAATATAAAATTTAGGTACTTCTTTTGCATTTAAACGCTAAATAATGTACCTAAAGAATTTATAGGAGATGTAGATAGTTAGGGTAGGCAGTCATAGATACTCAGCAGATCAAAATAAAATTGTTACTTTATTTTAATTGTTACAATAAAATAACAATTAAAATAAAATAACAATTTTATTTTGATCTGCTGAGTATCTATGACTGCCTACCCTAACTATCTACATCTCCTATACATCACAGTCAACTATACCTTATGGAAAAGGATTCATATTTCATTTCATTTGTAGAGTGTTCCCTTATTTTTCTGTATATATATTTAATTAATACATGTGTATATATCATCATTGTTATATTCTTCTTCTTTTTTTTGTCGTTGTGTTATGTCTCTGATCAGGTGTAACTAACGTTATTTATTTCTGTACTTATTTGTTATTCTCAAGGGATTTGGTCCTACAATAAAATTATTTTTCTATTCTCAGAAAATATCTATACCAATCCATATGATTTACAAACATGTTAAGACATGGTCACAACTTAAGAAAGTGTTGCGGTAACTTATTGTTAGATTGTGAATATTTACGGTCAGCACGCTTCATCAAATACAACTTACAAACAATTTCGACGATTTAAAAGTGATGATTTTGATATTCAGGACAAAAAACATGGAAAGCCACCCAAAGATTTCACTATGAGTTGTTGAAACCGATTGAACCTTGGCAATCTCTACTGAAGACAACTATTGCGTTCGAAGGTATTTATAGAACAGAAAAGACCAGAATAAGAAAAAAGATTTTTAAAGTTTATTTTTTAACATGACAACGCTAAAGTGCATACTGCTAATGTTGTTGAAGCATATTTCAATGGGCAGAACTAAGAAGGGCTACAACCATATTCGCTACATAACCCCTTCCGATTACCATTTATAGCGGTCGATGCCATAACATCGTACGGGAGGGGGGGGCAGGCAATTCACTTTTGAATGGAACCATCTAAATTTGGCTTGATGATTGGATTACACTAAAATACCAGGATTTTCTGATGGTCCAAGGTTGTAGCTATGATGAAGCATTCTTTGAAATTATTCAAATATTTTTTAAAGAAGTAGATGTTTTATTTTTACAAAAAGAACGGAGTCATAATCGGGCATCCTAAATTTCGAGAGTTAATTATCTTAAAGAACCAGACAGCGTTGATGTGTTTAATTTATCTATTCAACCAAAACATGTAACAATATTTAATAAGTGCAATTGTAAACTGTTTAATCATTTGAATAAAACTTTTATTTATTTTTATATATATTTATCTATTTAAGTTAATTTATTTACCATCTGAAATAATAAATTAACTTAAAAAAAAAAAAAAAAAATTAGGCTAGGTATATAACCTTCGCTTTCGTATTTTATAACCTAGAGTTTAACCTCTTACGATGACAATCAACTTTTTTACGAAACATTCTAGCACTAAATTAACTTGAAATGTTGAATATTTTAATCCACCTGAATTATAGGCCGAACATCAGGTTGTTACTACAATTATTTATTGAAATAATAAAAACTTTAATTTTTGAATATTTTTCTAGTTCATTTCGGTAAAACTGTATCACTATAAATAGTTTAATAATTTAAGTAATTACATATCCACCCTTTTAAATATTGTCTGTTCTCAAATATATCAAAAATATGGTGGATATGTCAGAGTTGTGAAATTTGCTTTGAATTTTCGATTTATTATTTTGTTTTCATTTTGATCCGGCCTAGATCAAATATTTTAAAATCTATTGCGTTCATATGTGTAACGTTATCTATCGCGCTACTGTTGATGTGTTGAAAATTATAGAACAACCTCAATTATACGCTGAAGTTGACGCAGCAAGAGCAATTAGTCAAGAGTTAGGAACGGGACGAGTGTCGACCATTAGAGTCGACAAAACTGAACGATCGATCGTAACGCGTACGCTCTGCTCGCATCGGGTTCAACTCATCTGCAATAAAAAATATCTATCATTTACCAGAATCGTATGTATACTTTATAGAAAAACAATTTAACACAAGGCATTGTTCCAAGCTGAAGTAGATAAAAAATAAAAAGAGGGTAAGGATAAGTAAAGAACTGGTTATAGGGGTCAATTTTTTATTTTTTTTATTTTTAGATATTTTTAATTATAGATACTAATTATGCGTGATCATTTTAATGTAACTTAAAATATAATTTAGAGATCTATATGTACTATATTCCCATGAAACCGAGTCCCATTTCAGGATAAAGATATAAGGCTCGAATAACAGCAGAAAAAAGATGTTCATTTAGTGTGTAAAACCTCTTAAAGTTTATCCAGAAAAGCAAAATGTCTTCTTCATAAATGAATTGTGAGATCAAAAGTTCCATATGAATGCGAAACATGGTCCATTAAATAATGCCAATAATACATCATAGGAAAGAAAAGTTTTACATAAAATGAATGCTTCAATCAGAGTAAAGGATCTGGGCTAACCTGGGACTACAGAATTTGTAAGGTGAAATGGTCATTATAAAAGTGATTGGACCATACATTTTACGTAAAACTTTTCTTTCCCATAAATTATAAATGGCATTCTTTAGTCATGGACCATGTCTCGCATTCCTATGAAACTTTTGATCTCACAATTCTTTTATATGGAAGATATTTCACTTTTCTGAATAAACTTCAACAGGTTCTGCACACTAAATAAATATCTGTTTTCTGTTGTTATTGGAGCATTATATCTTTACACACTAGGTTTTCATGGGAATATAGTACATATAGATATTAGATATTAGATAAATCTCTCCTGGTCCATCACTCCACCACTTCTTCCTTCTAGATGGAAAAGCAGAAGGGTTCACATCATACATTGATCTCATCACATTATGAATGAATTGCAAATACTGTAGATATCGTAGTTTAGTTATGAGTTAGATTAAGTTAGTTATAAGGAATGTTATAGAGGTACCTTCACCTCTCATTAATCGCTATTTAAGCCTTTTTAAGGAAACTTGCATCACCTTATCAACTGATTTCAACATACATTCTAATACCAGGTAGGTAAGGTAGAAAAAGGCAAACATTTCTTTCTTTTCTTATGATGAATATCTTTGTTTTATTTATGCATGTGTTTGATATTATTTTGTTTTTCTTTTTAGAGAGATTATAAAAAAAAAAAAAAAAAAAAAAAAAATTAAAAAAGTGATTCAGCTCAATAGACTGCGATGGTTTCTTCATCTAGAGAAGGTGGACCAGACAAGAATACCAAGAAAATTGCTTTTTGGCAGACCAGGTTGTAGACGAAGAAGAGGGCAATCCCGTCTCCTTGCGGAAGTTCCTTGCGGCAGCCAGAGAATGAATGAATGCATATCTATATTCCAACTCGATATCACAGGAACAAAAACAGTAATATGTTTAAATAAATCACTTTATTTGCTTTGTCGTTTAACTCAGCTTCCACTATAACCTGGGTTAGAAATTGGTAACGCGTTAACGCTAATTTAGTTTTAGTTCCTAACCTTGGCAGCTAACACAGCAGCCTCTAGCCTACTATATATTTTTTTTAGTTGCTCGAGCATCAATCAACTGTTAATATAAAATAAATGTCACTAAAGGAATAAAGGATGGATAACAGTTCTCCTGGTTTGTATTTAATAATTGCAATATGCAGTTCCCCTATCTAGCACATTCTCTACCATATGAGGGTGATGTCAGACTTGTGGGTTCTTGGCATGAGTTTTGATATTCTATGTGTATGTTGATATTTACGCTGCATCATTCTCACTAGGTTCTTCTTATACAATTGGTAACAGTTAGGATGTAGAAAAAAGATTTTTTTTGTTTTGTTTATCGACGTATCAAATTCTAAATATATTTCTTGGTTTATTCATTTGCGATTTTCTCTTGCCAGGATCGTTTTTCAATATTATTAAAACTTTATGCCCAAACTCATCACCAATATGAGAACCCGATCATTCCATCGGCAGCTAACACCTCCAAACAAAAACAATCGTTCCTTTCAAGAGCGCCCTGTCCCTAAAGCTCCCTCTACAACTATACTTCCCTGTTTCACTCATACACTTTTTAAAACCCTGTTTTTTTATGAGTTTATTAGGGTGACTTATAGGTCTGTTGTGAAACCTATTTAGTAGCTCCGTACATGTGTAAATCCTCATGCTGAGACGTATCAATGTTTCTTAATGATAGTCCTTAAAGTATTAACCTGAAAGGTTTTTAATTTCTATAGACACTGATAGCCTAAAAATTCTCAGCTAAACGTTTCATTATTTTTTAGGGGTTTGTATCCTATATATTTTGACTAGGGCATATAAAATGAATTAGGATTATTAAAAAAATAGTTAAATTAAGTAAGCAGTATTAAAAAAATAAAAATTCTAACTAATAACTTTTATATCCGCCTCTTACTTTCATTAAGTCTTGCATTCAATGGGGTCTAATGTGATAATAAATAAATTCTTGAATATATATTTATATGAATATAAATAAACATATTAATATGTTTTAGATGGGGGCATATCATATGAATAAACAATTTCGTAATTTTAACTTTTTTTTAAGATACTTATAATTATCGCATTAATTTTATTCATAATTTTAGTAAACCTAATCCATTTCACATGCTCTACTGTAAAAAATATAGTGACGTAAACACCTTAAAAAAAATATAGTTTTAGCCATTTATTAGAAAAAAATGAATGGATGCAATTTTTGTCTTGGTATATTTACCTTACATGCAGCTCCGTATATTTTTAAGGGATTACTTCCAGCAAATTGCCAGCATCTCCACTCAAATCCTTAGCGACTGTGGTGCTCTACCCCAGCCTCCACTGGATTTCGACTCTAGTGACGCAACTGAGAGGACAGTGAATGGTTTACTATAGGCCTAGCTTGCCCTCCCATAAGTGGGGAGACATCCTTGGTGCGGGTTTTCTCTGGGATTTTTGTGTTCATTGTGTACATAGTATGATTGTGCTTTATTTTATTTTGTTTTATATTTATTTTTTCTTTATGTTCATTTTTTTGTCACTTTAATATTACTATTTTGCATATTTTTCATACTTTTATTTTCTATTTATTTGTAAATATTGTATGACTGGATTCTTTGTCACTCATATCATTGTCCATTGCAGAGGCAGCTTGTAATATTTATTCGGTGAAACAATACCTAGTTATTAAAAAAACAAATTCCATCAAGTATTGAGATTTTGTCTTAGGTCTAATTAAGAATGACGTCCGATGAGAAAATAAAGTAATTTGACCAGTTATTCTAACGCAAGACGTTTCATCAAAAATATGGGACCCATGTCATGATTCAACCAAACGTTATTCCTAGGTGTTCTGTGAGATGGGTATATTCTTGATATTGAGTAGAGAGAGGCAGTTTTCTAGCAGATATGAAAATTTAATGCAATGGGAATTATTTACAAACATGGGAAGTTATTTAGCGTATGCTATCTATCACATTGCAAATACTATATCATGTTACAATCCAATCGAGCTTGTTTAAAACTTGTATCATAATTAATTTAAAATTCACAGTTGCTCGAAGATCAAAACAGGCTTTTTGAAGTAAAGAAACTAGGGTAAAGAGAGTTGACAGTTTAAACAACTCCTAATAATTTATAGAAAAGAAAAGAGCGGGAGGTTATTACAGTCTCCTGGGCTGAATATATTATTCATAGAGCTCGTTGCCTGAAGCTGTACGCTGGGTCCTGTCCATGAACACCTTTTCTTCTTTCATAGTTATCTTAGACTTTATTATAGTTCCTTCATATACTGTTTTATATTAGGTATATAGTTAATATCTATGTATATTTTTATTTAAGATCCATTGAAATTTGTTGGTTCCCATTTCTTTACATATTAAAAAACATTTCATATATTCCTGAACTGGACACAGTACTTAAAACAATTGCAACGTTCAAGGCTATGATTACCTGGAAAACTTCAGGCTGCCACATTAAAGTTGATAAATGATCAAATTGTACATGAGACGAAAATTACATATCATTAAAGCTCTTAAATGTATCTTTAAAAATTTATAATTTATTTGTACTTTTCATTTCACATAATATTTCTGATATTTTTATTTCTCTATTCCAATTATTCCTCACCTGTTTTTCCTCTAGCGTATTCTGAGATACAGAAGAAACAGTTGTTAGTACGTCAGACTTCAGGCACTCTATGTAAAGTACTAACATGCATAAATATTCGTAATTTAATTTAGTAATTTCGAAAGATTGTGACAGGATTTTTTTTTACAGTAATAGTTTGAGATTACAAAAAAAAATATATATATATATATATATATATATATATATATATATATATATATATATATATATATTTATATAAAAAAATCATTTAAAATAAATTCAAAATGTAAAAAAGAGATAATTTATAAACTAAACTACTCTTCAGAAACACTTCAATATATGTGTATGTGTGTGTGAGTGTGCTTGACTGTTAATGTAAAAAACGGATAAGAATCTAGCCATAGCTTATACGGAATTTTTGGTAGCGAATGATACCTAAAATATATTGCCGACGTTACTGCAGCCTTATGCTGAACATATATATATATATATATATATATATATATATATATATATATATATATATATATATATATATATATATATATACATACATACATACATACATATATATATATATATATATATATATATATATATATATATATATATATATATATATACACAGTGTTCAATATTCGATGGCCACCCCCTTTTTTCCACAGTTTTGAAATTTTGAAACGAAACTCTCAGGGTCTTAACTGAGTCAAATAAAGTTAATTTTCAGATTATAGTCTGTTCTCCAACCTTCTCCAGCGACCCTAACTTTCGAATTCCCAGTGGTATGTGGTATTTTTTACGACGGATTTCGGTAGAAAATCAAATTTTGAATCGATTTTATACCAGTAATTTTTTTTATCCGGGGCACCGTTTTGCCGCAATCGCGAAAAATTATTTTACGAAAATAAGCAGTCTAAAACTATTATTGCAAAAATATAATAAACTTTGAAAAAAAATATGAAATTAAGGCCTTCCCGCGACTGGTACGAGTGGTGAGAACAGGTCGACTTGGAAGTTTTCCCCCGAGAGGCTCAAATCGTCGACAAGCCCGCGATGAAACTAATATAATTTATGTACTGGCTACGGTGAAAGCGTGTCCTCATCGGAGCATTCCAGACATAGCCAGGGATACACACTTAAGCATTGGAACGGTGTGGGCCATACTAAAACAACACCGTATGAGGCCGTACCGCATTTCACTTCATCAGGCTCTAGCTCCCCAAGATGCTAAGAGACTGAGGCTAAGGTTGTGTCATTAAGTGGGTATCCCTGGCTATCTTCCCCCTATGTCTCGAATACCCCGATGAAGATACGCTTCCACCGTAGCCAGTACATAAATGATATTATTTTCATCACGGGCTATCGACGATTTGAGCCACTTGGGGGAAACCTTCCAAGTCGACCTGTTCTCACCATTCAACGTACCAGCGGGAAGACCTTAATTTCATATTTGTGTTCAATGTTTATTTTATTTTTGCAATGCCAGTTTTAGACTGCTTATTTTCTTAAAATGATTTTTCGCGATTTGCGGCGAAACGGTGCTCCGGACAAAAAAAAATTCCCCGGTATAAAATAGATTTAAAATTTGATTTCCTTTCTATAAATCCTAATAAATCCTATCTGTGAAATATTAATCCGTCGTAAAAAATATCACATCCCATTGGGAATTCGAAAGTTAGGGTCACTGGAGAAGAACTGGAGAAGGTTGGAGAGCAGACTATAACCTGAAAAGAAACTTTATTAGACACAGTTAAGACACTGAGAGTTATGTTTCAAAATTTCAAAAACTGTGGAAAAAAAAGGGGGTGGCCATCGAATATTTAACACCCTGTACATAGAGGACTAAATATATATACATATATATTAATATTTATTTCTGACTCTGATCTTATCCTGCCTATAGGTTTTGAAAATTTAGAATAGGAGAAATAAACTACCAGCTCAATAATGATACTGTGACTAATTTCATAAATATTTATGAAAGTGAGGACTCTAGTATATATTACTAAAATATCACATTTTATTTTTATTGTTTGATTATATTTCGAAAGAAATTGGCATCTGATGCAAAGGAGTACAGATTATTTTACACCAGAAAGGTAAATCGGACAGGTGATGATCTTGGTTGGGTAAAGTATCCGCCAGTAAAGGTTTTACTGTATCTTTATTTGAAGGAATGCGATGTAACATCGTAGAGGAAGGGTAAGGGGCAAATATTAACTCGCAACACACATCAATATTGCGGTGTGTCCCATTCGTGATGAAGGGGCAATTCGCTGAGGACCAAAGGCAGATTGAAGTTACGCTTTGCCAAAGTCAAAACTGAACTCCAACTGAAGTCCCCTGGTCCCTCAAAGGCTATACCAGCCTCGGCAAATACTTTCCTTATAAATATACTTGGCCTCTAATGATTAAGACTCATGCTTGAATTAGTTACTCTAAGGCACGTATTGAACTTTCAGAGATAGTAAATAAATCTTTTAGATATCTTAAAGGATCATTTCCTAATTGATCTGCTTATTTCGATATTTTATTTTGAAAAAATCGAAGATTAAACACATACTTCTATAAATATGGTTATGCTCTTCTAAAATCTTTGAGCTAAAAAAAAAGTAACATCAATGACATTTATGGGCGATACCATTTGAAAAATAAATCATTCCTTGATTATATTCAGTCAGTAAACATTAATTGAACTAATATGTACTTTTTACTCATATATGAAATAATTACACAAGTCTACAAAGAACTTTTTTTTTTTCTTTCAAAGAAAGAAAAATATGCATGTTTCAATCAATTTATTTTTTATTTTATTTTTTTGCTTTCATTTGTTTCAGATATGTCTTCAGTATTTTACCACCAGGAAAGCTATTCTTGTGACAGGCATTTAAAGTTTAATTGTTTACGAATATACCGACACTGTAAAGATTATTTAAAACACACTTTATATTATGGCTAAAGTCTGTCGCAATCTAAGAGGTTATCTCGGACACGTATTTTTAAAATGTCGATCTAACATGTGAATAAGATTTATTTAGATCTAAGTAACGTCATTATCATAGTTATATAGGCAAAAAACTAAAATATAAATCAATAAAGGAATAATTAGTCATCCCCTCTTCTACATATTTTTTACGTCTTTAAGGAGTAGGTTCTATCACTTGAGCCTGGAACCCAAAACCTCTGATAGTTGTTCAGACATGTTTGAATACAAAATGAGGGGTACAGATCCTCTTGTGATAAGATGTGATGAACGTGGTTCAAAAATATTTTTCTGCTTCTTCTTCAATGTTAATAACGTCGGAAGATATATACGTATAATAAACTAACAAATCTGCTGGTTCGTCATAAAATATTAGAAACATTGGCCTCAACTAGCCAAATTACATCTTCAAGGCTGCAGGTGAACATTGTTTAAAGAATAATTTTTTAATCATTATGTAAATAAGCAAATAATTAAAAAAGAAAAGTCCTTCGTTTGTATTTTTTTATTAATTAAAAATACATAATTAATGAAGATTGTCCGGTATCGATGGAGCTCCCTCGTGCACAATATGTCAATTATTAGGGCATCTATCACATCCGCTGAATGAGCGATAGTCGTGGATATTACGATCTCTCCGAAGACCAAAAGCTAGATGGGAGTTATGTCGTCTTGTTCGGAGGATATGAGGTTAACTGGTATTTTCATTACTCAAGCTGGAAATTGAACGAAGATTGGGGTGGAACGGGAGACGGCTTCAAGCATCTGTCGAGCCCAAAATATAAAATTGAATATAATATAACCTTATTAAGCATTCTTGAAACACGGCGTTACAGAATGAGCATTTTTCTATCCAAGACAGATACAAAAATTTCATTCTGAAGAAAGTTCTAGACAATAGTTCCTAACTATTTGAGAGAGAAGTGACCTTATCACACTGTCATTAATCATAAAAATTTATTAGTTATCTACCATCATAATTTTATTTTACATAATGAATTTATTTTATATTTTAATTTTATATTAAAGATATGCCTTATACTGTTTTTTCCTTGATTTCCTAAAAAATAAATTATGAATGTGTAATGCGTTAAGTATGTCTTTAAATCTGGCATATTGTAATAATTATCAGAATATGATTGCCATATCCAAAAGGTTTTTTTTCCATTCAGCTATTTCAAATGCATGGCGTGTATTTTGTAGACATGTCTTCAATGAAAATGGATCAGCTTGCAATATCATTCATGCTGAGACTGTTCATGTGTTGGCCTATGTGAATCCTTCATTAGGGTTATTATATTCCAAGGTGCTTGCGTGATAGCTGTGTAAAGTAACTTCAGGTCCAATATTGTATGAACTATGGGGTAATTGATGCTTGTCATAGGGCTTATACCATGAATAAGATCAGATATCGGAATAATGATAGAAAAATAGTTTTTTGCATGGATATACAGTTAGTAAAAAAAGTCTACTTACACCACAATATAAATTCATTTATGAATTAATATGCATCATTTTTGTATTAATTAAAGTTAAGTTTTTTTATTTTTTAATAAAACAAGATCTGTAGAAGATTAAATCGTGCTTATAATATGATTTCGGAATTGAATACCTACAAAATGTTTCATAATAAATGCTTGCCACTGTTTATTACAACTAATAAGTCTACATACACCTTAGTGTAATCCTTTGAATGTAAACAAACATTTAATTTGTTAACATTCATAGAGGTTTTCTGTAGTCTTACTTCCTAATTTAATCAGTTAGAACCAAAGCCAAGTGAAAGCAACAGCTCATAATGGAAATTCCTCGCGAGATTAGGCAATTAATAGTGAATCATAAGACCGCAGGTAAATCATTACGCGAAATCGCGAAAATTGTCAATAAAATTGTTTCGACGGTTTAGACTGTAATTAGAAATTATAATGCAACAGGTTGGATTGCAAGTAGGCCGAGATCAGGACGGCCAAAAAAGCTCCAACGTTGTCATGAGCGTGCTATTTTAAGGAGTGTCAACGAAAACCCTAAAATAAGTGCTCCTACATTAGCCACTAATTTATTGCGGGATTACAACATTAAAGTAATACCTCAAACGGTACGTAATTCACTAAAAACAAATAATCTTAAATCGCGAAGGGCTCGCAAGAAGCCTTTTATTAGTAAAGTTAACCGAGCTAAGCGTATGGCATTTGCGAAAAGTTACCTTGATAAGCCTACCAGTTTTTGGGACAAAGTAATTTTCACAGATGAGTCCAAATTTAATATTTACGGCCCTGATGGTAACTTTAGAGAGTGGAGGAGAAAAAACTAGGCCATGAAATTGAAAAACTTATGCCTGACAGTTAAGCACGGACGAGGAGGGATCATGGTTTGGGGCTCTATGGCTTCAGCAGGAGTAGGCAACTTGAAGATCATCGAGGGAATAATGGATCAATATGTATACATAGATATCCTAAAACAAAATCTGCGACCCAGTGCAAGTTAGGCCTAGGATCAAATTTTGTTTTTCAACAAGATAACGATCCTAAACATCGTGCCAAAAGGGTCGAAGAATGGTTACTGTACAATGCTCCACGCCAGTTAAGAACACCACCACAATCGCCTGATCTCAACCCCATAGAGCACCTCTGGCAGGATCTTAAAATGAGGCTGCGGCGTCACGAAATAAAAAATAAACAGCAACTCTCAGAGGCCCTTAAGGAGGAATGGTTGAAAACGGATCCAACTTTTACAAAAAAAATAGTTAGCTCGATGAATAATCGCTTAAGAGAGGTAATAAAAAATAAAGGAGGTCCCACAGACCATTAGAGTTTATTTTTTGTTAATTAATTATGTTGATAATTATTTTCATTTGCCGTGTATGCAGACTTTTTTTGTGATAACATATCGTTACTTTTTCTATATTATTTTTTGTTGTGTTTATAAAATTTTCAAACAACCTAAAAATGTACCAAATTAATCAAAAGGGCCTGTATTTAAAAGGAAAAAATAAATAAATTGTTTCACTGTGTTTCTCTTTTGCTTTTAACCCACATTTTCAAAGTGTATGCAGACTTTTTTTACTAACTGTATGTCTTTTGGCTGAGAGGGGGGGGGGTTCTATTCTTTTTTGGTGTAACTTTTTTTTTTAATTCATTAATTAATCGATATTTTTTATTTTCTCGGCTAAACGTTTCATTCTTTTTTAGAGGTTTACATACTCATATACTTCAAACAAGAAATATGAAATTAAAACTATAAAAAAAAATAGTTATAGTAGAGAAAAAGTAAAATATTAAGCATAACAAAACAAGAAAATAAGGGGCTTGAAAAAAAATAAAATAACAACGTTAGATTAATAACACAATATTAAAAACATATTACCAAATAATATTAAATTTACCAAATTATTAATAAGCAATGTTTCTATCAACCCCTTGCGTTCACTTCGTCTTGCATTCGATGGGGTAAGCAAATAATGTGATCATGAATAAATTTTTGAACGATGGCCATCTAATGGAAAAATGAAATAAACCATATTAATTTACAATTTTTTAGTCTTAATTTTGGTATGAATCTATCTTCTGGCGGTGGTCTATACTTTTTTGGTGTAAGGTTTTTTCTCATATTCATTTTGACACTCTTCAGCTCTGATTTTCTTGCTCGGATCTAAGATTTGATTACAGTTAACTGATCAGAAATTAATAGGATACTAATATTGGTTTCATAACAATTCACGCTCGAACTTGCCGTTTAGGAGTTGTATTGTTCTGAATGAAGAAAGACACGTTTTTCCTACATCTTTCAAGTGTTGGTGCTTTTTTGATACGCTTAAGCTCAGTTGGTGTTGCTCGGTTCGAAGATTTGCCGATAGTCTCCGGATTAGAATTAATTGGAAAATATTTCTTGTTGTATAATTTTTTTTTTCTAGGACCTGCCGTTTAGGAGCTATATTAGTATGAACGAAAAATAGTCACGTTTGAAACCGCTATTTTCTCTCAACTATATTTATATCGAACAATCGTTGATTGCAACTTTAATTTAATTATTAATTTAGGTAGCTTGGTCCTTTTAATTCTGAAATGTAAAATGGGAAAAGCAGTAGATTACAGATAGAGATTATCCATGATAGATTGTTTTTCCCACTCAGGGAAGAATTGAGTTTTGTTTTTCGTTAAATGAATAAAAAAAACAAAAAAAAACAGCAAAATTAGTCGAGTAAATTACATTTTTTTTTTTTTTACTACAGAAGTTGTTTCTGAAGAATTTACCCTACCACTGTCACGCACCGTTTCCTGTAACAGTAACTTCGTCTAACAGCCCTCAAACCAAAGCACGACTTACTCCAAGCAAACACAGCTACTCCAGATGTTATTGAAGCCGAAACGCGCAGTGTATCACTGATCTTTGCCGTATGAAGAGCCCTGAATGGCTCAAGTAGCAGAAGATACGAACACTATTAAGGCAGTGAGGTGTGGAGGTAAACAAGCAGCGAGGTAGAAAAAGTTTCTACAGGCCAGCTACTGTATTATTGAACGAGTTGTTCGCGATTTATTAATAGAGGCTACTCCCACCTTAGATGCCTTTTACTAGACACTCTTTACGTCTGGGACCTGCGGTGAATACTTTACTACAACTTCTCTCTTCTTCAAGAAGTAACTAAAAATATTTTAGTTTTACTGGTAACTGAACTTACTATCATTAAATATTATAGCATGATATTAATATTTTGTTAAACCCAATGACTGTAGAAGACTAACTTTGTTCATTCCAGATTTTTCTCTGAGGTACAAAATAAACTGAAAACTTAATCGTGAACTGTTTTAAAAATAAAAAATAAATAAACAAAAATTGTAGTCAATTACCTTCACCAATGAGCTACTATACCTCCTGCTAATTAATAATTATATCTAATCGTTGTAATTAGTCGTAGTCTTTAAAACAGTTGTTTTTAATAAAAAATTTATTCCAAAGGTTATCTAAAATTTTACGAAAGTGACCTGAAACGCTGTTCTAATAAACATTTATGCAACGGTTTCATTAATACCTCCGACGAGAGATTGGATCGCCGAGTGAGTTGGGATGTGGGTCTCAGGGCGCTCTTAACCAGAAGATAGTGGGTTCGAATCCCACCTGGGCGGGTTAAAAGTTATTTGTTGGTGAACTCACGAATAAATCTTGACCTGGCTATATAATTGGTTGGTAACCTGTAGGATAGCGTTAAGCCCCCAAAATAAAAACAATACCTTTTTTAAAATTTTTAAAATTTGCTAAACTTCTTTTCACCTAATAAAGATTTATTACTCGCTGAGCGCCTCTCATCGAGGACACCCTCTCACCTTTTAAGGGTGCATCTACCCTATGTGATAAAGAGGGGCGAGGGTCATTTCCGGTTTCAGCGCACCGGGAAGCACGAAGTACAGTTCGAATTAAGCAAAAATCAATCACGAAGTTTAATTTTGTAGATCTGTGCAATTATTACTTATGCATAATTTTTCTTCTTCATTTTCATTTTAAATTAAGGTATATTTGATCCAATATATTACGCACCATCACCTTAGCCAGCGTAAACTAAGCAGAGGCTAAATTTACGAAGAATAATGAAAATAGCAACTAAAAGAAAATTTAATGAGAGAAAGAGATATTTACAATGACCATCCCACCCAAAGAATTGGAGCCACATTATTAGAACTTGCTTAAAGGAAGAGGATCGCTTTACGGTTATTAGCTATAGAGAGGCCTGCGTGCCGTACCGTAACTTGAGGCAGAGTACTACATCCACCTCCCCTTCCTCCACCCCTCCCCTCCCGCTGTTATCGCCCTATAGTACCTCCACCACAATCAGCCCCATCCAGTATTCCACTCACAATCCCCAGGGGAAGGCCGAAATGGTCGTTTCGAATGATTATTGTGGTTAGCAATTATGGGGGTGTTGTTAACTCATGATATACTGCTTATTTTATATCAAATCGTGGCGGATAGATATTACCAAAAACGAGTAAATCGTTTTTAAATAGAGATTTCCGACTACTCTAACATTTACTAGACAAGCGGTTAAAGCTACCAATAAATTACAAAAGACTTATTTACGTAATAGTAATTAGACCCATTTTGAAATACGGAGTTGAGCTCTGTGGCGCCACTAAACCTTCCAATTCTTCTCGAATCCAATCCTTACAATCCAAAATCCTGCGTAAAACCCTTATTGCTCCTTATAATGTCACAAACAAACTTATCCATAGAGATCTTAATGTTCCATTGCAGTTCAGTTGCAGATTTGTCCCAAACCAAATACCTATACTTTCATTGTAAACTCCATACCCACTAGTCTCCTAACTTGCTTCATACTCAATTCCCAATAACCCCCCAAGTTATCTGAAAAGGAGATGGCCTAGAGAACTTCTAATGTAGAACTTTTATTGAAGTGCTACTGGTGAGAAGTTCTTTACATGTTATTGACATGTCATGGTAATCATTTGTATCAAATTTACTTGTTGTATATAATGTATACAGTTGTAAATATCGATAAATAGTTAAAAAACAAAATGGAGACAACCAAAAATTTCTTCTTTTTAAAGTAAATAAAAAAATGTATTTTACATTATTACTTCTTTTTATGAAAGTCGTATATCAAACGGATTCAATCCTTCCAATCTAAATTACTCCGAACTATGATGGATGCTCCATATTATATCTCCAACATAACCCATGATCTCAATATACAACCTCAATCTCACACCCATTAAATTTTTTTAAATTCCAGCACTACCTTTGGTTCACCTTTAACCAGTTCTGCACACCCCAATAAACCACCTCACATATTAAAACAGCACTGAGCATGCATTTATGATGGAGTTTTGGCAATAGCCAGCTTCTGAACTTATGCCCTGAACAATACTATAGTTCCGGGTACTATGACCGTTATAACGGTCTCTCAGGCTCCACTGGGTTAAGATCTTAATATTAGGAGTAGCACTGGGAACTCTTTGATTGTTTATTTTGTATACGGAATGTGATTGTAATTATAATTTTAGTTTTATTTTGTTTTCATTTATAATATTATAATCCTGAAAAAGTTTCACTTTCGTCTTCAAAAAATCAAGAAAACCTATGAATTTGTTTTCCTATTCATTTATTAAATAAATTTCTTTTTTTTATTAATCGGAAGGTTTCTAGGTTCATTTATTAACAGTTTTCTTATTTTTCTTCCTATATAATTCTTTAGAATATCTTAAACTATC
The DNA here is from genome assembly GCA_003667255.2 of Euschistus heros. Taxonomy (NCBI): domain Eukaryota; kingdom Metazoa; phylum Arthropoda; class Insecta; order Hemiptera; family Pentatomidae; genus Euschistus; species Euschistus heros. The sequence goes on along the minus strand of RCWM02000619.1, from coordinate 150,416 downwards.
ATTTTCTAATCTAACAGAATCTGAATATTTCAAAATAACCAGGAAAAGAGGTATGAAGGAGATGAAGGGGTTATCTAAAATTTCCATGCCAAATGAAAATGTAAAAAAAACAAAAAAAAAATACATAAATTACTCAAAATTGTGTTTAGTCACATAACATAAATTGTTTTGTTATGTGCTATGGTTATCTGATTTTTGCAGCCTAAAATATATCCCACATTTTATTTTTTAACTTAAAGATGGTTCAGCAACAAAAACTTGTACTATATATTTATTTGTTGCTGATTTGGAGTTTTAAAATTAATTCTTAGTAATTTAACCTGCTTATTGAAAAATATCATTTCTAAAATTGATCATAAATAAAGTGTTGTTTTTTAATATCAAAATATTATTATTACTAATGACGACCTGATCGCAAACAGCGGACTAATCTTGATTTACGAGTTATTTTGAACCAGCCTAGGACTCCAACTTTCCTGGCCCGTTTATTTTCTCGATGCAGAACTTTTTCCGAAAACAGTTCCAAAGAAGTTTCGAAGCTCTGTGACTCCTTTTTTTTTTTTTTTTTTCCTCTCCTCGCAGAGACCAATTGTTTCAACTTATAGACATGACACTGGTGTTCGACGAACGAATTTAACGATCGACAGCTACTGTGTCAGTCGAGCACTCGATTCGTCGAGAATAACAAACAGTTGACAGAGACTATGAACTGGTCCTGGATAGAGATATATATTAGAGTTAGGAGCTATTAGCAAAACTGTGACACCGCAGCAGATTTATCACCGCCTAGGGTGAATGATGGTCTCCAAGCTTAGCATGCAAACTTTATTTTATAAATTATTTCCTTATATTGTAGCTCATGGGTTGATGTCAGAGCTCGGGCAGAGCAGTGGGGGATAGTATTTTATTATATGCTTATAGTAGTGATCATTAATCTTAGTTTCAGTCCATGTTTCTTAAGATCAAGTGAGCAGATTCTAAAAGTTACAGCTTAAAATATTTTTAGATACATAGAACCGTCGCAATGTGATCACATCTGCCTAAAAAAAAAAAATTCAATCAGCCAATTTGCCATACTAAAATTAATATGATAGGCTATTCCTCTATAGAGTGAATACACACACTATAAAATTATGATAACACTCATACTGTTATTTAAATAGAAGTTTATTGTTTCTTTGTGTTAAAATAAAAGTATGGAGTAAGTTATTGCTTAATATTAAAAAAAAAAAAAAAAAAAAAAAAAAAAAAAAAAAAAAAAAAAACAAACAATATTTAAGAAATAAAGTACAGCTGACATCCCACCTCATCCTACCACTGTCCTCACCACTTATGCTGATAACACATGTGTTATCAGTAAACAATGATCCCCCTTGCCTCCCAAACACTCCAATCCCATATCCTAAGCCTTCAAGAAAAATGGAAAATCAAAATAAATCCTAAAAAAATCACCAAATAAGCTTTACCCTTCGTCGTAAACCACGACTTCCTGTTCTACAGTATCCTTTAAGGATATTCCACTAATCCATGTTGAACAGATCCGCTACCTAGGACTCCACTTGGACAAACGTCTTACTTGGAATCCACATACAAGACTAAAAAGACAAGAAACTGCCCGCCATTACAGATTACTTCAACATTTATTAGACAAACGTTCAAAGCGCCCAATTAATTACAAAAGACAAATATGCATGACTGTAATCCTCAATGCTCCTTACTTTCTCACCAATAAGCTTATCCATATGTGTAATGTCAATAATGGCCTTCCTACTTTTTTCAGCAGGCGAGGACAAAGTAATATCGATTTAACCATTACAAACGTTCATTTAATTAATATTATTAACAGTTGGAGAATTGAAGATGAAGAAAATTTTTCGGATCACAATTGTATTAGATTCTCTATAAACTTCGATCATTGGGCCAGCATAAAAAACGAAGGAAAATTATACAAAACTAAAAATGCTGATTGGACTAAATTTATAAACAATCTTCAAAACATATTTTCAAAAGGTTTCAATATCAATAGTACTATCAATTTAGATGAACAATTAACCTCTAAACTAAATAGAACTCCTTTCGATCAATTCGTACACAGGTTTCATAAATTTTTAATCAAAACCTGCAATAAATCTTTCAAAATTATGAATATCAGTACTTCAAAAAAATATTCAGGCCAAAAATTAAACCCGTGGTGGGATGAAAAATTGGAAAATCTGCGGAAATCAACTAACCGAGCCCGCAGATTATACCAAAAAACCAAATTAAATGATTTATTAAGGACAAATAGGCATCATCATTACTTAAATCTTAAACGGGAATATTCGCGATGTATTAAAGGCAAAAAAAAATGGAATCTTGGAAAGAATACTGCCAGAGTATTCCTACCAGAAATCCATGGAAATGGCCATACAAATATGCAGCTGGGAAAATACCACAACCAGTCATTTTACAAAATTTAAGAAAATCAGATGGTACCTACACGACCTCAATTAATGTTACCTATGATTACATTGGGTATAACTTAATTAAATTGGACGATCCTACCACAGATTCAGACATACATGTCACCATGAGACAGTCTGCGAACAGTTTACCCGAAACAGTTGACGATCTCCCGGTTACGCAATTAGAGTTATCAGATGTTATTAACAATCTCAATGATAACAAAACACCAGGCATAGATGGAGTAAACTCTTTAATATACAAAAAAGTATACGAAACATTTCCACAAACTATATATAATATATATTCTAAATGCTTCAGCCTTGGACGTTTTCCAGATTTTTGGAAAAAGTCTAAATTGGTGCTATTAAATAAACCGGGGAAAAAACCTGAAGATATTTCCTCTATCAGACCTATATGTATTATTCCAACAGGTGGGAAAATCTTGGAAAAGTTAATACATAACAGGTTGTCGTATTATCTTTACAGTAATAAGCTCCTCAGTGAAAACCAATTTGGATTTACGCCACAAAAAAGCTCGGTTCATGCGGTAATGAAAGCCATAAATACTATCCAAAATGCCTTGAATAATAACCAGCATACCGCTATTATATCGCTTGATAATATTGGAGCGTTTGACAATGCTTGGTGGCCGTCAATTTTTAGTACTCTTATTAAATATCAATGCCCACGTAACATTTACAGGATTATTAAAGATTATCTTAGCAATAGATCTGTATCTTTAGTGACAAACAACGTTGCATTACATAGAAATCAGTCTATTGGGACACCACAAGGCTCGTGCTGCTCTCCTCTTTTATGGAACCTAATTGTTGACTCACTGTTAAAAGAACGATTACCTTCAAACGCGACAATTTTGGCCTTTGCAGATGACATATTAGCAATTATAACATCAAAATATTTTAAACATTTACAGACAGTAGTCGATATAGTATTAGACAAAATAAATTCTTGGGCTTACTTAAACAAACTGACATTCAATACACAAAAATCTAATTATATGGTGATTACTAAAAAAACGACTAAGTCCGGACTTAAATGTGAAAATACAAAATAAAACCTGAATCGAATACGTACTTTGAAATATTTAGGCATAACCATTGACGAAAAATTAAAGTGGAACAGACATATTGACATACTACAACACAAACTTATAAAATTAATAAATTCACTTTCAATAGCAGCGCGAGCGACATGGGGGTTGAGAACGGAGGCTCTGGAGGTTTTGTATAAAGGCGCAATTTTGCCTATTCTTACTTATGGCATTGAAATATGGCATCCAGGAATTCAGATCAAATACAACAAGGCAAAGCTGGAAAGGGTCCAGAGGCTAATGGCACTCAAAATTGCCAAAGGATTCCGAACACTCTCTGATGAAGCTGCCTTTGTCTTGGCCAAAATGATCCCCATTAGTATATTAGCTAACAGTTACATAGGAAAATTCCATTTGTTATATATGAACACTGACTACGAAAATTTCAAATCTAACAACTTTGAACATACTACCGACTACAAGGATTGGTTACACCCAGCAGAATTTCCTTGTATTACTGAATGCTTAACTGACCCCACAGACTATGAGATATATACTGACGGAAGCAAGAATGGCGAATATGTAGGCTGTGCTAGTCTCATTTTTAAAAACAAAATTTTAGAAGATGTAATAAAGTATAAATTAGGCCCAGAATGTAGCAATAATCAAGCAGAACAATTCGCCATCCTTAAATCTCTAGAATACTTTCAAAATTTTAGGACAAAAGATAAAACTATTACAATACTAACGGACAGTCAGTGTACTCTATACATGATAAAAAACAGACATTGTCACAATCCCATCACTGAAAAAATAAGATCATTTCTAAAACATCTACAAACTGACAATAACATTCAAATTTCCTTCAAGTGGGTAAAAGGGCATTCCGACATAGCGGAAAACGAACTGGCTGACAAGGCTGCAAAAGAGGCTTTAAAGGATACTACCCTTCCTATATCATATAGTATGATATCCAAACAACACTTAGAACACATGCTAAAAACACAAGCAGTAGACCAGTGGCAGACACGTTGGAACACTACACACAAGGGAAGACTTCTACATAACTTCATTCCAGACTTACGGACCTACATTAAATCAAACTCATGGATTAACTTTTACATTACACAAGGAGTCACAGGACATGCGGCAGTAAATAGTTATTTCTATCGATTTAAAAAAAGAGATTCTTTCCTATATCCTTGTGATTTCACTCAAGAACAAAATATACACCACCTCATATATGAATGCAGACTACTCACTGACTACAGAACTATTCTACAGACAAAAACAGTACAGAAACTAGGACATTGGCCGGTGGATGGTCAATGTTTGATGAACAATTCATTTGAAAATTTCCAAATATTTCTTAAAAATTCAATCATTAAAATAGAGGATATAAATATGAAATATCTCTAAACCTCTAAATATTCATAAACTTTTCTCTACATAACTTTGTTGCTGTTTTTATTTAATTTTAAATTATTTATGTTATATAACTTCTTTTTTTTTGTTTTATTTTATTTTTTTTTTCTTGTTTATTTTTATATTTTTTATACCTTTCAACACATGTAAAATTATAATCAAATCACAAATAATATTTACATGTACATTGTATACTTTGTACAAGTATGGTGTGTACAGAAAAGAATAAAATCCCTTTCAACAGGGTTACTGCGGGAAGGAAAACACTAAAAAAAAAAAAAAAAAAAAGCTTATCCATATAGATGTTAATGTTCCATATGTTGCTGATTTAGCCCAAACCAGATATCCATCCTTTCATAGTAATCTCCATAACCACTCAAATCCCCTAATTTCTCAACTTGCTTCCCACGCCATTCCCGATAATCCTCCGAGGCGTCTGAAAAGAAGATGGCCCAGAGACCTTCTAGTGTAGAATTTTTATTAAAGTGCTACTGGTAAGAAGTAGCTACTGGTTGTTATATTCAAGTCTTGTCACGTTATTGTAATAGTTAACTGCTCATTTACTTGATGTATATATTTTGTATAGTTGTAAATTCAATAAGTTGTTATAATAAAAAAAAAAGAAATATAGTAGTACACATTTGTATGGAACCATGTCCATGATATCACAGTTTGTTTGTAAGTTGAGCATAGTTATGAAGAAACGACGACTAAGTTTTTTACGGGATATAGTCAGGATGAATCCTAGAAGGTTGAACCTGAAAAGCCAAAGGGGTTATAATAAGCAAATGAAAGAAGAGATTAAGAGACTTGGAATCACTGATGGGGACGGGCTTGATAGATAAAGATTTAAGAACCAACTTAAAACCATTAGGGCTCTTGTAGAAGACTGGAAGTGGAGAACGGGTGGAAGAGAGAAGGCTACAACAGTCAGAGAGAATGAAAGATTATTGGATGAGAAGAAAGAGTGAATCTTTGATAGGAAGAAGAAAATTATATCTGCGTGGTAACAAAAAAATAAAAAATAAATAAAATAAATCAGGATACTTCGACACTTTTCTTATTATTAAATATATAAGCTGTATTAAGATACTTTATATTCACAATAAATAAATTAACAGAATATACTTCAGAAGTACATTATTTTGGGGAAACGAGAGAAAAAGGATTATGTGATTAATGCTGTTCATTAAATTTGTCTAGAGGGAAGAGTATTGCGGGTTTTTTTTTTTTTTAATTTAAACTCGACGAACAGATTAGAAGTTTTTCCCAACAAAAAGTTATAATTTGAGAAGAAGGGGTCTTGTTTATTCTTTTATCAAGCCCTTTATATAGTTCCCTGAGAGCTGTCCTTGTCAAGTCCATTTACTGCAAAAGCATTACTTAATTATTTAAATTTCTTGAACGCAATCATCCTTATGATATTATAATATTATTCATTATGTTTAAATCATATTTAATCTCTTTTTGTATGAAATGGTGAATTAAGATATCTTTTTTTCATAAATTATTATTTTTTACCTATTTATTGACATTCACAACTGTATAAAAAAATACCTTACCATAAGTAAGTGATTATAACGTTAAAAGTAACATGATAATTACCTACTAGTACTACTTTAATAAAAGTTATATATGAGAAGTTCACGAGACAATTTTGTTTTCAGACTCATGCCTCGGAGGATTGTGGGGAATAAAGTATGAAGCAAGTTGAGATACTAGTGGATTTGGATGGACATGGAGTTAACTATGAAAGGATAGGTATCTGGTTTGTGCTAAATCAGCACCCATATCAAGGAAAAATTTTAATATTTCATATCAACGATTTTTTGTGATCTGAACATTAATACACGATATATCAGTGACCAAAAATATCGGCAAACCGATATATCGTGAACTATTTTTTATTCATAAAATCAATTTTAAATATTCTCACAACGTTACAATGATATTTCGGGTATTTTTTTTTATATTTTATTTAATTTAGTTATTGAGTTTTATAGGTGTTATAAACCTAGATAACTAAACCTATAACCAAATGTTATAAGTTATCGGAAAGAACTTTCGATAAAAGTAAAACATCGGAATTGATTTGCAAGAGTGATGCGGATATGACGAACTTGCTGGAGTGGTTACTACAGTGGTTCAATGTAGTAACCTTAATTTACTTCACAACTTAAACAGAAACAAAATTATTCTTAATGGTCAAACTTTAAAAGTAGTCTATTATGAATTAAACATTAGGCATTCGATACATTTACTTATTCAGATATTACTACTGTGATGGCAACAATTTAACTCCCACCCTCATCAGTGGATTATAGGAAAACTAATAATCCTTAAATTTTCCACTTAACTTCTTCCTTGTGGGTTATGGTTCGCTCTGCTCTGGAAAATAATCGCGCTTTTGGCACTGAAGTGGAAACAGTAGCAACATGTTTTCAAGCCAACCTACTTAAAATTGGAAAAAAGTTTTTTTGAAAACATTAAACATTAAATAGTTTCCATTATTTAAACCAATTCTATAAAGTTTTGTTACTTTTTTAAAATAATAATAATTAAAAGCAAGTAATAGAGAAAACAATATACTGTAAGGTACGATATATCGATATAAAAATATCGGATTATTGAAAGAAAAATAATGATATTCCGATATATCAAGTATCGATACCCATCCCTAGTAAGAGGCATTAAAGATTTTGGATTGGAAGGATGAGATATGAGATGAATCAGATGGTTTAGTGGAGACTCAGGACTCGACTCCGTTTGTCCCAATAGTTCAAACTGCTGTTATGCAAATGATTTTTTGTAATAAATCAGCATATCAGAGGGTTTTTCTAGGAATATTAAAGAAATCGAAATGAACGAGCAGTTTCTTGTCAATTTAGACCTGCAAGTGGATCCCAAGTTAAAAGTTTTTCCATTTGAAGAGTTGAGAGTGGATCTGTTCAACAGAATCAGTGGAATATCATCAAAGGATACTGTAAAGCAGGAAGTCGTAGATCTTTGACGCAGTTTAAAGGTTATTTAATGAAATTTTATTGGATTCATTTTAATTCTCTAATTTTGAAAGCATTCTTGAAGGTTTCTGAAATAAGACTGAAGTGTTTAGGATGCTGTTAAGGAATTATGGTTTACTGATAACACATATGTGTCTTTAGCGTACCTTTATGTTTTTAATTTAGACCAGTTATATTGATATACAAAAAACAAGATAAATAAATTAATAAAATGTAACATCTACGATATTATGCATACCAGCAAATATTTGTATAATCGTCATTAAAGAAATTTTAGATTATTTAAGAAAAGCTCACAACCGATTCTCATTCAAGACTTAGACATTTGTTGTGGCCTTTTCTTTTTTATAACTTTTCGGCGAACATTGTTTTAATGTGTACACATGTTTAATGTGTTTAAGCTGTCAGTGAGTATTGATTTGTATGCATTGTTCTGTTACTGATAATGTATCAATATGCAGGTAATTGAACAAATTGTAAATTTATTAATTCCACTCTTAATGAACAAACAACTAAATAAAACAAAACTTATTTTAAGGTATAATCTTGTTTCTTAATTAGTATTTATGGTGACAATCACTTGTTTAATATAAACTGCGCAAAAAACAATGGGGATATTGTTAATTTTGTGTTATTAACTTTGCCAACCATTATTGTATTATTTTTATTATAAACTGCATTAATATTTATTAGAAATTATAATGTTTTTTGATTAAATAAAATACAATGAATGGGTTTTAAAAAATAACAAAAATAAAACATTTTAGTTGCATAATTTTTTTTATTGAACGGATTAGTTTTTGGAAAAAATTAATACCTTGTATATTGCTCTCTGTTAGCCAAAACTTGTGTGCACCTATTAGGCATACTATTAATACTGTTGTCACTGGTTCCTTGACGAATTTCACCCCAGAGATGTTGCAATGCTGCACTCAGTTGTTGAAGGTCAATTAAAAAGGATGATGATTAAAAAGCCTTCTCTGTAACGCGCCCAACATGTGCTCAATAGGATTGAGGTCTGGAGACAATGGGGGAAGGAGCAGATGGGAAATTCCCAGGTTTTCTAAAACTTGATGAACAACTATTCCTCTATGAGGTCGAGCGTTTTCATCCAGAAATCAAAAATCTCTCCCAAAGAGATCCCTAGTTGGAGGGAGGTATTCCTCAATAATTTCATGTGCATATCGAGCTGCTGTGAAGTTGGTTCGTCCTCCAGTGTAAATGCCAGCCCAGACCATTACACCACCTCCTCCAAACTGCACTGAAGGCATAATAAACTCGGTCATTCTTCGCATTCCTTGATCTCTGTAGACTCTTCGGCGTCTGCTGTCACTATACAGACAAAAACGTGACTCGTCGGTAAACATCACAGCATTCCAATTTGTGTCCTCTTCTAGTCGCTCGTTGCACCACATACTTCTGAGCTGCTGGTGGCGAGCTGTTCCTGCAGGTCGTCTCAAGGGGGCATATGATGTAAGGCCAACTTCCCACAAACGATTACGAATCATTTGTTTTAATAAAAGTCTAGGTAAAACACCTTCAACTTCATTGAGGATCTGGCTTGCACTATGAAAAGGGTTTCTCCTGTCAGTGATAACAATATTTCTATCCTCTCTTTCAGTTGCAATACGTTGTGATCCACTGCCCGGCCTTCTATTGGCACTCCCAGTCTCTCGGAATCGAGCTAAAGCCCAGGAGACGACACTCTGGGAAACGCCAAACGCCTCTGCAATATCAACTTGTCGATGACCTTGATTACGCATTCTCACTATAATTTCGCGAACTTCGGGTTCAAGATAATGTCTTTCCATGTTTATTGAAAGTACTACTGGATTAAAATACGAGAAAAGCTGTTTATTTACAAAATAAAAATCTTCATGTTTACTATTCTTAAGAAAACTTGTTATAAATAAAAGGATTAACAATTATTTTGACTTTGGTTTGTATTTTCTATTTTTTTGTACTCTACTAATATTGAATAGATTGGCTAATTTAATTTAAATGACTGGATAAGGGATAAATAAGGAATATCCCTATTCATTTTTGCGCAGTTTAGATATTGTTTTTTTCATTTTATTATAAGTCAAGTTTTTTTTTGTTTTTTTTAACAGTTCCAATCATTAAGTGATTCTTTCTCTTGAGTAATTTTTATAATTAATTTTACCTCATTATGTTGATCCCTTTGTCAAAAGACCTCTTATGTAATGTAGCTCTAACAAAATTAAAGTGGGAATAGGGGCTCACTAAATAATAGATTGGATTATTTTACAATATTGTTACGGGCCACTGGGGGTATGCCTAATCAAATCACAATTTAAATACTAAACACTAATTTATTTACAATTTAATAAATACAAATAGGTCTCTTAAGCTACTTAATCTAATAATAATTGTACTTAGGTCTAATTACACTAATATGTATATTACACAATACTTATCTTTAATATCTTAATACTAGATGTCACAATTATACATAAGAATCTATTACACTGACACACAGAGACTGTTACTACATTCACTGACACTGTTAATCACTGTCACTAACTCACTGACTGAACTGTCACTGACACTTGACTGATTGATCGTTACTTGATCACTGACACGTGGATGCTGACTCACTAGACTAGAAGTCGGTCTATTTAAAGCTACGCCGAATATTCTAGATCGTTCTAGGCAGGTTACAGGTCTAGGCCCTTTTGGCCCACCGTGACCCTTCTAGGCCGGCCTTGCCAGCTACCTGCGCCCGGGCCGCCCACGGCACCCCCAACCTCACCTGACCGTAAGAATATAAATAAATTGTCAGGGAAGTATAGTCTCTATCGCATCTAGATATATGTGAATTTGGACCTGAGGGAGGCGGACCTGACAAAGCTCTAGAGTATGCGTTGTTAAGATCCTCGTACTGATAATGCTGCACACTTTAGTAGGTCAATTTCTTTACATGGATAAACATAATTTTACCAACTAATTATTTTGCTACTAGCTACATAACTTTGAATTCATATTAAACAAATTAAAGTAGGTTATAAAATCCGTTTATTCTGGAACTATCCACTTACTTTATATCCATTGCTAAGTTTCAAATACTTCGCTTACAGTCCCTTCCGCTGAGGCTTCTTCGGTAGTCTCTTCTTCTGGTGCAATCATTTCTTCAATGGAATCGTCATTCCAATCGTCAAACAACTCTTTCCTTGGTATTTTTACATTTGTTGGTAATTTCTTATTTCTGAGAGCCCAGTACCAATCATCCAGCGACTTCAAATCACCGAACGTCTCGGGATCCTTCTTTGCGAACTTTTCTTCCGGAGGATTATTTGCATCGTTGAGTGATTGGACAAATAAACGTTCCGATTCCAATGCCGCTTCATATTCTTGGAGGACGTTCTTTAAGAACTGCTTTGTGGCAGGTTTGGTATTCTCTGGCATGAACTCCTGTAGCTTTTTTAGATTCTGTACTTTTCGATCCATAGGCATTTCCTCTCGATTGATTATCCATTCTATCTGTTCACCGAGTGTGAGGAGGCCTGAAAGTGGGTCCCTGGCTTTTTCGGCCCAATCCAGATCTTGTATGAACTGTTGAAAAACCGTATGATCTTCCGTAATATGTAACTTCTCTTCCGGTGTTACGATGTATCCTCGCTGTAACCATTCATCCATCTGTCTTGTTTCTTGTCCGATCTTCTCAGCATTTTTCTCGAAGTGCCTCAAGGATTCGAGAAAGCGTTCTTCCCACAATTCCCTCAAATCTGGAATTTCTTCACCGTTGTCCATTTTTCTCTTTATTTCCGTCAATGTTTTGAAATCTAAAAGTCCCTGATCGACAAATCTTTCCAGCCTGAAAAATAAATCTATATAAAGCGTTTTTTATTTATTTATTTATTTTTTTTTAGATAATAATTGCACAAATGCAAATGTATATTAAGCAAGAGTTACAAACTTAATTTGATATTGAAATAAAATCTACTTTTAATTTTTAAACGCCTAAAAGTGCAAAGTACTAGGTAAGTTTTAATTCATGCCACTGTAAAAGTATAATGGAACCTCATACTGTTTCAATTCTATTCAAAACTCAACAGCAGACATTACGATACTGGAATCACTTTATGTGCGCATGATGGTATAGAAGGTTCAATACAATTAGGATTGATGAATTAATTGCCACTTCCATTGGAATTATTTTTGAAACTTTCAGAAATCCGTTCTGCATCCTCAGGTGAGTACCATTGTTTTTGTTTTCTTGTATTGAATTTTTTAAAACTTTCGTATATATATAATCTATGTATTAACGTGTTAATTTTGAAAATTGTGTATGTTTTAGAACTGTTAATGAATGTTTTACATTCGAAACTAGGTTTCAAATAAAATAATTCCAATAGAAGTGCCAATTAACTCATCAATCCTAGTTGTATTGGCAAACTTTTATTGACTTGCAGCGATTAAAAGGGCTGCTGTTTTTTCTAACAATTACACAAAATGTTTAAACGTGACCCCATGCCTAAGATCTCTATTCACAGCATATTTGATCTGTATAATAACATAATTTCAATTAGAGAGAAAAGTGTAAACAAATCAACTTGCTGGCGTTAATCCGATGGAAATAAAATATTTGTGAACCTAAAAACGGCAGACGAATGCTAGAAGGATATCTACAGCATATATATATATATATATATATATATAGTTAAAAGAAGCTTACTCCAACTTAGACTTTTAAAAAAAAGGTTTATTTCAAATTACAATAAATATGACACTTGTGCCTAACAATGACTGACTAATAGCTATAAGACGTGTCGAACTGACCACTACAATCCTAGCTTACTTCTATATTCCGTCCTAAAAGACGAGGTCATATATAGGGGTTGTTATCGGAGTGAATAAGGAAGCGAAGGGTGAAGGAATTGTGTAAGGAGTGATGACCTTTTACAAAGATTATATTAATGATTATATTAATGATTGGTCTTAGCTATCGGTGTGAAAGTAAATAGTGAAATAAGGAATTGTGTAAGGAGTGATGACCTTTTACAAAGATTGCTGTTTTAGCTATCGGTGTGAAAGTAAATAGTGAAATAAGGAATTGTGTAAGGAGTGATGACCTTTTACGAGGTTACTGTTATAACTCTTCCCTTCTTTAAGATTTGTTATCTCCTGGTAACAATTTTTGCTAAAATGTTGATTCATACACTTTAGATAGAATAATTTTACAAGAGTCCTCAGTGAATGGAGCACTGGGTGTCAATACTGTTTGTGTTTTCTTATATCTATAATAGTATACATATACGGTTATAATAATGATTAACAGTATAATAGTGATAATAATTAAATAATAATAATACACTGCGATATTTTCGCTAAATCTAAGAATGTTGAGTGTTGGTATAGTTACATTTGTGGTATTTAAGGTTAATGTTTCTGATATTGATACATCATAAAATGGTTGTAATATGTTGTGATAATTGTGATAATAAATTTGTGTTAATGTGGGGTAACAATCATTTATGCCTATATTTATCAGACTTACTTTAGGTAAAAATTGGCTAATATTATTACAATTGGTTATCTTACTTATATTATAAGTTAAATATTGTTTTGTAACATCCAGATATCTTATATTTTTATCTAATCTATGCTTAAGTTTACAAGTTTTTACATTGCCATTTTGAATTATTGAATAAATACAACTGTTATTAACTTTAATAAGATTTTTACAATAATATTCCTCCTCGTATATACAGTCTGCTGTAAAAATGTTGTTTTGGTTTTGAATGTATAAATCGTTGTCAAGCTCGATTTCGTAAAATGTGCCATTAATATATTTAGGTACTGTATGAACTACGTATCCTTGGTATTTGTTCTCGTGAGTTGGTAGTCTTATAAAAGTATGAATTACCTTCTTGTGTGTTGAACAAAATATTTTACTATTTGCCCATAAAATTTCTGTATTGTTAGATACTAAATGGACTTTGTTAGGAAGATTTTTCAAAACGTTAGTCATAATACTGGAATGAATTATACCTAATTTGCAAAATTCTAGTGATAGAGTTATTTCTTTTACTTGGTTTAGTAATTGAGAAATATGTATGTATAAATTATAAGCGTCTTCATTTGTTTTTAATGTCATCGTATTATTGGTGATAAGCTCGAAATTTTGATTTAGTGTTTTAATTTTATTTTTATAATCAGAAATTAATTGTTTGTCGATATTAACTGAGGTTTCTATATTAAGTTCAATTCTATAATTATTTTCTTCTATCGTTCCTATTATTTTATCGTAGTGTGCTTTATCATTGGCATCCATATTGCCAGTTAGCCAACTAATTATATTTCCTAAACCGTTAATTAATCCTCTTTTTGTCCTATTCTTATATTGTAATAGTTCTAATTGATGATTAACATTATTGGTTAAATCTTTTAGTATAGAATAAAGATAATGTCCTTTAAAAAAATTTTAAATGGTTATATATGTTCTCTAATTCAATTTCTAAATAACTAATGTTGAAGAAATGATATGTTTCAAAATAAGAATTTATAACTTTTATATCATTTATATAATAATGAAGTATTCCTGGCGAGTTAGTCAGATCATGCACTTCAATCGTTTGGATCTTCTCCATCAGAGCTAGAACCATGATCAGAGTTGTGAGCTTGCATAGAGGCGTCATCTGTAACATAGGTTTTACTCTTATTTTTCGTTGGTCTTTTGATATTGTCGATATGGGTGGTTTGTTCTCGTTTTCCTTTTACTATGATGTTCACTTTCCTAAACTTATTCCGGCTTTTAATTTTTGCTAGTGTATTTTTCAAATATTCTTCGTCTCCTAGAATTGGTGGTTCTTCCCGATCTCTATTCAATTTATCAGTTCTATCCGCTTTCTCTTTAGTAATTTTGTTTTTAATTATTTCATGTATTAGTTGTAAGTCCTTATGGTACTTTTGAACATAGGCTTCTGTTAAATCTATTTCTCTATTTTTTAGATTATTTATTGTTCCGAATGCTATCTCATTAGGGGTTAGTTTAAGATTAGAATTAAGCGTATTGTTAAAAGCTATAATTGCTATTCTTAACTTTTCTCCGAATTTATAATTGTGCTGGTCCGAGATTGACCTAAAAATTTCTCCTAATGTTGCATGAGTTTTGTTTAATAAACCGAGTGAGTTTGAATGGTTACTTGATGTATAATGTAATAAAATGTCATTCTTTTCACAGAATTGTTTGACTAGTTTATTTTTCATTTCTGTTCCTTGATCGAGTGAAATTTGTAGCGGTGTGGGGTAAAATAATAAATAGCTTTTTATTCCTTCGCAAATATTAATCGCATTGTGATTCGGTATCACTTGTGCAAATAATCTTTTTGAAAATGTATCTACTGCTGTAAAAATTAATTTTCCTTCGTATTTTAAAATATCGATCATTATTTCTTGGAATGGTTTGTCCGGTGTTGGTGTGTGTTCATATTTTGTTTTAATAGGTTTCCGATCATATTTAACTTTCTTGCAAGTAGTGCATGTATTTATGTATTCACCTATCTTATCTTTCATCCGAGGAAAATAATATTCCCTTTTGAGCTTTTCATATGTTTCTCCTATTCCTCTATGTTGGGTTTTTCCAAGGTGGTAATTGGAGATGATATTTTCTTGTTCTTCTTCGATTTCTACGTCTGTGTTCATTAAGTAATATCTTTTGATTTTGACTGTGGGGTATTCTGATTCTATGATTCTTCACAATTCTTCAAAGTATTCGTTTAGAATGTCTTCTAATACCGTTTGATTTGAAGAACAGTATACTCCATATGTCGTTCCGGGTTGTAGTATTTCTTCTAAATGTTCTTTAATTTCTTGTTTGTTAATCACATGTATTGTATATCTGTTTTTCTTAAATGGTTTAGTATATTCGTATTTTTCGTTACCTCTCTTTATTACTAATTGATATTTTTCTATGTTTATGCATTTGTCTGGTTCGCATAACCATACTTGCGCTGCGCTAGATTCTTGTGAGTGAATCGTTTCAAGATCTTCTGAGTTTTCTCGTGTCAGTGGCATCTCTAATTCTTGTATTAGTGATTCGTATTCTGGTGAATGCCTGATAGGTTGTTGTAAGACTTCGTCTAGTTCCATTTCTTCGGAAAGGTTTAATTCTGTTATTTGACTATTTCTTGAAAGCGCGTCTGCTACATGATTCGTCTTTCCCTGTACGTGTTTTATATCGAACTCAAATTCTTGCAGTTTCCATATCCACTTCATTATTCTCGTGTTTCCATTTTTCATAGTGAATATCCATGTCAGTGGTTTATGATCTGTCTGTAATAAGAATTTGGTACCATATAAATAGGGTTTGAAATGTTGTGTTGCCCATATTACAGCTAACAATTCCTTTTCGATTGTACTATAGTTAAGTTCAGCTTTTTGCAGAACTCTCGAGGCAAATGCTATAGGGTGTTTTACATCATTCTCGTCCTTTTGTGATAATACTGATCTTAAAGCTTGATTACTTGCATCCGTAGTAAGAATAAATTGTTTGTTCCAATCCGGATAATTTAGAATTGGTGCATTTGTCATGAGATCGATTAAGGCTTTACATGCGTTCTTTATTTCTGTTGTTTTATAAACTTTCGTTTGTAAAGATTGACATAATGGTTTAGTTATTTTTGCGTACCCTTTTACAAATTTTCTATAATAACCTGTCATACCCAGAAATTGACGTGTCGTTTTTTTTCATCATGTGGTAAAGGAAAATTTAGGATCGCTTCTATTTTGTTGGGGTCGGTTCTTAAGCCTTCCGGTGTTACAATGTAGCCTAAAAATTTTAATTGTCGTTTAAAAAAATCAGTTTTGTCTAACTGAATTGATAAATTATGTTTTTTCAAAGCTTCGAAAATCTGTTTTAAATTTCTTAAATGTTGTTCCTCTGTTTTTGAGTAAACTATAATATCATCTACATAAATCATAGCGTTCGGTATATTTTCTATCATCATGGTCATGGCTCTTTGAAACGTAGGTGGTGCGTTACAAAGTCCAAATGGCATCCTTGTGAATTCATAGTGACCATTTTCCGTAGAAAAGGCTGTTTTTTCTATGCTTTCCGGATCCATTTCAATCTGATGAAAACCTGAGGTTAGATCTATTGTCGAAAATATTTTTGCTCCTTTTAATCTGTTCAAGAGGTCTTCTATATTAGGGAGAGGAAATTTATCTTTTATCGTAGATTGGTTTAGCTTTCGGTAATCTATCACCATTCTTACTTTCTTTATTCCCGACGCGTCCATTTTCTTTGGAACTATCCACAGTGGAGAGTTATATGGCGACTTACTCGGTCTAATAATATTATTTTTTAACAATTTTTCCACTTCCTCGTGAATTTGTTGTTTGAATTGTTCCGGGTATCTGTAATTCCTAGTGTAAATAGGATTTTCATTGGTAGTAATAATTTTATGTTTTAATAAACCCGTTATTTTTAATTGTTCATTTTCTTTTTTTATCATATCTCCGTTTTCACTTATTATATTAATTAATTTTTCTTTTAAACTTTCGTCGATGTGGTCAAGTCTTATTAGCTTTTTTATTTCGTTTTTATCCTCGATATAAAATATTTCGTTTTCTAATTTATATCGTTTTTCCTTGACCTTTAATTCTTTTTTGTTTAAATCGATACTTATTTGTAAATCTTTCATTGTCTCATAGCCCAGTAGTATGTCGAATCGATCACTAAAGGGAAAAATAAGAAATTTTGCTTCTTGATTTATTCCTATCAGTGGAAGCAGATTTATTAGTGCACTTTTTGTACCTTCTGCGCGACCTGTAGGTGTTTTTATCGCAAAGCGTTCATTTATTATTTTGGCGTCTTTTGGTAATGCTTTCGGATTAATATAATTTTTTGTTGCTCCGGTATCGATCAGCCATTTGTTTCCTTTGTCATCTTTCAATTCCGGTAGATCATTGTTCGTATTATTCAATTCGTGAACTTCTATTGGTCCGGCGGGTCGTTGTTGCATGGACCTGAGCCTAAAAAATTATCCTGTCGAGCTTCTATAGCGTTCAGTCTTTCCGTTAGGATTCTAATCTGCTCGTCTTTTTCATTTTCTGTATAATGAACTCTATTGGACACAGTTCTCATGGATACTGTATTGGAATCTTTTTCAGTTGGCGGTAATGAAACTTGTTCTCGATTTGGATTTTGTTGGTTTCTCCAGTTTCCCGATGGAGGTTTGTTAAAAAAATGATGTTGAGATTGCGGGTCCCATGGTTTGTTGTATATTGGTTTTTGATACTGCTTATAATTTGGGTTTTGATTATAATATGATTGATACGGTTTTTGTTCGTACCTTGGTTTTTCATAGTGAGGTTTCTGATGTTCCCAGTTTTTTTTTCTTTTGAAAATTGGGATCAAAATGTTTCCCTTTATAATTTGGATTTTGAAAATTTTTTTTGTTGTGGATTATACTGATGTTTACCGTACAACCTTTGAACAATGTGTGCGGCACTGTTTTTAAGGATATCTTCAATATCTTCTAATGTATTCCATGTTATATGATAAATGAAATCTGTTAAAGAAGGGTGGAGATTATGCACCGCGTGATGGGATATTTGTCTATCATATCTTTTCATTTCTGCTTGTTTATCTAAGATCGTATCGTCGGTGTAAACTCGAGTATATAAGTCACAACGTCGTTCTATTAATCTTTCTAAATAATTATGAGGATTTTCGTTACTATGTGGCCTGACATTTAATAATTCCGCAATTAATTGTTCTCGAGTTCGAGAATCTTGATATTTATTTTTTAGAAAAATTAAAATTCCTTCTACGCTATTGAATTCTTTATCATGTACAGCTGCGGCTACTTTCCCTTTTAATTTACATAATAAATTTAAAATAATCTTTGTATGATTAATATGTCTATGTGGATTATTTTCTTTACAGTATAATTCTGTTAAAAACTTAGTATTACGAATAAAATTCACTAGACTTATTGGATTTCCATCATAATCTGGAATCATTTTAAATTCACTTTCTTTAATTTCTAACGCCATTGTGTTTTCGTTTGTCTGGTCGGTTAGTCTTAAAGCGTTAAGTCTGTCTAGTAATGACATACAAATGTTACAATTTATATAAAAATAATTACCCTAAGATGTCTTCAGTTGATGTTGGCTTCTTAACAAAAGAGATGTTGGGTTGAGATTGTAGAAATTGAAATTTCTGCTTACTGGAAAGAAGATCCTCGTAGTCGTGGAGAATGCTTGATCTTGTTCAAGACTCAGTGGCAAATCTTCCTCTTGACGTGGAGACGTGGTTATGCTGCTACGGTACTGGTATTACACTCAGCCTAAGCTCCGCAAAGTTACTAATTCTTCAAAAATAAGCTCTCAAGTCCCTAAGTTCGGCCGCCAGTTAAATAAGCTTACTCCAACTTAGACTTTTCAAAAAAAGGTTTATTTCAAATTACAATAAATATGACACTTGTGCCTAACAATGACTGACTAATAGCTATAAGACGTGTCGAACTGACCACTACAATCCTAGCTTACTTCTATATTCCGTCCTAAAAGACGAGGTCATATATAGGGGTTGTTATCGGAGTGAATAAGGAAGCGAAGGGTGAAGGAATTGTGTAAGGAGTGATGACCTTTTACAAAGATTATATTAATGATTATATTAATGATTGGTCTTAGCTATCGGTGTGAAAGTAAATAGTGAAATAAGGAATTGTGTAAGGAGTGATGACCTTTTACAAAGATTGCTGTTTTAGCTATCGGTGTGAAAGTAAATAGTGAAATAAGGAATTGTGTAAGGAGTGATGACCTTTTACAAAGGTTACTGTTATAACTATATATATATATATATATATATATATATATATATATATATCAAGGACCAGTTTAAAAAAACGATGTGAAAGAAAGAAATGATTACCTATTCTAAATTTTTATCGTCAGTACATCTACAGTTGTGGTCATAGAAATTGATCACCAGGTCAAATATATATATTTTTAAACTTCATTCAGATCTGGCAATCATTTATTGACAATTAGTGACTCTGATGAACTAAATATATGCATAGTGTTAAAGGGAATGAAGGGTACAAGAACCCTGTGGCACCCCTTCCAGTCTTGATTTTTTTAATTTTAATCTATTATGTCCTTCATCCAGCTTCTTTTCAGCGTTCATTCGGCGTTTTCTGGTATTTACGTTTTTTGGCATTTCGTTTGTGCTGAAACGTCCTAACAATTTTTAGCGGAATCGTTCGTAGTGGGTTCACAGTTGTTCATGAACTGATGGCATGCGAAAATTAGTATATTCCGTCATATTGCTTACATACTATGGTTTCGTGATATACCTGAATGTTTTTGCCCCGAATATTTGGAATATGTTAATATTATTTTTCTTTTTATACAATAAATAATGTTCCAAAGCAAAAACTGAATTTTGCAGTTCTTCGAAGTGAATGAAATCAGTATTCCTTCTCCTAATAAATAGAGGCCATTAAACTGGAGATCGGTATGCCTGAGAGAAATAAAAAGGAAACCTAATAAACAATTGGAGACTCAGTTCAATATTTACATATCGTAAATGACGTTATTCTCTTATGAATTATTATGATTAACTTACGTCGTTATAAACGGTTCGCCGTTACAAACAATTTCGGTTTATACTATTTATACCTCACATTAATGAACTACCTTGTACTAACCAGCAGATCGTAAGGTTCTCTGTGAGGCGATCAGCTTCGTCTATGTCGCAAAGAAAATCAATGAAGGCAGGAATGAACTTCTGGCCATACATGTACCACATGAGGATGATGGGAGTGGTGTAGGAAGGCTGCCAGGCTGTGAAGTCTGTAGGTTGGAATCCGTAGATCTGGAAGAGCAGAGCTTCAATGGAATCCTTGTGCGCCACCACCAAGATGGTCCTCTTTCCTAGAATCAATACCATTAATATCAAGTAGTTGAGGATGTATGTATATGTGGGGAAAATGAAATCGTATTATACTTTGTCAAAAATAAAGGTGGTTTTGTATTCAGAAAAATAATTATGATGACATCACTCTCGAGTATGTTACATATTGCATTGGTAAAAATCACTTTATAGTATATTTAGAATGTGTTACAATTTTTTTAGTCAGACTATCTAATCGAAAATTTAAAAATATTTCTACTATAAAACTGTCTGGCTGTTACTGGAAAGGGATAGGAGGGAGTATCCCTTTTATAAATAATTAGTATACTTTTATACGGATAGGGGTGACCATAACAGTGTCCTGAAATACTTCCTTTTTTTAGTAAGATCGTTTTTAATAGTGATGATTCTTAAGGAATTAAAGTGATATTGCTTTATTAATTTATAGTTTTTGAGCAATGTAACTTTCCATTAGAATTCAGGCTATATTATTTACACTAATTTTGAACTGACTTTACCGGCGTATAAAAATACGAGAAATGAGTTATGGTCACCCCTATACGTTTCAATTTTCTTTGATGTTGCAAACGTTTTTTCTGCTAGTAATGAAAAAATAGAATTTTCTTCATTTGATTATGTAATTTTAAAACTTAAATACTACATCACTTCCTAATAGTGTTCTTGTTTGACCTAACGTCTCTTACGTGACCGCTATTAGTTAATATAGTAAGTTATATTCTGTACTTCGCGGATGGCTACTGATGTTTAAGAAAACTGGAAATATCAGAAGAAAATAACTTCCGATATAAACAAAAAATACATTCCGATTTCTTTTAACTCATTAATTTTTTTTAAATGAGGATGATTACCATATTGGATGACGTTACTGCTTATGTAAAAAAATCAACGAGAAGTGAGGCTATAAGTTATACTCTGATAACTCTGTTGTTTTAATTAATTTTCAACAATCGTTTCATGACGGTTTTCTAAATTGATAAGTGTCTACAAAGTTTGTGAATGAGAGCATCGAGTGATTGTGTTTTTTAATCTATATTTTACATTTGTTTGTTAGACTGCGTTGTATTAGTACTAAAATCATTTTTATAGTTTTAGTTGTTCATTAATTAATACTCATTTTTTAATTATTAAAAACATTTGTTTAAAGATTATTTTGTCACATAGCCTTAACTAGTCTTGGCTATGACCATAACCGGTACAACATACCCATAGCTGGTATTTTTAGCTCTTTGTAAAAAATTATAAAAATCTATTTGAAATGAAGCTTTGCTGTATTTCTAAATTTTACATTAAATAGAATAAACCTTTGAGTATCTAAGTATGTAACCAAAGATGTCATATTACAAACTGCATCAACGAAATTCCCTTTTAAATCGACAAGTTCCATAATTAGTGATTTGCCTAGTCATTCGAGGCCTTCTAAATCATTGTTTGGGAAAAATATGTATTTTGAAATCTACATTTGAAGATAATTATGTGGTAGAATGTAGAAATGTCGTGAATAATATGGCAACTTTCTGGTTCAGTTCTGGAAAGAAGAAAAAATAATGTGGTTTATGTGCTCAAAAAATTATGATGATTTTTGGCTTTTGAGCTGATTTCAGAAAGCAGGGCTATTGATCCGAAGCTTTACAGTGAACAGCTCGTAAAAGTATATCATACTGAATAAAAACTATGGCTAAAGTTTTAGTCAGTTGTAATAACAATATACTCGTATTTCAGCAAGACTTTAGTTTTGATCACACTTATTCATAGAAAAATTCCTATAATTGAAGGTGTTAGCATATTTTCCCACACACCTGAAGAACTAGACGTTTCACCATTGGACTGATGTCTTCTCCGAACAATGAAGCATTTTTTCCAAGTAATTTATAAAACAACGAAAGTGTCAAATTAGAATATCTCTTATAGAATATAAGAGTCGGTTCAAAAATCAAGAACTGGTATACTACCAAAATCAAGTTAAAAGAATGAATACGGATTTAAGTAATTGAAAATGTTCTAGATTTCAAAAAATAATATGAATACAGAGAATTTACGTTTAAAGTTAACTAAACCTTATTTCATGGGCAAAGAATTTATTAATGACATAGTACTGCTTCTTTCACATATCTGGAACTTTCGAATGTAGATCGCTAAAACATTTCAAGCATTTCCAGAAACTATTAGTTAAAATATTGAGTTGCAATAACAAATTAACTAATAATATTAATTTAAACGTACCCAATATTCGTTCTATGCCACAAATCCTGAATAGAATTATTTCAATTCCTTAACCCTTCTCCAGGCAAAAATAGAAAAATTGAGATCTCATTTTACTTGTAACGTAGAATGGGAGACTTTGGTTCCCTTTTCAATTTCTTCGATTCTAAAATCGAAATTTAAGTTTCGACTATTTTTTAAAATGTCTCCTTAGAAAATAATTCAATCTATGCGAATTAACAGATTACAGTTATGAAAAACAACGAATAATAAAAAAAAATTGTTGTAAAGATGTCTGACTCGCCAAGCCACATAGCCATGTACAACAGCCCAATATCGTCCAACAGCTTCTTTTTTTTTTTTTATTTATTGTTCGCCCTACCTTGCCTTCAGGCAATACAGTTTTAGACAATATTAACTTAATATTGCCAAAATATCACAATTTAAAATATAACACTATACATAATAACAATATATAATTGCAATACAAACTATTCATAATAACAATAACTACAATCACAATAACAATAATCACAATAACTACAATAACAATGAGAATAATAACAATAACTACAATAACCATATGGTAACGCAACTAAGAAGTCCAATCTTAGGCTGCTCTAAGGCTGTCACTGTCTTCTTCAGCTCCTTCGCTGTCCGGCGGCCTCCCTGGAATATGCCCTCTTCTACTAAGGTTAAAATGGGATGTACCAATCGCAGTCTTTCACCCGTAGACAAAAGCTTTGTAGTGCGGGTAGTTTTCTTCAGTCATTAGCTGAGGGAAATCATTCTCCGAGAGAACATATAGTCCGGTTTAGTTTGGCCCTCAGAGCTTCAAAGGGGTTGCAATTCATAATGATGTGCTCAGCAGTTTCTGGAATTCCACATAGGACATAAGGGATCTATGTCTACTCCGAAGCTATGGAGTTTAGCCCTGAAGCCCCCATGACCTGTGAGAAATTGTAATATCCAGTAATCTGGGATCACCCATTTCGCATGCAAACGTTCCTGAACGGTAGGAAAGTATTTTCTCAAGGTAGCACCTTTCGACGTTGCCATCCACCGCCGGTTCCACATTTCTTTAGAATGCTCTCGGATAATCTTTTTCCATTTTTTTGGTTCTTCTGTGATTCTCGTTCAAATGTTCTCAGAAAGACCAGTTGAGTCCCCTCTCTTGAATTTATACTTCAAAACTTCTTCTTGTAAGAAGAGGTCGAAAGGTATTCCTCCAGCTAAAACTTGTGCCGCCTCATGAGAAACACTCCTGTAAGACTTGGTTACCCTGAGCAGAGCCGTTCATCGCTGGATGGTCGCCTATCTGCACTTCTGCCGCTGTGAGAGATTATGATACCAGGCGGGAGTTGTGTATCTGAGGCCCCAAAATGCACCCCCGACGCGGCTAAGACCGTCTAAGGCTAGCGGCACCCAATTTCTCAAATATTCTATATAAGGGGTCACATTGAATCCTCTTCCAATTCTTATTCACAGATAAGGGACTTCCTCACTGGAACGGATTCTTATTTCACCAATACATATATTTACCATATTGGATGTGCCCTATCTGTCTTCCCTCCTAGTAGAATGGTCTGCATTTTTAAAGTTGCCATTCTCAGCTTCTTAAAGCTGAAAGCGGATCATTGGGTGTACTTCCAATACCCAATTCCTAGTTAAGCCGTTCCTCGCTACAGAAGAGAATAGTGGACGGAGGTTTTCAATAACCAGGAGAGTTGGAACTGATTTTTCTGGTATTTTTTGCCTCAGAAACCTAACTAGGTCTGCTGAGCTCCATGCGTGAGGCACACCCCTCACCTCAAGTTGAGGTTTTTTCCTCAATGCTAGCTTAGCTTGTAGCCCGTTTTGGCGCAACTCCTGCTATCCAATGACTTTGGTTGCATGGGATTCGTCTTCTAACCGAACTAAAATCGAGCCCGCCTTGGTCGCTCTAACTATAGACGCGTTAACATCTAAATTTGAGGGCGATGGAAGCCCATTTATGATATCCACAGGACTTTTCCCCATGCCGCTGATTGTTAAGTATGCTGGTCTTGACGTCTTGGACGGCTTCAATGGCAGCGATTTAACAATATCTGCCAATGTTTTGGTTTTATTCTTTGGCAGAGATTTATCCGGTGGAGAAATCTCGACTCTATTCTCCTCAATTTCTCTTCGGTCTTCCTCAATTTTCTTCTCTTGAAATTTTGCCTTTCTCCTATTTCTTTTGGTCTTGTAAATCTCAAAATGTTCAGTTTCCTTTGGATTATTATCTTCATTAGTCGGCAGTTTCTTCTGTTCTGAAGATTCGACCTTGGCAAGTAGGGGACAGGATGTTTCCATGTTTACCTCTGAACGGCTTTGAATGACCCTTGGATGTGACCTTTCCATAATTTTATTTATTATTGTATTAACTACAATAGGAAACTCCAATGTTTCCTTCACCACTCTTTGAACAAGTGCCGAAACTGAATCTCCTTCTTGTTCTTATCTTCACTCTGTTTGACCTTAAAGTTTAGGGTTTCCTATATACCTATTAATCGGTCAATATTTTCATTGATATGTTTCCTGGTTACGTTATTCATCTTTTTATCAAAATTTTGAATGAATGTACGTAAGTTTTCTTGTATTACGTTTGCTTCATGTAGGCAGCAATCACTAAAGATTTATCCGTTTTCTTCTTCAACATCAGACCCGTTCCTCGCTCTTATAGCAAATGGGCCTGAGTCCATAACGATTGCTCTTCCAGGATGATCCTCCTCCATTTTATGAAAGGTTAATCTCTGCTAAACTCTGATGTTGTGTAACCTAACCTTCACGGTTTGACCTAATTTCACCAAAAGTCGCTTTAAACGACAAAAAAATGTCTTATTGTTATTGAAACCTTTAAACAATATCAATAAACAATGAATTAACATAAAAGAAAAGAAAAGAAACAAACAAAACACCAAAAACTGGATGTAATAACAAAGAAGACAACAGCACGAAAATCCACAGCCTTCTCTATCGTCGAAAATTGCGCTTCTCCCTCCTCATAGGGCTGCCAACTTGATGAAAAGGGTCTTCTAGACAGTCCTACACTGTTTGCCTGGTTCCCATCCAACTAGTAACTCCATTTTGAACATTTAGACCCCAAAGTTAAGGGAATTATTGTTCCCCTTGTCAGAATAACGGCTAAAGTTCTAAAGACAAAATTTTGAATAATTATAGATCTTCGATTTAGTTAAGCGAATAAGCAGCTATTGCACTTTTGGTAAAAATGAATGAAAGGAGTGATTCTAGACTGGACTTTTGTCCAATGAAATAGTACAGACCTCCTTTGATGAACATGTTACGGATGAGGGTCCAGACACCCTCCACTCTGAGCTGGACGTGGAAGACGTTTTCGGCCCTCGGCAAGGTTCCAGGTATGCTCGGATCCGCCCTGGCAATGTTATCTGGCATTTTGTCCCATGGTCCGATCGGTGGAGGAATCGTGAAGGCGAACCACTCTTTGGGCAGCCAGCCCCACCTTGAAGCTGATCCCAAATCCGTTCCGCCCTCCAGTATACCTTGATGTCGAGGATTCAGCTCCCAGCAGCAATTTCTGCCAAAGGAATCTTCAATACCATCAGTGAAAAATCATAGTGTAAAATATTTTAGAAATCGTTAATATATAAATGTGACTACACATTTAAAAGTATATATCGGTTATACAGGGTGAGTATCTCTTAGTGTAAAAAAAAAAAATGGGTGAAACTAGATACAAAATACCGCAGATTTACAAAATGGGGTATATACCCTCACCTTTCAGCAACCTATTTCTTTAATCCGTTGCAGATATACGGTAAATCAAAGACTTTTTTGAGGAAACCACATTTTTTCTCATAAAAGCTGTAGTATCTCCATTTTGTTTAAATATTTTTCAAATTGTGACCACATTATCGGATTTAGCACTAAATTTTCTATAATAGCTGAGTACCTGTAACCTTGAATTTTGCAAACTTGGTATCTAAAGAACCTTATTCACCTTATTTGGGGAAGTTACAATGTCTTATTACTTCACCGCTCACCGTTTTTGGAAAAAACTATCCACAAAACGTCAAATATCATAAAAACTTGCAAATTTAATCAGCTTTCGAATGATACGTTAAACGTGATGATTTTGTTTCAATTTCATGGAGAAATTTACTATTGAAACCGAAAAAAACATGGTGTTCTCATTTGGCATACAAATCAGTTACTTGTGTAAATAAAACATTATGACAATCCCTTAATGGAAAAATGCACTTTAACCCTAATGAACTCTCCATTAGAATGAAAATCAAAGAAAAAAATATTGTTTAATAGAAAATAAAGGAAAACTGAATCTTATGTTATTACATTTATTATTTATTTCTATAATTTAGGATTTATTTTATTGGATTTTTAATTTAAGGTTTAAAACTCAATGACAATGAACATAGACCTCAAATTGGCCATTAGCTTCTGAATGCAGATTGTGTTGAAGAATACTACTACTTTTTGAGGTGAATTGTATGGGCAGATGAGTTTGCTTTTACAGGGGAAGGTATTTCTACCTATCCATGTATATCGTTGGTTTACATTTTTATTGCTTTCGAAAAATGTGGAGGAGTACCATGGGATTGGAAAATCATATTTTACCGAACTTTAGGTGGAATATCGTGATGAAGTTGTGGTAGGATGTTTTGTAAATGGGATTGGAAAATCATATTTTACCGAACTTTAGGTGGAATATCGTGATGAAGTTGTGGTAGGATGTTTTGTAAAACAAATCTTAGTAATCTCATCATTCAACCTTTTGGGCAAATTATGATTTTTCAACACTATTTGACAGCAATACAAAGATGAATAAACCAATGACACTCCACATAGAACGGTAGAAATGACTTCACCAGTAAAAACAGACTCATCTACAAATTCACCGCAAAAAGTGGTAGTTTGGTGGTCATCTGCATTCAGAAGCTAATAGCAAAATTGAGATCTATGTCCATTATCATTGAGTTTTAAACCTTAAATTGAAAATCCAATAAAATAAATCCTAAATTATAGAAATAAATAATAAATGTAATAACATAAGATCCTCTGATCTGGTGTCCCTTTCCTTTATTTTCTATATAAGTTTTCCTTTATTTTCTATTAAACAATAATTTTTTTCCTTGCTTTTTATTCCAATGAAGAGTTTTTTATGTTTAAAATGCATTTTTCCATTAAGGGATTGTCATAATGTTTTATTTACACAAGTAACTGATTTGAATGCCAAATGAGAACACCATGTTTTTTCGGTTTCAATAGTAAATCTCTCCATGAAATTGAAACAAAATCATGACGTTTAACATATAATTCGAAAGCTGATTAAATTTGCAAGTTTTTATGAGATTTGACGTTTTGTGGATAGTTTTTTCGGTGAGCGGAGAAGTAATATAAGACATTGTAACTTCCCCAAATAAGGTGAAGTTCAAGCTGTTCTTTAGATACCAAGTTTATAAAATTCAAGGTTACAGATACTCAGCTATTATGGAAAATTTAATATTTAATCCAAAAATATGGTCAAAATTTGAAAAATATTTAAACAAAATGGAGATATTACAGCTTTTATGGAAAAAAAGCGTGGTTTCCTCAAAAAAGTCTTTGATTTATCGTATATCTGCAACAGATTGGAATAGAAAGGTGAGGTCTGCGGCATTTCGTTACATTTATGTTCTAGTTTTACCCAATTTTTTTTTTTACACTGAGAGATACTCACCCTGTATAGTATTGCTAAATTAATGAAAAGATCATCTAACTGATTTTTTTTTTAAATGTTCATTTTAAACTTATTAATCAATAATAGATTATTCTTCTTGAGGTGAATACTATTAAAATTTAGTACATATCGCACATG
The DNA here is from genome assembly GCA_003667255.2 of Euschistus heros. Classification (NCBI taxonomy): domain Eukaryota; kingdom Metazoa; phylum Arthropoda; class Insecta; order Hemiptera; family Pentatomidae; genus Euschistus; species Euschistus heros. The sequence continues at coordinate 121,494 of RCWM02000619.1, read as the reverse complement.
TATTTCAAGAGTGACACAACTCAAAAATCTGTATTTTTGATTTATCTTCATGTTTAATAGACTTCTCATATAAAATGCCAAAATTGTATCAAACTGACTTCATGTTCCACCTGATCCATCACACTTGCGGATTAAAGATAATTAGGTTGCTGAGAACCTGAGCGGTATATACCCCATTTTGTAAAAATTTATTTTGAAACATCACATCATTGCATGCTATGGTATAACATTTCACAGTTAATTTTTACAAAACTTGGAATAGTTCACTCTGGTTCTCAACGCCTCACCTTATATAAATGCCTTATATAATTAGGTCTCTGAGGAGGTCCAATCAATATTTTTTTATCTCAAGAAAATGATGTATTATTATTTTCAGGACAGAATCGCATAGCTTAATCAACTAATTCCATCATTGAAACGAAAATGGCGATATGTATATATACATATCGGTTCTCAAATATTGTAGTCAAATGAGAAACGAAATTTTTTCAATCGACCCGGGTTGTGAAAACTATCAAAAGATTTGAATAATAAAGCTAACGAAATAGCCATAATTTTTAGTAGATACTTTAAATATGCTTACTTTGTGACCCTATACATATTCTGCAGCTTAACTTTAAATGTCTTTCCTTGAATCAGGACAGAGAGTGGTCCAACCACAGCTTATATCAGATCAAAGAACGACATTCATTCTTTCTTTCCTTAGAGTAATTAATTACCTCAAAGCCAACAATCTTACCTACCTATTAACCAATTATCGTTACCTGGTTAAGTTTTCCTGTCCTGCTCCGGACAGCAATAGATCCGCAGACCTCCAAGCCCTGCCAAGCGTAGATGTTAGGACATAGTCAAACTTGTACCCCCTCTTTAAAATCTTTATGGCCACCTCCTTCATATCCTTCCTCCCTTGTTTTCCGAGCCTCACTGTGTCACTCCAGCCCTCGGTATATCCTAGTTCTTGCTTCCAGCTTGTACCGCTTCGCACTAGCATCAATTGACAAAGCTCCATTTCAGGATCTTTCTTTTTCTTTTTTTTTTGGTCTGCCTTTCCTTCCATCTCTTCCCGATGCCGCCAATACTCCTGTTCCCACTTGGCTAAATTTATATCGATACCTTCTTCTTCAGCCTCTACCGTACTCCAAGGAAACTTGAATGGGAATCTGCCTCTTTTTCCCAAAATATCTTCGTCTTCTTCCAAATCAATGTTTTTACTATGATAAATACTATCATGAAGTTTTAGTAGGTCTTCCTCATCCATTAATGGAAAATCTCTCTCAAACGTTTCCCTAGACATTCCGAATTTCTCAAATATTTCATCGGAAACCAATTTAGGAAGTGGAGTTGGAAATCCTTCTTTCTTCAAAAAATCACCCAGATTAATATTTTCCCCTGGAGAAGAGCTATTTTTTTCCAAGTAGCACATTCTTTTGGATCCAATATCAGGCGTGTTTTTCCACTTTTCCTCTAAAAATGCATCAATTGCCTTGTCAACTTTCTCTTTATCTAATTTATGTCTCTGTTTTCTCATTTCTTCTTTCCTCTTCACATTCTCAACCAATTCTGGACACTCCTTTGCTATTTCTTCTAAATATTTTACGCAGGGATTATTAATTTCTTCTTCACTTTCAGGTGAAGAACTGGAGGAAGAAGAAGTTTTATCATTTGAAAGCATTTTTCCTATTGACCTTTTGGTCTTCTTTTTCTTTTTAGTCTTTGTTGGCAGTACAGCTCCCTTATTGATCGAATGGAGAAGCAATGCCTTCAGCAAATGAAAGTAATCTAGACCCTTTAAGTTTAACTCTTTCATCCATTCTTCTACTATTTTATTTAATTGAGAAGTGTACCTATACCTCAGTCTCTCATGCATTGATCGCTTTGGTATGTGATCTAGAGCCTGTGATATAATATTGAAATCCTCTATTTTTTTAATCCTCAATTCAGATTCTGTCATACCTATTTCTTCTTCAGGAAGGTTGTCTAGAAATTCTTCTTCTTCATTGACCTCTTCCCCCATTTCTTCAATACTTTTTTGTTCGAAATCATCTTCCGAAGACATCTTTATTTTTTTCTATACACTATCAACTAATGGAGATGAATGTTCAGCTAATGTTATTGTGTTACCATATGTTGAAAATAATTAATTGTTGAGTTCTATTATCACAACCTGTTTTAATTCTCCAACTTTTTTTATTTTTCACTGTTTGAATGCACTCTATGGCAAGACCCTCAAAGAAAATGCACTTTTACATGAAGCGCCCATCCAAAGCTGCTCTTATCACCGTTATCATGTCTATGTTCCTACAAAGATCATTCCAAACTCTCAACAAAGTCAGAAATACACAGTAAACGAATAAAAAACCAGAATTCATTAAACATTTCTCACCCCCTATAGATTTTTTACTAATTAAAATTCTTTTTATTTAAGTTCAGCCAAAGATGCATGTGATGATTTTTTCAAAGTTATATCCACATACCAAAATAAAATTTTTTTTAACTATTTCCTCAGTAACAGGACGAAGAGTCTGTTTCTTTAAGTTTCCAATATAATATTATTACCATGGTTTATTTGCGATTACAAATCGTTTAATTTGGGAAACCTGCTCAATCGCAATGGATTCAAACATTGGCGTAGCTAGCTTTTGTTGACCTGTGTGCGAACTTTTAAATGTTGCCCCTGTACTGTACATAAATTACGTCACGATCACATGTACGACATACAATTTCTTCAAAGCATGTAAGTTCATAATCCGTATTACAAGAATGTATTATAAGGCTGATTCTTAAACTACAGGCAAATTTGTGTCCCCCACACATTAAAACTCAATGAAGTAAACTTCGTTAAAAATATTGTTTCCAAATCGATTCATGTTATGTGAATTAATGATGTTAATTGAATTTATTAGGAATTTTAGTATTTTAGGGTAGTATGTTTAGGTAATTCCACCTCGATTCACATTGTCATGGCTGGTCCCTATGCTTAGATTTACAATTATGTAAATAATTATTGCTTGGTAGGGCGAAACTAACTCAAGTAATGGGTAATAATATTAAAATATAATGGTGGAATGACCTTAGGATTTTTTAAAGGGAGTAAAAAATCCTTAGCTATGCCGTCCTTCGGAAGGGCCGTAAAATGGGGGCCCCGAGCCTGTGCGATGTCAGGTACTCGTTAAAGATCCCTATCCTAATTATACCTGGATAGGCAAAATTTAGAACTCCCACCGTAGCATCGTCCGATTAGCCATAGCAGCATAAAGTGGCGTTAAACGAAATAAACAAACAAATATAATGGTGGAAGAAAGATAAAATGTGTTTTTCAGGATTATATTGCCCAAATAACCAGTCCCCGGGTTATTTTATTCTAATCCCGTAATTTCTAAACATTGGCGTGCCATTGCTAAAAAAGTGATGAAATCGATTTCGGATGGAATTTTTTTAGGGTTTTTTTCCAGTGGCAGGTAGCTTTTTTCGCGGACGGCTCAGTTCGTAACCACGCAACCATTATACGTCGGAATATCCTAGTGTAAATATCACCTTTGACTGTAAGTACATTCATGGTTCACATCGTCATGTCCACTATAAATCAGTTAAATAATTTTTTATTTGTAACGGACCTCATGCGTTCTAATACTAGGCTACGGACCTCATGCGTTCTAATACTAGGCTATGGCCCTCATAATATACTCCCGAGAAAATGCGAAATAAATGAATAGTGTTTTGGTTGTAATATTTTTAACCTTATTTTCACATTGTCGTGGCCATTATTATTTAACATTGTCATGGCCATTATTATTTAACATTGTCATGGTTTATAATATAAGAATATAATGACACAATTATATTTCATGCAACTGTTATATAATTATAATACTGTGCCCGAAATTGGGTGTGATATTGATATTGAAAGTGAATTGATGTGAATTGATAAAAGTATTTTATGTGATGAAAAAATCATTTAACCTCAAATAAAGACTGATATTCGTTATGAAGCAGGAACGTTTCATGTTTTATGCATTTTTACTATGGAACTTTAAACTACTTTTATTTTTTCTTCCAAAAGTTTTATTGAATAAATATTACAAGCTGCCTCTTAAAGAGCAATGAATAGTATGGATGACAAATAATACATTCATACACTATGTACAATTAAATAAAATAAAAATAAAAATCCTCTAACAATATAAGATATTAATATTTTTTTTAAAAATAAATAAATAAAAAAAAAATTAAATAAATCATGAAATACAAATATAAACAATAGTAATAATAGAGGAGCAGAAAAAAAATAATAAATTAATAAGCACAGTCACACTATATATACAATCTACACAAACATCCCAGGAAAGCCCAGGGCAAGCCAGGCCCCTAGTAATCCCAGCGCTCTTCTCTCAGCCGCATCACTAGTGTAAAATCTAGTGGAAGTTGTTAAACTACTAAGATCCATTTTTCGCATTATCATGTATACAGTCACATTGGTGTGGGAGCATTCACATTGTCATGGGTTAAAATTTTAAACTGAAATTTAAAAAAAAAGTAAAGTGATTCATATGTTGCTGCACTACCTATAATCCTCACAGGTAGCCTCCATGAAGTATCAAATGTTTGCAGCATGATTTATCAACTTTAAATTTAGAATTTTGGTAGCTGTAAATTTGTATGTAGTTTGAAAATCACCCATAAATAGTTAACTGATCCGTAATCGGTAGTATAAAAAATATAAAAAAATAAATAAATCATGTTAAAAAAAATGTGGTCCCCGAAAGTTTTGTGGCCTGTGTGCACCACATACTCGCACATACCCTCGCTACGCCAGTGAATTTAATCAAGACTTTATATTTTATTCTCTAAATCGTTTATCATTGTTGATAGCGGTGACTTGAATAAAAAAAAAAGGGGATTCTAGATCCGAAATACCAACTAGTTTATAATTTGTTTTCATACATTTTAAAAGATAATTTCGTTACCCTATTAAATACACTAACATCATAAAAAAAAACACAGGCGCAACCAACGAGGGACGGCTTAGAGGCTGAAGCGCCCCCCCCCCCCCCCCCCCCAGACAACAGAAACGATTCATTTTTTTTTTTATTACTAAAATCACATACTGAATTAAATTTAAACTTTAAGGAGCATTTTCTCCCATATTCTCATTATTGTAAAATAAAAAATAGTAAAATTTTCAATTGACAAATATAGTGGGATATTTTTTCCTATATACGAGGGTAAGTCAATAATTATCCGCAATATAGCTATATTTTTGTTTATGTTGGCAGTACTGTTCTTTTGTTCCACTTTCTATTTGCACCAAAGAAGAGCAACGTTCAGTGATCCGTTTTTTGTGGTCGGAAGGTGTATCAGGGGCCGAAATTCATCGAAGACTTTTGGTACAGTACGGGAACAATTGTTTGCCACAACGGAGTGTCTATGAATGGATTGAAAAATTCAAAAATGGTCGCACAAGTGTTACGCAAAATGAAGGAGCTGGACGACCAGTTACCGCCATAAACGAGGAAAACATTGAGCGTTCACGTGAAATGATTCTCTCAGACAGACGGATAACTGTTGACGACGTGGCAAATCGTCTGCAAATTAGCCACGGTTCTGCCTACGAAATCATTTACAGCAGACTTGGGTTTCATAAAGTTTGTGCAAGATGGGTTCCAAAACAACTGACACAGTTGCATAAACAAACGCGCTTGGACGTGTGCACAAAACATTTGGATCGCTATGTTAACGAAGGGGACAACTTCTTAGACAGGATCGTTACTGGTGACTAAACATGGATCCATCATTACGAGCCGGAGAGTAAACGGCAGAGTATGGAATGGAAACATCCAAATTCGCCGTGCAAGAAAAAAATTCAAAACCCAACCGTCCGCAGGAAAACTTATGCTTACGGTTTTTTGGGACTCACAAGGTCCATTACTGGAACATTATCAGGAAAGGGGCACAACAATAAACAGTGAACGTTACAGTGAGATGCTTACTGCTAAGCTGAAGCCTGCAATTCGAAGCAAACGCCGAGGACTGCTGTCAAAAGGCGTTGTGTTGTTACACGACAATGCCCGTCCGCATACAGCTGCCCACACTGTGGAAACGCTTCAGAAACTCAATTTTGAAGTATTGAATCATCCTCCATATAGTCCCGATCTCGCTCCATCTGATTTTCACTTGTTTGGTCCACTCAAACAGGCAATTAGGGGCCGTCGATTTGCCTCGGACGAAGCATTGAAAGAAGCGGTGCATTCCTGGCTCGCATCTCAACCCAAAAAACCTTCTTCCATGAGGGCATCAGGAAACATGAACAACGTTGGACCAAGTGCGTTGAAAAGCAAGGGGACTATGTCGAAAAATGATGTACTTGTAAGTTTCCTATTTCATTTCAATAAAAAATTTTATAACTATATTGCGGATAATTATTGACTACCCTCGTATATATATATATATATATATATATATATATATATATATATATATATAAACCCAGCTCCCCCCGGATAGTAATCCTGTTTGCGCCACTGTACAAAAATGTTACTGGATTACCGGTAACATGGTCGGGGGAGGGACATCAAGACCGTCATGTTGGCCAATCGGTTCTTTTTTCAATCACGGTAATTAATCAATAGAAACTAATGTTTCCTCAATAACGAACTTTTTTTATAAAGAAAATCTTGTTCACGTCTATAAAATCTTCGCCCAAGATAAAATATCCAAATGCCGCGAATTGATCACGATCAGCTACGTGGTATAAGGCGATCTTCTGCACCTTTCTTTAAAGATGTTTTTTAAGTATAAATACGCCGGTAAATATAGTATGACCAGAAGTCGGAGTTCCTTCTTGTTCGGGTCGAAAAGCCACTTAGTTCTAGAGGGTAAGGATTTATTGCCTTTCTCCATATCCAGTTCAAGATTTCATTTCTTTGGTTTTTTTTTGGTAACTCCCAGTGATGGTTATGGTTCCAAGATTGGATTCGCATCTTTTCTGGATAGTTGATCTCTAGTCTTGTTATCTTTAATCTCTTTATGGTCAGGGAACCAGGCTAGTGTTAAGGTTTTTCTAGCAAAAAGGAGTTCAAGTTCCTGTTCGTATTCTTTCACCAACGTTGAGGTCTCTTTAGGAGACTCAAGTTCTTAAAGAGCCGACCAGCTATCTGTATCATAGTAATGTCGTCTATATTGCTGTTAATCAAGCTTGGACATGTCACTACACCATTCAATGTGGTGAAAACTTCCATTTCGATTCAAACATGCATTTTTGGGTATAAAATATTAAAAGGGAATAAAAAAGATGTACTAAACTCACAATTGAGATTTACATTCTCTTATAACCTAAATGAGAACAATAAATAAAGAGGAGTTCTGTAAGTAAAATCTCTCGTCTACCTAATTAAAATATTTTGGTTTCATAATAAACGTTTCAAATACAATTAAACCTCTGTAAATAATAAATATTGATACAGTAAAATAATGTTTCAATGAATATCCCCTCCTCCTACCTCTAGTATAGCGTAAGCTTCTTTGGAAATAATAGATGATTATTGTGTTCCACAAAATACTGATTGCACAAATCAGTATTTTCCACAGCCCACAGGTGCTATGATTACGTAAAAACAAACAATTAGTTCTTTAAAACAATTAAGTTTAAAACTTATTATTAGATACGTTGTATTATTCTTAAATTAAATAAATTCATTTTTTAAAGACTAGAACAATTTTAGGTGTGAAGATATTTTTATTTTTAGATTAGCTGATTGGAGGTTATACCAGCTGTTTTATCGGGAAGGTTTCAGAGATAGAATGTTATTTTCTTAAATGGCTGGAAAGCAGTTGAGTTGTAGAATATTTTCCATTTTAGCGGCCAGGGGATCTCGAAGTTTTTCGAGCGATGTTCCCACTCACACTGGTCAGGTACTTTGATATTTAATTACAATTTTACTTTGGAAATTCAAACTTATACAGTTCTTAATTGTTAGGTCTAGCATAAATTCAATGAATAACAAAATATGTTCACACTTTGTTAAGTTAAAATAAAATTGGTTTTGAAAGGTTATTGTTTTCTTTCTGTAATATTCTTGTAGCAATAAAAGTATGTTAGAACTAATTCCTTGTTTACTCCAGGTTATTCCATTCCTTAAGTGTTCTTCCTGTTACTCCTTTTGTTCATGACATTTTTAAGTAAATAATTTATATTTTTATGTTATCTTAAGCTGTTATATACTAAGGGTTTTTGATCTTTAAGTCATTGAGGTTTAAGAAATGTTTACTACTTACAATATAGAAACCTTAATGATTCTTTATGTGCTATTTTTAAGACTTCCTTTTATATTATTTTTCAATTTATTGTTCTAGTGTGAGAAATATACTTTGATATAATTTGACTTATTTCAATCTCAATCAAACTTATTAGCAGATATTAAATAAAATCTGTTCCATGAATGAGATAAAATAGTATATATCAATATTTGTACTCCTAACAAAATTAATTCAAGTAAAAATTTTATTTTTTAAGATTTAAAATTTTCCTTTTTTCATATACCAAATCAGGTATACCAATTTAATACTAGGTTCAGCTTTACCACTTTCCAGTCATTATTATATTTATAGTTCCAATGTATATGTTGTTTGGGCATCTGGTTTGCTCATTTTTTGATGTGTAAGAATTGGTAGAATCAACCACTTATAACTTAATTTTATTTTTTTTACTATTGATATTTTCTCAGAAGTTTCTACCAATGCACTTTTGATCAAATAAAATTTAAGGGTCTAGTGATTAAAGGTGATAAGTAATATTTTTGGAAAAAACCTTTATACCTAATTTATACCTCTATATTCTTTGTATATATCACATTTAAAAATGTTATTTATTTTGATTAGTTCTGTAAGTTAATATCAACAGTAATATTAAATAGTTATTTTTGAGGATTTTTGTTGATTATTCAAGAACTGATTTTACATTTGTTTACAGCAATTTGATGAGGATGATTACAGGCTAGCCCGCTTTATTGGAAAGGAGAAGATGGTAAATAAGCAGTTTGCTATTGACCTTATTGCTAAAGTTCCTCCAGAGGCTAAGAAAGATAGGGTAGTATGGTGCGATGGTGGTGGTGGACCCATTGGTCACCCACGGGTCTACATTAACCTGGTATGTTAATTCATTACATAAGAAATATTTTCATATTTCCTTGTACGCTTTGGCGACTCTGCCCCTGTTTCTGTCATTAGTACCTTTTTATCAATTTATTTCATGATATTTTCCTGGTTTGGCCGTTTGAGGAGAGTCGCGGAAGGATAGAAGTACCCTTATTCAGTATTATTAATGTGACTTATTAAACTGACTGCTATTCAAAATATTTTTTTGAGCTGCAATGATAAACATACCAGTTATATTTCTTGCAGATTCATTTCTGAAACTTGTTTTTATCTTCTTTTATTTTGCAATCTATTTCTATATGTTTGTTGTGGTATTGCAATAGTTTTACCTTGCCTTTTACTGATATTATTTTAATTTTTTATGCTTATTGTATAAGAAAATCTATCTAGCGATCGCAAGATAACTAGTTTATAACTAGTATATAACTGTTATATATCTATGCTTAGGCTCCACAGTCTTTTTCAAGCCTCCAAAACTATCCTTCATCTTTCATTCCTGTCAGCTGCTTCTCTTCTCCATCTTCTCACCTCTATCTGGCTGAGGTCCACCTCCATATTATCATGCTTTATAGGTAGGCAATCCTCTCGCATTCTTTGCACATGTCCAAGCCAAAATATTCTTGCTGTATCAATGAAAACCACAATATTTGGATGACCATGTTCAGATTTATTTACTAGTCGATATGTCATTTGGGATAAATTTCATTCCAACTTTAATATTCCTTTTATTTTTCTTGTGTCAGGACCCACATTTTGCTGCCATATATCACTGCAATGTCACATCAGACCTGGTTGATATATTATCAACATGGAGTGCAAAATTTTGCAAAGGTTAAAAGTATCACAGGTTCTTTTAATGAGTTAATCTGATTTGAAAAATATTTTTAGTTTCCCCTGTTTTATAGCTGGGAATGTGTGTACTAATGTTAAGTATTTTCTTCTTTTTTAGATCTATATCTATGGGATATCGTAGAACTTATTTATTGTTACCAATCATTTTCTAAAACATATTTTAATTTTGAACAAAAATAGTGTGCTTGACCCAGTACAACTTTAATTTTGGATTAATTAAGAAATCATTAACTTTTGAATATTCCCTTCCCCATATTTCCTTAATATTATTATTAGTGTGACATTACTTTTGTTACTGTTTTCCAAATGTTTAATTAATAGCAAATTATTAATTACAGGACAAACCAGGAAATCACTCTTGTGGCTATTGTGGTCTCAGGTTCTATAAAGAAGACAGCCATCACTGAGCCATCTGCTTACACACTAGTTCAGTCGAAATATAAATTTATAATGTAATATAGACAGTTTTTCTGTAAAATTCATAAATATATTAGTTATGTATCACTACTATTTTATTTATTAAATATAAATTTTGGTTCATTTATAATATATTTTTTTCTTAATACATATACATTCAAAAGATTTATGATATTCCCCCATCAAGTTATATTGACACTGTAACAAACAGTTACAGAATATGGCAACAGTAGAAATTCTTGGCATCACTTCAGGCAACCTGAAGAGGAGTTAGAAGAGGGATCTATCTCTAAGTATAACCACTGCAATAGTACCGCGTCTATTTTATTGTAACATCACATTCTCTGTTAGTCTTGTCGCATTATAGATGCGAATAAAATTTAAATTAAAAATAGAATAGAAGTTTATTTATTTGTTGGGGCTTAATGTCTTTACCTACTCCTACTAGGGCAGGAATGGCGGGATATCCAACAGGTTACCAACCTATTCCATCCATAGTTGTGAAGTCAAGATTCATTTTGTGGATTCGCCACAAAACAAACTTTAACCTGCTCGGATGGGATTCAAACCTACGAAACTCTCTACCAGGCACTCTGATACCCATGTCTCAATGAGCTCAGCCATTGAGGCCCCCTATTTTTAGAAGTATGGCTGTTAGTACCAGTAAAAACAAACATTGTTAAATTATTAACACAGGATTATCTGCATCTTTATTAGTTATCTGGAAATCCATGGAACAAAAGTATTTTTAATGGTTTTTAAAAGCTTTGTTGTAAGAAATTACATCTTACAGAAATTAATGTCACTCATAAATTATATCGAAGAATAAAATATCTATTTCGGGCAATTTTAACACACCTTCATCTCTACTATTTATATAAGATCAACAAACCTACATCCTTAAAAATCATTTTATAATATTAGGTGTAATTGCTCGTCAGCTAGTATGTTAATTTATTCTCCTACATCCAACCAATCACAAAAATACAAAAAAAGAATATTAAAAATTTAAATTGTATTTACATTTTATAAATGTGAAGAAAAAAAAATGTTTCTGGTCTTTATTTAATTTAACTGTCTTAATCAATCTAAAGGTATTACCAGTATTACCACTGTTGATTTCATATTGATGGTACTGAAATTGTTTTAAAAATAGATTTTTTTTATTTGTTATTCGATAATTAAAAATATGGGAAAAGCTTTGAAGGTGGTAACATATATAGATTAATAACAGTGTTTAATTATATATGGTATTTATTCAACAGACAATAATATATACTTTGCATATCCATATGTACTCTTTATGAAAAAATAAATTTAAAAAGTTTTTCACTTTACAATTTTCACTTAAAATAACAAAGGGCCAAGTCCAAGGCCATATAATTACAAATTCAAACCATTATAGAGACTAATGTCTTTTGAAAAACTATAGAAATACTTGACTAATTTGGTCTTTTGTTTATGTTTCAATTGGAATCCATAACATGAGAAAAAATCTTTCCTAAATCACATGAGGTACCTATGCACTGAGGAAATATACACTCTTATAACAGATACTTTTTTTAAATCAGAAAGTTTTTACTAGAAATGGACATTCCTGCTCGATGAAGATATTCTTCAGGCAAACTTTATTATATGTTTAGACAGTAAAAGATTGCAGAGCAAAAACATTGGTGTTGCAATCTTAGATAGTATCAAAGAAAGCTATATAATACAATTTATTGATTTTATGATTATATTAAATATAATGATGCTATATGGCAAAATGAAAAACGTCCTGTAATTTAAATTTGTTTTGACTTACAAGGGGACGTTTGCAGTTGTAACTCACAGATTTGAATGCTGATTTTTGTGTGGGTTGTAGGTACCTATAATAGTGCAAAACTTGAGTTAGTTACTGCTGCCAATGGGCATTAGAAGCTGAGAAAAAAATCAAAATATGAAAATCACGTTTTATTTTTTTTCTCAGCTCAGCCAAGATAGAGAAATTATTCTTTCACGTTTAATTGCAGTTATGTATGCTATTAGATATAAAAATACTTACGTTATGCTCAAAACACAACCCGGCTTCAGGGTGCTCAAAAACTCCAAAAAAATGACAAAATTCCACTACAATCCACTGTAAATCAGTGGAAACTTTTATTCATGAACAACTGACCTCAAATCTCAATTTAACGCACCATAAAACACTTATATGTGAAATTTTATCAAAATCAAAAAATATGAGATGAGGAATTTGAAAATAATATGAGTTTTTAATTTAAAAATTTTCCTCGCCTATATTATATAAATAAGACGTTTTAAAATGACATATTTTTATTTCAAATTGCATAGAAATCCTGATTGATGAATAATGAAATCTTAATATCAGGTTTTGGTTAAAAAATATATAAATATTTTTTAAATGGTCTTATTTGAAATTTATCTGGTAAAAACTAAAATAATAATAGAAATAGATCATTTCAGCATCTAGTGATGCTATTATTATTGTCATCGGTTGAACACAGCAGTTGTTATGGCCGATAGAAATTGTTGATGAAATCTCAACTTTAAAATGTTAACCTCCTTGAAAGGGGTAAAAAAATCAATATTTTTTGATTTAGATAAAATTTCACATATAAGTGTTTTATGGTGCGTTAATTCGAGATTTGAGGTCAGTTGTTCATGAAAAAAAGTTTCTACTGATTTACAGCGAATTGTATTGGAATTTTGTCATTTTTTTGGAGTTTTTGAGCACCCTGAAGCCAGGTCGTGTTTTGAGCATAACGGAAGTATTTTTATATCTAATAGCATACATAACTGCAATTAAACGTGAAAGAATCATTTCTCAATCTTGACTGAGAGCTGAGAAAAAAAATAAAACGTGATTTTCATATTTTATTTTTTTTCTCGGCTCCTAATGCTCATTGGTATCTATAACTCTAGATTTGTACTATTATAGGTCCCTACAACCCACACAAAAATCGGCATTCAAATCTGTGAGTTACAACTGCAAACGTCCCCTTGTTAGTTAAATTGAAGACGAAATTTGATTAAGAGGTATATAATAGAAATCGAATTAATATAATATAAAATCTTAATTATAATTTTGTACATCAAGTGTGTAGAAATAATATGTGAATTCATAAAACGTTATGTTTATATATAACATTTAAAATACATTAGAATAATGGGAAAGTAGTAGTATGTTTCATTTTTGAAGAATTTGTAACCTTTAAATTTAAATTGTCTCCTCAGTGTATAGAAACCTACAAAACTGTGTGCAAATTAGAAAGGAATTACTTAAGGAGTTTAACCTAGTGAGCTCATTACAGTTAACAATATTTTGTTACAAAAATAAATAAATTTAATGCAATCACAACGAGACCAACTTTTATAAAATACATTAAGTTGATATTATTGAAAAATATTATCGAATATAGCTTTACCTAATATATATATATTTTTAAATATTATTGATCAAGAAAATTTAAAACATTTCAGTATTCAATATTAATCCAGTAATATTATTTTATAAATTTAAAATGGTGTTAATAACACTGTTAAGTAAAAGAGAAGGCACAAAATAGTTATATCATAAGAGAAAAATACGATTCATATTTATATCAATTATATGCCAACCCCGCAAAATCAGTATTTTATAAGTTTCTAAAACAACGAGGTAATCAATATAATTTATTACCCAAAATAAATTTGGTCCTCTATCTGACTTAAGAGCATTATACTAATCCAAATTAGTCATTAAATGGAACAATTTTTTTTTTTTTAATATTTTTTATTCCTAGTTTTGAAAACTGTATTTAATGGTATTTGAAATGCTAAAAGGTGGTCTCAGTTAATTGTGGTACATTTCACTTATATTATAAATTGTTTCTATGACCGCAGATACTATTATTACCTTTAAAATTGAAAGAAAAAAAAAATCAAAACAATTTAGAGTATTCTAGAAATGTCAATAGCGTCTACAAAAATTTTAGATTACTACCTAAAATAAATTTAGTTATTAATACCAAAAATATTAAAATAAGCTTAGTGTCAAAATGCATAATTTTAATGATAAGTCCTTTTTAGCAATATTTCTATAAGAAATTAGAATTGATTAGTTTGTCTTTATTAATACTTGTTAACATGGGAACACTAAAAATGGTAATTGAAACAGTAGAAGGGCTATCTTGATTGATTAGGCCACATATACTCTAAGAAAATTTTAGAGTAACTCCTTCAACAGCCTCTATTATCATAATTTTATATTTTCGGTTCTGTTTAACAAGTTTTAGAAATTAAAACCTACTTATAGCTTCTTGGTTTTTATTATTCACCACAACCATTTTGTTGTTTGTTTATTAATATTTTAGATTCTCACAAACTCAGCTTTATAGGTGCAACAATGAAACCGAAAAAAAATGAGCTAAGAATTGTGAAATCCCACTACAATATATCTATAAATAGATATACTGTAGTAGATTGTAATTAGAATAGTATTGTTTAGATGTTGGAAAATGTAGTGTGATTATAGTAAATTGTTAAATACTGTTTTCAGTCTGATGATGGGACCTTGTTTCCCGAAACATGTCACATGTTTTTTCTATTAATAAAGAGGAGTTGAATGCTTTTTATAATACTATTATTGAAATCCCACTACTTTATCAAAACAAAGTCACCTAGTTGATTTAATTAAGGCTTCCCTGTCAAAACAGGCTCATATTACAAAGCATAAAAAAAGTACTTTTTATTTTTTTAAACAAAAACTTCTGAATGTCTGTATAAGGCAAGGTTGTTTTTAAAAGTTTTTTTTTTAGGAATCTTACATTATTGGGATCAAATGGTTTCGCCCAAATTATCTGAATCATTGCTTTTTGATCTGTTTTTATTTCAACTGAATTTTAAGGAAGGCACTTAATCCTCAAAAATAATGTATGAAATTAGAAAAAAGAAATGCCACATTTTGAGTGAATAAATATTTTCTCAGACTTGGATGATGGCACATGAGATATGAAAACTGTTAGCGATAGTCAGATGCAGTAATGAAAAGTTTCATGAAAGAGGTCAGAAAACTATTCTTACTTTGCTTTTGTGCATGACCAAAAGTTTTTTTTTTACTATATATAAATTAATATTGATAATTAGTCTTAAGTCTATCAGGGTTTCTTAACCCAAAATGTTAAAAATTAACTGTTATTGTAATTTACGTAAAATGTTTAGTTTTGAAAATTTGAACAACCTTTCTACTTTGCACACCCATAAACATTGAAAATTAGCCTCATATAAATTAAGACTACTAGCAGGAACATTTGGAACGAGTTTGCTTTTTGTCATTAAGATCAACAGTGTCTTGGTTTGGCTGCAATGCTCTGTCAACAATTGCTTCCATCCGTGCCATTACTAAGTCTAAAAGTAGTTCGATGGATGTAGAAACATTCTGGCCCGTCATGGCACTGGTCTCGAGATATGGGATCCTGAGAAATAATTAATTATAAATTGTTTATTAAATCTCAAAATGTTTTTTTTGTTTTTCACATTATTTTAAAAAGTAGCTGAACACCAAGAAAAAGGTATATCATGTTATTAGGAAGTAAAAATAAAAAACCCCTACCAATACAACAACAACACATAAGGGGAATATGGTAGTACCTTTTTTTTCTTTAACAAACTAAAAGAAGAGAGAATAGTAGAAAAGCAATCCATTTAAAGTTGTGTTCCTTTTTATTTTTAGTTAAATTCATTCATAAATTATTGTTTTTAATAATTTCACTTACCCCAATTGTTTTGCGGCTTCTCTGGCCCTTCCTGGGCTGATCACTCGTTTCTCTTCAAGATCGGCTTTATTGCCACAAAGGACTATATCAGGCATCTCGCAGTATGCATGAACCTATCAATATAAAGTTGAAGTTTAAAGATATTTTTAATATAGTTGAAACACATAGTTACCATCTACTGTAAATGTCAGGGCTTGGTAAATATTTACAGAGTGGTGTACTAACTGATTTATTAGAGCAGCTAATTGAAAGTAAGGAAAAAAAATGGAAATATAATTATAGATATTTTAATATAGAATAAAGCCCTATCCTATAATGTTATATTGATAAAATTTTTAGATGTACCTAAAAAGTTAACGAACATGCTAATTATAAAGAAAATTACTTTTTATAACATTTATAACAGGGAAAATGTTCTAATATTTAGTAAGATCTTAATTCTTTACCTTATGCTATTTTAAGAAGAAATAATGCTTCAATCCCCTCAGTTAAAACCAATCTCAAGTACTTATTTTTTTTAGGGTTGAGTAGAACACAATAAATGTTTTTGATGCCATGAAATTCACCCTTACACAGTATATTAATATCCTTTCAAGAGAAAGGTGCTGGGTTTGAAATAGAACCAAGTTCGTACAGTACAGGAAGTAAATGCCAGAAGCACTAGACCACCTCTCCCTATATTGATTTAATACAATTAACCAACGACTATGCAAAGAGGTGATATGGCCAGCAATTACACTCAACAGCCAGATTCCCTTCCTTATAGAGGCTGGGTGTGCCCCAGGAAGGTCCCCAGACCCTGAAGTCAATTGACAACTGAAAAAACAGAAATTAAATTTTCTGCCTTCAGCCAGGCTTGAACTCGGACCCCAGAGCACAATAATTCAGTGCATTACCCACTGATCTACCCTGCTCTCAATTTTATAAAAGAAAAAAAAAATTAATAAATAAGACAATAACAAATTTTTGAGAGATAAATTTAATTTCATTTAAATTCTGAAATTAAATTTAAACATAAGAGTAAATTCAAATTAAGCATTAATTTAAATTCTGAAATAAAATTTAAACATAAGAGTAAATTCAAATTAAAATATTATTATTATTAAAATATTAGTGGACATAAATATTAGTAATACATAATGTTTTTGGTGATAAAAAAACTTTTAAATTACTTGGTATAAAACTAATATTGTAATTGACAACTAAATCCCAAGAAAATATAAAACTGCAACAGAAGCAGTTAAAATGTATGTCAAAAAATCTTCACTTTATATATATGTATATATATATATATATATATATATATATATATATATATATATATATATATATATATATATATATATATATATATGTATATGTATATTTATTTACTAGAGCAGATAATTGAAAGTAAGGGGAAAAAATGGAAATATAAAAATATATATATAATTATAATATTATAATATATACAAAAATATTTCAATTCATTGGTAAGAAAAATAATGGGGTTTATTTATTAAAAGTTATACTTAGTTAGTTATGTTTTTTTGTATACATCTGCTATTTCAGCTAAATTAACTTGCTAACATTGAATACAGTTTATTTTCAGTGCCACCAAAAATATTTTTCAAAGATATTAACAAAAAGCCTGTCATTTGTACCAAGTGTAGTAAAGAGTAGAAGATCCATCAAGAACTGGAGATACTGTGACCATAGAACCATATAAGTTTGAAAAGAAAATAGTTCATGGTTTAGAGATACTAGAGATAAATGATAAATGTGGCAGTTAATCAAATCAAAATATGTATATCAAAATGAGAATTAGGATGCCAGTATGCTATTTCACTGCTTAGGTAAGCAATTTTAAAACTGCTCCTTGTTCAGATAAACCATGGTTTAACTCTTATCAATGAAACCTAGAGTCAGTTCAACTCTATGACAGTGAGAGATGTTCACTCAAAAAGACCTCTTGATTTTTAAAAGATTATCCAAAAAATATATAGAGTTCAAGCTGCAGGGCAATGGAGGGGACACTTCAACCAAGCAATACATAACATATTGCCCGAACCCAACATCGTCCATTTCATAAAATTAAGTAAAGTAAGATGGGCAGGGCACGTTACAAGGACGTGAGATTAAAAATGCCTTAAAAAACCACTGCATTACACAAGAAGGAGAGAAAGGTCTAGGTTCTCATGGTTTGATGGTGTGATAGAGGATGGAAAGAGTTTTTTGAAAATAAACAAGATAGAGACAAATGGGAGAAGGGACTAGAGGAGGCTAAGACTCTTAACCAGGTTGTAGAGCTATGTTGATAGTGTAGTTATAAATGGGCTTTTCAACAATAAATAATGATTTTTTTTTTTTTAATATAATGAAATAATGTATTTACCATTAATTAAAAACATACTCTAAGTGGATACCCTTAATTGGGGGAAAAAACCTGGCAGTTGAGCAAGTATTACGGCCAAATCTCCTCCTTCCACAACTGTTGGCTCAGAAACAACACAACCTTACCTAAGTACTGAACCCAAGACCCTTCATGGGTTGTAGTGGTACAGGTGTTTTTTTTTTTTGTTTTTTTTTTCCCATTAATTAGCAGAAGGCACTTGAAGATGCTCCTAGAAAATTTAGTGAGATTTATATCCTCTATCTGGCTATTACTGAATATGAGGTTATAAATACAGTTAGCCATAGGGAAAACCCCAATACATTAACCTACCTGGACCTTCCCCTTCCACTCTTGATATATTTCAGAAGTCTGACCTCTGCAGGTGAGTACCAAAATATTTGATTTCTTGTCTTACATTTTTAAAAACTTTAGTAAATACAAACCATGTAACAAAGTACTGATGTTTTGAAAATTTTGTATGTTTTAGAACTGATGATGAATATTTAACATTCGAAACTAGTTTCCAAATAAAATAATTCCAATAATGGTTCAATTAAAATATTTACAGTAAATTAAATTAAAACTGAAAAAACATTTTATTTCTCCTTCCTTAGTAGCTATATCAATTAGAAGAATAACAGTTTCCTAGTTTTGTACAAGACAATTTTCTTGTTAGGTCCTTTACCTGTTACAGTCAGTCTTTGTAAATAAATTACTAGATATTGCTTGATATCAAGATAATTATTAAGGTAAAATAAACAACATCAATCCTTTCTTAAAAAGATAAATTAAAGGCTATAGAAGGATAAGAATGGGTAAAGTGCCCCCTCAGCTTGGATCATCCCTATTTTTTTCCTATAATTGGTAAATATTGTAGTAATCATTTCCTAAATTTCAGCCCTTAAAAACTTAATCCTCTAGAGATGAAAACTAATTTTAAGAAACTTCCCTGCATGGTTTTTGGCAAAATATATTTTTTAAAGATTTATTTATGATCACTGCAAAAAGAAATATTACTTTTTTTTTTTTTTTTTTTTTTTTTTTTTTTTTAACAGAATACGTTTGTCATACCAAATTTCTACATGAGTGAGAAAAAAAAAACAACTTTTTCTTCATGAGTGAAAAAAAAATTGTTTTTTTTTAGGTTCTGTTGGGGTTTTATTTTTAACAATTTCTTTTTCTACAAGAACTCAATGACATTTAAAACATTAATTTTTTATCCAAATTTATTCAACCATTCAAAATTTATGGTTTTATTTCAGATATTAATTTATAATTAATATAATTTACTACAATAAGTATCCAATGTATGAAGATAATCAGAGCATACACTCTTTACCCAGTATTAGTCCCCTATGGTCTTTCTTTTGAGAAGATCCTTCAACCACAATGATCTAAAAATAATAATGAGCAAGGCTGTGGTTAAAAAATAGTATATCGAGTGTTTAGGCAACTTCTCAAAAAACAAATGATTCAAATATACAAGATCTATCTTAGATTGGGACTAACATGCATTTTACTAAATGGGCTGAAGGGTGAAGTAATGTTCATTGTTCAAGCAATATAAGGCAGAGGAAATTTTTTCAAAGAAATATAATCTAGAAGTTGCATACAAACCATGAACCATACTAAAAGATATGGCCTTGTCCATCAAGCTGTTCCACTCATCTTTGAATACATGGTTGAATACTAAAGCTCTAAGTAGAAATATGCTACACACTAACAGAAACCTAAATAATTTTAGCCTATTTTATTCCAAGCAATAAATAATATGGGTTTCAAAAACTTGAAATGTTTAAAAGTAGGAAAGACACTAATTTTAAGGATTTTTTTTCATAGCAATGTACCCACTTTCAACATTAGTATGTTTCATTTGATAATTTCAGCTTGGATAAACTATTGCTTTTTATTATTTATTGATTTATTTCATCTACAGGCATTCAATTTGATCAAATGCTTAATACAGAGGAAGTTTGGCAATGAGGCAAAAAAAAGTTTTCAAGATAACACTTTATGTAAAATCTTTGGGCCCCACAATCTAAATTAAAAAACTTAAAACTCATTAAAACAGAAAGAAGATGACAAATTTTAAATAAAATTAATAATAATTAACATGCACCTGAAGTGGAGTACACAACTCATACCGACATTTTCCATGACACAGGGGTTTTGTTTTCATAATCTTCAAATAAATTACATTATTGATCTGTGTATAGATAGATCTAACAAATATAAGGACTTCTCTTTTTACCCATGTGGAATAATGTAAATGTCAATCTCAAAACCACTAAACTAAACAAGAAATATTAACTAGTTAAACTATTATCAATAAGGTTATCAATGAAAACTATTGTAAATGGTTTAAATACAAGAAGTTTATGACTGAATTTCAAATGGTAAATACTTTATTAATGAGCAATTAGTATTGTTGCCTCAATGTTTCAAATACTACAAGTAAGCATTTAAAAAAAAAAAAAAAAAAAAAAAAAAAAAAAAAAAAAAAAAAAAAAAAAAAAAAAAAAAAAAAAAAAAAAAAAAAAAAAAAAAAAAAAAAAAAAAAAAAAAAGGACTTGATAAATACCAAACAGAAGCATATTGTAAAATAAATTTTAAGTGCAATTAAAGATTATTGAAAGACCTGTATTATCATACTTCAGATGAACAAAGAGTTTCACAAGATAGATATATTTTTAAATAAAATGCTAAAATAAAATTTATATTTTCTATAATTAAAAATAGGAAAATTAATAATTGCAAAAACTATAAAACTAAACTAGACATAGCCAACAAAAAGCAGAAAATAAAATTGCAAACACTAAGATCCATAGAGCATAAAGAAAAAAAAGATGATACAACGCAGATCAAAATTGTATTAAAATATAGAAACAATTATAAGTAGTACTTACTTTAAGCTGCTCGAGCCACCCGCGAACGTCGAGAAAGGACTGTTCGTTGGTGAGGTCGAACAGGAGCAAAAACCCCATCGACTCGCGATAGAAGGAGGTAGTCAAACTACGAAATCTACAGCCAGTGTTAGTTAGAGCTAATAGGTCAAATCAGAACAGTCCTCATTCATTACATAGGCGTGCTAAACATTCTTTTGTTACTAGTCTATAGAAGAAATATTTATGGTAATTTCAAGTGATATGTTTACTTAAGCAGACGGTGTAGCTAAGGTATCTCTTTAGGAAAAATGCAGAAACAGTCATTTCTTTTATATATACAAAACTTACAGTAAAATCTAGATTAACCAGTTTTTAATAAGCCTTGTTCGACGAACTATACTTCGTCTAGACATCAATCTCGATTCTTACACAAACTATGTTATACAGCATTACTGACGTGTTCTCTTCCAGACTGTGTAATGGACTCTACTGTGACTCATCATGCCATGCCTTAATTTCAACTACCAAGGGAATCTATACTCCCTGCATAAGAGTCTCTTATTTCAATAGCAATTTAAAGTTGAATTAAAAATTTATAAAAATAAACAATATTGTATTTTTTTTTTTTTAAATACTTTTATAAATACCCATGTTATGCTAATAGTAACATAACTGTAATATTAAAATAGTGTCTCTGATAAATATAGAATGGCAGTTAATAAAGAAATGTTCCAATAAAATTTTTTTTAACTGAACATAGTAAGAATTTTCCAAGTAAATTAGTAGTTTTTATTTTGACAACTAAGAAAAATATTGTTTTACTTTTATGTTAAAGTAATATAATTCATAAATGTGTAACTCATAAAATAACCCTTTATTTATGTTATCAATGTTTTTATTCATTACCTATGCCTTTAATACTTGAAGTTATGTAATCCAGTGTTTTATTATAATTGAAACCATTAATCAATCCAAAACCTTTATTTTAATTTAGGTTTCAAGATCTTTCCCGAAAAAGTTAGACATAAAATATTCATCGTTCATTCCATTAAAATGGAACAGTAGAAAAATCAGAACAAGCACCTGTATTTCTATTTACTGTTCAATATCATACCAAAAGTACCATAAAAATGTCTTTTTTTTAACTAAAGAAAGTGATAATGATTTTAATTTGTGACTTAAATTATGCCACAAAAAAGCATTGCTATCTTGCTTTAATACAGCTGATTTTTCTTATTAAAAAAAACAAAAAAACTCCAGCGTCATCCAAACAAGCTATTCTTAGGCAAAGCATTGTCTATTTAATTTAAATATCTCATGCCTAAGGAAAATATAAATCTATAAGTCATTTTCAACTTGCAATAAACGAACATACTAGAACGAAATGGAGGAAAATCATTTTTGGTTGATTCGTTATTATATTATTCAACAAACTTCAGGTATCTAATATAGATATAAATAAAATAAACAAATAATCTGTATATATTTTAAAATATCAACTAATTGTGAAATAGTCTCAGTGAAACATCTTTTGTGCATTACAGCAAAAAGTTATCACAGCTGAGTTGCTTATTCCATTAAAAAATGATTTGGCCATCTCTCAGATTTGTTAATAATGTTATGATTATAAATTTATGGAATATCAAATATTTGTGTAGTTATTTAATACTACACAAATTCTAAATGAACTATATAATACCCATGCACTTGCTAGATATATCGGATCATTTTAAGAGCAAAACATCATACGAAGTATAACATGTTTCAATGTTTCTTTACAACTAGAATGAATCGATCCAATATCATTATATACAGTGGGTAAAAAAAATAATTTGTCCACCACCACCATTTTTTTTTTCAGTAAAAGTACAATTAATAATCTATTGGACACAAAATAACTGATGAATAGTATAAAAGCAGCATTTTGCATTAATTCTTACCAGAAAGGAAATAAAAAACTCATAAAATGTAATTTAAGAAAAAAAAACAATTTTTTTTAAGCAAAAAATTATTCGTACAGCGAAAGATGCCTCTAATAATACCTTAATCATATAATAACCTCTAATAATACCCTAATAATACCGTAATCAGATCAATGTTTTCATTTAATGGTAACCCTTTGTTCTTATGTTAACAAAATCAGGTGACTGCACTTAATTAATTATGTACTGAAAGATAATTCCTCCAAATCAGGATGCAAATCAAAATAATTGAGTTCTGCTTGCTAAAAAAAAATTGTTGAACCTTTCCACAAGGATTGTCTTTGATATATCCGTGGAAAGTCAGAATTGTCACATTCAACCGTGCAATACATTATTAAAGTGTTTTAAACCGGATTAGTGGGCAATAAAAAAGTTTGGACCTCTATCAGTCTGAGAATCATCAAAAGAAATTGTGCAATTAGCATCAAAAAATCGCAAAATAAATGCTCATAAAACAGCGGAACACATCTCAACAAAATGCATTAAACATGTAGCACCTCAAACTGTCAGGAATAGACTCCATGAAGGAGGTTACAGAGAAAGAGTGGTAAGGGAAAACCCTTCATAAATGAAAAAAAAAAAAAAAAAAAAAAATGGGAAAAAAGATTACTGTTCGCCACAGGATCATGCCAAAAAATCACTCTCATTCAGATAAAAACAAATTTAATATTTTTGGATGCAATGGGAGGAACTTTGTCTGGAAACAGAGGGGAAAAGCTTTTATAAAAAAATTACAACCAACTGTGAAGCATGGTGAAGATAACGTCTAAGAATTGGGATTGTCTGAGCACAGGTGGAGTTGGTGAACCCCAGGGTTATTTTCGATAGAATTTTTAATTCAGAAAAGTATGTGAACATGTTGCAAGGCAATTAAAAAAAAATTTACAAAAGTTAGGGACTGAGGACAGTTATTTGTTTCAGCTGGACAATGACTCTATGGACTGCCAAAAAAACCAAAGAATGGCTGCTGTAAAACATTCCTAGGATGTTTCTAACACCACCACAGTCACTAGACGTTTACCCATATAAAAATCTATGGGTATTACTTGAATTGGAAATAAGGAAAACCAAATGCTCACCATGGAACGGCTTAATTTCCAATCTCCAAAAAGCTTGGGCAGAAATCAATCCTCAGGAGACCTACAAAATTGTTTAACCAATGCCTAGGAGGCTTCAAGCCGTGATAAATGTGAAAGGTCATCCAACCTAATATTGAACTGTTAAAAAAAAAATTTGTTAGATAAATTACTATTGTTAAATAAATTTCGTAAAATATGTACGAGTATGAATACTTTTTTGCATGTTGGTTTTGAAATTTTTGTGTTATTCAAATTAAACTGTTATTTAATTTTTGATGCACATATGAATTAATGCCAATATATTTTATACAATTTAATCTCTAGTTGTTGTGTTTAAAAATTAATTAGGTGTACTTTACCCCAAATAACTAAGTGTACAAACACTTTTTTTACCCATGGTATGTGCATGAGACTCAGATAACAAACGTCTGCACAGCTGATGACAGAAAAAAAGTTAAAATCCTGACTAGATTATTAGTTAATGTGTCCTTACTTAATATTAATGTAGTATGTAAAAGTTTTTCACCCTAATAAATACTTTAGTAAATGTCTCTAGATGATGTTAAATATTCAGCATTTCTCCAAGTTAAACATAATGCACACAAGTAAGTAAATTACGAACTAATTTACTAAAACCTGTATTAGAAATATCATTTAAGTGGTGAAAAATCTGGAAAAAGTATTTGTTTGGTTTTAAAATTAAAAAACCGATGCTGTTGAAAAAGTTCCCATCACAAACTTTTAAATAAATACTAATTGAATGAACTTTTAAAATGCTACCTTTCTGATTCTTTGAGCACTATCTGTTAGCTGGAGCATGCAAGATTCTAAAGAGATCAGTTTTTAAAAAAACTAAGAAATGGATTAAACAGCTAAATAAACATATTACCTTTCTTGGCCTGCAGTATCCCACAGCTGCAAGCAGATTCTCTTTGTTTTTCCATGAATCTTATAGGCCTGAACATTACTCATACAAACAAATGCATGTAAATATTAAATAATTTTAATAGTAATAATTAACTTATTGAATATGATAAATATATTACATTGAAAACTGAAGAATGTAAATGTAATTATAATTATGGATATATAGATTATTTGAACACTCTAGATTAATGAAATAAAAGTAGTTAAATTTAATTACCACTTTCTTAACTCGAAAGTCAATGCCAACAGTAGAAATGAATTTCGAATTGAAAACTCCATCAGTATACTGGTACAGGACACTAGTCTTTCCAACACCAGAGTCACCAAGGAAGAGAAATTTTATGAGGTAGTCATAGTCATCACCAGCGATCATCCCTGCATGTAATAATCTGAGATAAAATAACAATACTGTACAATTTTATAAGTTAGATGATAATTTTTAAAAACAATATAACATCTACAAAACTGAAAAGAAATAAAGCAGTCTTGCTAGAGCAAAGAAGGGTGTTTCAACTGGTGTGAATAAATAATTCATGGCCTTACAGTGTTCTTGTGAGAAAGCATGATTAAGACTGGGTTTCAAAACTTTACTTAATAAGTCAATGATTGAAGAATAATTTGGCTTATAACGAGTTTAACTAGTATTTCCTAGTCCAATCACAGAAAAAATATTGACCTTCTCACTTTAGTTAGAATATACTGGAATCAGTAGAATAACCCATCCTTCTTGCACAAATTTAATTACCTAGGCCCAATAATAAATCCATATAAATATGTGATTCCAAATAAATAAGAATTTTATCATATTTAAATAATAAATTAAAGTTAAATAACTCCATTTCATCAAAGCAACATATTCTACTTACTCCTCGGGAAATTTCGTATCAGAAAAAGATAATACTGATAATTTGAACAGACAGAGCACAACCAATATTTAAATGCTTTTCAAATCAATACTTCCTGACCTTGTTTAAAATTGTTATCAAACTTTAGTGAGCAGTAATTATAAGAATAAGAAAAACATTAGTCTCTGACATAAGATTTCACATACTGTATTTGCTTGAATAAAGGTCAGCACCAAATATATACCACCCACTTCCCCCAAAATTTTGAAAATGTTTACTATGAAAAAAAAAAAAAAAAAATAAAAATAAAAAAATAAAATAAAATAAAATAAAAGAGATGTAACTTTCCAATAAAAGAGATGGAATTATACATTGATACACATAATTGCATTGATAATTACCAAAAGAATCCTTAACCATAAGAGTGCTGCATTTTATAAATAGTTCATTGGTTGCACCATTTCCTCATTGAATTCTATATCTATCCTAATCCATAATGCCCCATCTCTTTCTATATTTAAATATCTTTGCATACCTCTTATCCATCTAAGAAATATAATTTCCTTATACCTTAACAAATGTAATATACTGTAAAAGTCTCTGTAATTATTGTTTACCATTTATTTTCGTGTTCTTTTTCTATATCTATTACTTTTTATTTTATCTACTAATTATTGTAAAAAATTGCACTTATAGAAAAAAATATATTTAAATTAATAATAAGGAGGTGTATTGAGACATTGGCCAAACTGTTTCAGCCGATTTATATCTATATTTGATATTTTCTTAAAGAGACTTTGGTCACAGGATTTTTTTTGTTTCATTTGATTTTCAATATTAATTAAAACTTGGAATTCAATAAAACAAAGTAATCAAATTAAATTTCATTTTAGTATTTGATTTTCTTTTTTTATTTAAACTATTCCACACTTTTAAAAAATAATAAAATAAACAAAAAATCTCACAAATTAAAAAAAATAATTAATAATTAATCAGCTATTCTCTTTAGAAGTTAAAAAATTCTGTTATTTTGCTTTAAGTATCTATGTTTTAATGAATAAAAATGTATTTTGATTTCTTTATGAAAATATTTAATTTGAAATGGGGTCCTTAATTTAAGAGGACCTTATTTCAAATTAATTATTAATTAATACTCATTAGTAAATGAGTTATAACTTGTT
Organism: Euschistus heros; assembly: GCA_003667255.2. Taxonomy (NCBI): domain Eukaryota; kingdom Metazoa; phylum Arthropoda; class Insecta; order Hemiptera; family Pentatomidae; genus Euschistus; species Euschistus heros. The sequence continues at coordinate 94,046 of RCWM02000619.1, read as the reverse complement.
ATTTGTATAAACTCTATTAGTCATTCATCATGGAAGTAAAAATTAAAATAAACTATGTAGTTACTTAAAATTGAAGAGTTGGAAGAGTCCTAAGAAGAATTCAAAAATAAGTCGACACTGAATATAAATATATTCCCTATTTTACCAGAGCAAGTGAAGTAAAAAAAACCTCAGCCTACCTTCAGGAAAATAAAGTATTATATACAATCATACAAAGTCACTCCACTTGTAAAAATAATTTGCATTACCTCATATTAATTTTCACCATTTTTACCTATGAAACAGTGTGCTAAAATATGCTCTACTTAGGCAATGGAAAAATTTTATCATTAGGTATTTATTCCTTTTTTTTTTTTTTTTTTTTTTTTTTTTTTTTTTTTTATATATTTATTCTAGTAACATATCTATCTTAAGATACTTATTCTCCACTTCAAGATTTATGCTCAATATACAACATAAATTATATTTCCACCAATAGTTAATGTTAGTTAACTAACAGAGAAATAATATCTAAATAAATCAACAGATATTTACAAGTTGTCCCTTTGAAACTATAAACTAATATCATCTGGTAGGGTGATGCATCATAATACTACATAAGTCCGCAAGTGAAGACATTTAAACAGAGAAGTGTTGTAACTAATATAATGTAATCTGAGGGACTTAATTTCTCTAATCATTTAAGGTACAGCAGTTAAAAAGAGGACATTACCAGGAAAACATAGGTAAGCCTTTTAGCTAAATGGTTTTACTTTTAAATTCTCTAATAAAAATCATAACATTAATAAAGACATTTACATGTCATGTTATATTATAACATAACATAAAGACATTTTTTATTTATCACTAAGTAATTTACCTAGATAATTATTTCAATGAATCTAAATGTAATTCAACCTTACTGCTCAATACCTCTGGTAAGTAAAATTTATGAGTTTATTATTGAAAAAAATTCGTCTCTAGTATGATGAAAGACAAGTGTCTGTTTTTAATAAGTTTGTATAATTTGTAAAACCAAAACACTAAACTATTGTGTCAAAATAAAGATTAAGCAACAGGTTATACAAAAAAATCAGCTGATTTCGGAAGGTTTCCCATAATCTGTGCATAGAGAAAGAAAAGCATGATGCAATATTTGCATACCGTTGTTGTAGATCATATTTATTTATTCATACTAAACGTGGCGTAAGTAATTTCCTTTTGTCTTGGGGGATAAAAATAGGATACCATTACCAATCATTTCTGTAGTTACGTATTTTCGCCTTCTTCCTGCTCAATTGATGTTTTGGGTTCTGAGCCAGTTAAGGCTAAAATAGAAGAAAAAATAGTTAGGCAGTTTAGTGTCAAATACCCCATTATATCTATTTGCCAATAACCTTTTTGTCATGGAGTTATAGTAATAGGAGGGGTCTTACCTATCAATCGCCAGGGCAGTAACTGGCTGACTAGAGGCAGCCATTTTGGTATGAACCATATAGTATTTTAAAAAAATATATTTTCCATAAAAAAAAAAGAAAAAAAAAAGAAGTCACTGGGACAATAATATAATAATAAAAATCAATAATAACCAAATACAGTGCTGTCCGACTTACACAACACAAAATAAAGAAAAAAAACAGGTTACAAAATTCGTTTTTTTTTTTTAATTACAATTTGTTTTGGAATTTTTTTTTTTTATTTGTTAACTTATTTAGGAATAATAAAATATTTTAAAATTATTGGGGAAAACATTTCGAAATTGAAGTTTGATTTAAAATGATTTGATCACTGAAGTTCAGCAATTAAATCATTTAGGGATATTTAATTGTGATGAGTGTGCAATGATATAAAATTAATTAATTATTCTGGTATTTTATTATATTTAAGGCGTCATTTTCCTATTTAATATTTGCCCTAGCCCATATGCAATGCAAGTAGCCAGTTGGGCAGAGTGGGTGTGGCCGGTCAGTGTTTTGGTCTCTTCCCTCACGGAAGAATATACAGGAAGGGCCTCTCCAAATAGCATAAAATAACATATAAACTGTTTCCATGGCTTTGTCGCCCAGTGAACGTATCAGGTGCCGGCAAACATTTACGGGAGCGAAAATTTCAATTTAAATACAGTTTTTCATAATAATAAAAAAATGGCCTCGTGCAAATTATTTTGCTTTTAAAAGAATACAACACAAAGGATTCATTAATATGAGATTAAAAAGTCATGGTCAACCCGGGTCAGTGTTAGTACGATGTATGAACCGGGTGGATGAGTGAGATGCATGACTGTAGCAAGCAGAAGGCGATTTTCATGTCACCACATGAAAGCTCCCTTCCTAAGGCCTCATCGTTCACTTAAGATGTAATTGGGCTGTTTGCTACAGATAAACTCCCTGCATCTATTTGAAGGGTTCTGAACACAAGACAGTATTTAGAAAGTTGGTAGAGTCGTATGTTTCTCTGACTCCACACAGCGCAGGCCCTGAAAGAGCTGTATCAGTCCATACCAATCTAAAAAAATTCAAACAAACCTGCTTGTCACGTGAAACTATAAATTCACGTGTGTACATAGTTTTCAATGGTATTGGTACTGCTTATTTTGACCCAAGACCAGTGGTTGCAAAATTTCTAGAGAAGAAAGAAAGAAGAAGAAAACTCCCTGAAGTAGAGTTATATCAAGATCACGAGTTTGTGAAAAGGTTTTTCGCAAAAGATTCAAATCAGTAAATGTCTTACTTAAACATTTTTTCTTAGATTGTTAATGTTTTTGATATTTTCAATCTGAAATCTTATGACTAGTTTTGTAGATTAGTTATTCTTTGTTTAGAAACTAAAGATATTTTTTAAGAAAATAAGAATTTTTTTTTTTTGGAACATACTAATTTTAAGATTTTGTATGTGTTGTATTATTTATTGTGCATTTATACAACCAAGCAGATGGCGTTTGTTTCTTTCAATATAATAGCTTACGTTTTCTTACAATTCAATTACTTACCATCTATCCAAATGTAAATTATAATATGGCCTAAGCTAAAATGTAAAACAAGTAGCTTAAGCTTTCATGGGCCTACTTCATAAAGCTACAAGTTTAACTCCTCAGCTACAATTAAAATAACCTTGAAACCGATCAATGGGAGCACAAATTTCAAGGTTTTTTTGGAATTGTAGCTGTAGAGTTGTACTTTTATCTTTATGAAATAGGCCCCTGGTGTCAATTTAAAAATGGGTTAATACGTCATAGAGTGGACCAAATTAATTGTCAAAGTAAACTACATGTGTATTATACAATGATTGTACATTTTTGCAATTGCACAATATCTTGCAAGATACCTTTTATTAAGGTAATAAGGTGTGTTCCGCAGTTTATTGTTTACTTAAAGTATTTTATTCTAGTAAAAATAAAATTAAACCTTATCGTAATTAATTTTTCGTAAAGATAAGTTAAAACAAATATTTGGTTTCCCAATAAAATATTCTTACAAGTACATTAAGAAATTAAAATATATAAAAACTCGTAATCAAAATAAGGCTTTCAAAATACCACATTCTTCTAGGAAGGGCCTGGGATCATTAATTGAAGTAGTAAGTTCCCGGTATTTAAAACCTCACGGACCATGTTAATTAAGAGTTAAAACAGCCTAAAAATGCCTCATTTGACACTTTGACACTCATTTTGAAAAATTTTCCGGGGCAGGACCCCCGCCCTACCTACCGGCACTTTTGCCGTTCCGTATGTCGTCGTCAAAATTCCTTAAAATATGCACTGCCTCTCCATATGTTTATAACTCCATGCTTTTTGTATATAACGTCTTTGATGAAAGAAATATTAAATTTTTGTATTTTATAAACTTTGCAAACATAGTTTGATAGAGTTTGGGTCCGAAATTGAGGCTATTAATCAATCTAATCCCGTCCCTTTATTTTTTCGGCAATACTGGGCTCCACCCTGCCCACAAGCCAGATTCGAACTTAAGATTTTCGTTTTATCAAGTTTTTGAGTAAAGCACTTTTTTTAACCAGATACTTTACCACTGTGCTTTGCGCCACCATTTAATTTAACCGACCAAAGGGTAGCAAAAGTGAAATTTTAATTTAGTCCATAGTTAAGCCTTGATCTAATTTTTCTTCCGCCAGGTTCCCTAATCCAGATTCTTCCGTTCAGCTGGGCTCTAGAATATACCCGGGACTTAATTTCCTTTCCATTTATCAGGGGGCTCCAACTAGGGGAGGTAGTAAATAAGTACAGGTTACCAATCAATTCTAGCTAGAATGGAAATTCAAGATTCATTCAGTGGGACTGCCAAGAAATAAATATTAACCGATCCAGATGGGAATCTAACTCACGATTTTAGAACCAGACTCTCTGAAGCCTAGTACGCACTGCGACACATTTGAATCGACTCTCTGCGTCAGAGCTGAGTCCCGCGAGAGTGTACGCTGACTCCTAGCAGCGTCGACTCTTGTGACAATGAATATGATGTTCGGCGGGTTAGTATTTCTGACTTTTTTTGCGTCCCATCTGAAATGGGATTCTTCGACGTTTGTTTGATTCATATTCCGCAATATGACTCAGTGCGGACGTGAATCTCGACCGGGAAAGAGCCCCTCCCTCTTGCTTCCTTATTATATTATAATAAACCATTATTATATTTTGATTTTTACATTTTTAAAATAAGAATACAAATAATATTCATTTTTAAAAAGGCATAACTCCCCATTATTCATTTTTTATTCATTAACTTCGACATGTTTCAGAGCTTATCAATTGCTCCATCCTCAGGTTCTACAATCTTTTATGTTATACTAGCTGAAAATACCCTGCTCCGCTACGGTTTAATATCATTAGGATTAAGGACAACTGAAATTAGTAAAAGTTAAGCTTAACGTTGATAATTACGAATAATATTTTCGTATTATTACTTAAATAAACCTAAAGAGTTCCATTCTTAGAATAATGTCAATAAGTAAATTTGATAATTTTTTTTAAGACTTTCTATGGATTTCAGGATGGGTTTCCTTATCTTTCTGTACAGTCCCTCTAGGTACAGTTAGGTGATTCTCAGAATATGTGTATACAGCATATCCTTTAACTTCAGGTTGGCTTTCTTTAGTTTTATTCACCACTTTTCTGCTAATTTCAGGATGATTTGTTAAGTATTTCTTAACAGCTTTCCTGTTGACCTCTACATGTGCTTGAATATATTTTGCAGCCGAGTTCCTTAGTTGTTTGTTGCGAACTGAATCATTTCCTACGTTGTTTACTTTAGATTGATTGGTTTAGTTCAATGTTGCAATAGATTCATCTGAACTGAGAAAAAGGTATATTCTAGGTTCAAGGAATGAAATTTATAAATGCTATGTGCAACTTGTAAAATAAAACTTGGGCCTGGTTGAGAAAAGCCGATTATCTTGTGACCGGAAAACTGAAGGAAGAGTAGTTGGGGACGAAGCTAGTGGTGAAACAATGTTGGTGAGTTGCTCGTAAGGAATATGTACATCGAACTGGCCTTACATGTCATCACCAGAGAACATAAGTCTTTTAATAGCTTCCCGTCACAAAACAACTCAAACTTGTAAGGGTCCACCTCAGCAGCCACCATGAGTTCACAAAAAGTACCATATTAGAAGGTTTCGACATCGATCGTATTTTTGTGTGTTTAGAACTATAAGGAACTTAATTTGTGGTCAAATTGTGCGGCTTAAACATCTAACCTATTTTTTAACTTAGCTTATCTCGAAATACCATATGAAAATTAATCTATTATCATTCATCCAATAAAAATTGCAATAGCATTTTTCGTGAATTAGCCGCGATCCAGGCCGATTTTTTTAAATTCCTTTCTTAGCGAGCATCTACGGCCTTAGAGGAAGCTACATATCGAATTTCATTCCAATCCGTTCGGTGGTTTCTGAGATTTCGTGTTAAATGAGTGAGTGGTATTTGACAAATATATAGTAGATTTACAATTCTATACTATATTACTATTACATTTAACTACATTTGAATTTTTATCTTACACTGTGATATTCACTTGGTCATCCTAATTCACACTGACACCACTGGGCAATGTTCAATCATTGTTTTGTTTATTTACTACTAACATTCTGGCCTATTTAATTTGGTTCTTATTACCCATTTCAATTTCATTCTATTAGCTGTATTGTTACTATTATTCACATTTTGATTATTTTTAATTACTAATGATTTTTTCCTATATAAACTATTTATATTTTCAATCTATCTATTAATTTTGCATAGCTTGTACCTATTTTATGTGGATCTGTTTTTTAGTTTACAGCCTGGTCTATTGTTTTATTTATATAAATTGCTTCCATTATTTTTCTATTTTTTGTTTTATTTTCATGATTTGATATTATTGTAATTTCGAAGTCAAAATCATGTTTGAATTTGTTTTTATGTTCGCACAGTGCAGTCTTATTATTTTTCTCTTTGTTATTTGTTCTTTTACAAATTTTATCATATCTATGCTGGTTCACTCTTTTAATTAAATTCTGTTTGGTTTCACCTATGTAATGCATTTCACAATCTTTGCAGTTTATTTTATTTTATAATTTTATTATTGTTATATATTTTAAAGTTTTCATTATTTAATTTATTTATTAATTGTCTTGTAAGGATGTATTTCACTCTGTTATAAGCGTTCTTTAAATTTATGTTAAATTATTTTGGCATTGTTTCTACTATGTTCTCTGTTATACTATTATTTAGTTCTTCCTCAATATTTTGTTTTTTAAAACGCTATAAATACTAAATGGATAAAAATGGAAAAATCCAGCAATAGAATTTTAAACTTTTTCAGTAATCACCCCATATATCAAAAACTAAATGGTAAAATTAAAATAGGAAATAATAACAAAAAAAAGTATCAACACAGATAAAATAGGTAAGATAAATGAACAATTGAAAATCACTGACTTCTACCATAAAAAACAAAGTACTGAGGAAGAACTAAATAATAGTATAAAAGAGAACACAGTAGAAACAATGCTAAAATTTTGAATGCATACATTAAACTGGTGAATGAGTCCCCACTGGCAAGGAATCGTAGAGTTGTGGCTAATCTTTTGGCCGGTGAAATTGAATCTCTAAATTTTGAATTTTTTCTTGATATTTGGCCTCCAACTTTGGTTAAAATGTTTTCGAATTCGGTTGGCGACATTCGCAAAAAATTTCTGAAGCCCATTCCGTCTTCAATTTTTAATGTATTCAAAAGTCCATGAGCGTAATGATTTCCCCCATTAAATATTATTCGAACCCACCATCGTTTAGCCCGTTTTTTCTTCAAAGTTCTACTATTTTGAAAAACTTTTCATAAAGGGCTACGGAAATCCTTGACAAGACAAGTTGCTCCGTCATCGTTTCGGGAAGAACTGAATTAACTATGAGTCTTGGTGCGGACACAGTTCATTTGAATCGGGGCTGCGTCCGAACAGAGCAAAAACATGATCGACGCAGAGTCCGGACATGAGTCAAACATGTCTTGATTCAAATGTGTCCCAGTGCGTACCAGGCTTGAGACCCTCACTGCCTCATCAACTGTAATAAGATGATCGTTTAGTTTAAAAAAATAAATAAAAACTGCTAACTGTTATTGCCCTATAACATTTTGAATTTAAAGGAATCAAGGACAATTTTATTTATAATGAGAATTGATCTCATTTGGTTATTGCTAAACGTAAGTTCTAGTTTTATTTATGAGTTTAGATTCATTCCATTGTATCTTTCTCCAAAAACATTAACCTTAATTCCAAGAATTCATATTGGATATTGATTAGGTATCTTTGTAAAAGCAGTAAGGGATATCATGCTGCTGCTCTTCAATGTCTATGATCAGATTATACCTCAAACTAAGAAGGTAAGATGGCTGAGAAAGCATCAAATTATCATAGTATGACCTTGTTCACAATATAATGCATCCTACTTCGAGGTGAAAAATATTCTCATCTGAGGGCAAGATTCTTTCTGCCTTTATTCTTTCTCTAATGTGTATTGTGGCTTGGTCTACACATACATTTCTGATTCTTTAAACACAAAAATTCAAAAAGAACTAAATGCAGATAGCCTATTTACTATCACATACATACATAATCATACCATCTATTTTTAAAAAACTGAATCACTCCCTGTAATAAAATAATTGATCTGGTTGCAAGCAGCAGATGATTGGAGGCGTAAATTTAAGTGCCTTTACAAGAAAGTGGTCACCCAGTGCTTTCACAGAACTACAAACAGAATTTGTTGAAAATTGATGGCCAAGAATACAGGAGTTTTTCAAGTTGAGAGCGAAAATCTGTAAGGAGAGTTTTTCAGGTAGCAGCAGCCTGAAAAATTATTAACCTTCCATTTGAGGTCTTTTTTCAGCTAAGCTTGTCTTGTGGACTTTTGGAGATGATCAAGGCTCAATTAAGATATATTTACTGAACTACAAATAAATTTCTTACCTTTCCTCAATTCTGGTTATTTTTTTTTCTATTTTATTTCTTAAGTGTCTTACTGAATCTTTTGTATTATTTTTTTCTAATTAGTTTCAATTTTTAGAGCTTCTTTTATTAATTTATTAAACATAAAATATTGTATGTAATATGTTTAGCTCATAAGATCTTTATATTTTTTACAAGGCTTATGGCCCTAAAAAATCAATCTTTCTCCCCTTCATGTATTGTCATTATATATATATATACATAAAATATCAATATATAAAAGGATCCATTTTGTAATCAATTATTTTTGTCATTTACAGAATATTTTCAAAAAATATATATATAATCTTTCTTTAAATAAAATGATTAATGTTAAGAAGTAAAATTAATGTAGCAGAAAGACGTATTGATCCCACCTAAATAATTGGAGTAAACTAAATTAATTAAAATATAAACTATTTTAGAAGAAAAGGATTCAAAACAAAAAAAAATACACATAGAAAATATTTAATTATATTACAAAAAATGTATTTATTATTTTACACTCATAAAAGGATTTAGCTGTGTTCAGCTGAACTGTTCAGCTTGGGTACCCCACCGCATCTGAAAAAAAATCTTTGTTATTATATGTTATATGTATTCTTTATGTTATAAAAATAAAAGAAATTGTGACTAAAAGTATTAAAGAACCACAACTGTAAACAAAAAAATTTATAAGTTAAAGTAATCAGAATCAGGAAAGTTAAATAAACTAGACAGCCTACAAGAATCATAAGCTAGAAAAAATAAAAGTTCCTTTTTTTAAACTCTCTTAGCAGCATCTCAAATTATTTAATGTATAAAATTATACATGTTTAATAAAATGTATCAACCAACAAAAAAAGTTACAAGTTTAAAATGTAATTAACTATCTTTATTAATCTCCACACTCAGGCTGGAATGAATCAGGAACCATGAAGATACACCTAGTGTTTATCACAACTTTTTTTAAACTCATTATTGTAGTAAATATAAAACATATCCATCATTCTTTTTTCAAAAACATTGTTCTTTAAAACTCACTTCAAATATTCACAAAATAAATTATAATTATTTTTACTTTAAATAATTGAATTGTTTAATATCAAAACCCTTAAAGTTCGATATTTTCAAATATATATATATTTAAATGTAAGTTAAAAAGCATCTATATCTATGGCTTAAAGGCAATTAATAAAAAACCACTAGATCCCAACAAAAATTTAATCTTAATCAGCCTTTATTGCATGGATTGTTTACAAACTGTTTAGGGTATATACACACTCAAAGTTTTCAGTGAATTTTATTGTATGAGTCCTTTATATTTGTCACTCGAGATACACATGATGGTATAGAAGGATCAATTAGGATTGATGAATTATTTATCACTTCTATTGGAATTCTTTTTATTTAAAAACTAGTCTCGAAAATTAAACATTCAGTTCTAAAAACATACAAAAACTTCAAAACATCAACACTTTGATATTTCAGATATGTAATCTATAATAAATAAAAGAGTAGTGGAAACTCAATAAATAAAAATGACCAAATAAGTAACTTTCTGAACAAAACCCGTTATTTCCATCCCAAAATAGAAATTTATGGCTTATGCAAGCATGTATTGAAATTTAAAATTCACAAGTTTAAAGCCAGCCGGAGAACACAATATTGAAGATAGGTTTAAAGTATGATCAAATTTTTCGACTGTCCAAAATCAGTATTTTTTAATTATTTGTCCTCCTGTAAAATTTTGAAAAATGGACAAAACGGATTTCGATTGTAATTATTTACATTTAAGACTCAATTATTGTATAGAGCAGCAGTGAAATAGTCACTAAGAAAAGAGAACCTTTAACAAGCATTATGTTCCCATACATAAGATTATAATGTAATATTTTCAAGGTATGACTAAAACACTTCTACGACTTTTGAATATTTCTAAAGTGCAAGTTCACCTAAAATAATATAAAATTAAAAGAAATTGTTATTTTAAAAACAATGAGCCAGTCCTAAATTGATAGGGATATTTAAAAAAATTTATTTTAGAAAAATAAGAATGTTTCTCTAATTTCAGAAGGAACTGGTCATTGATCTTTTGTGAATTTAAAAGGTATTATTTCTTGTAATGAAATACTTTACCTTCTATAGCTAAAATTTCAAAGAAGATTTGGAAACCTGTTTTGTAATTAAATTTGTCGTAAAACGGTTCTCTAAAAACTCTTTATGGCAAACAACAAATTTCAAATCAAACCCTGCTAAATGTTTAATTTATTTATTAATATTATAGCAACATAATTCATCAGAAAACAAAAATTTCAAGGGAATTAAAATAAAAATATCATCATGCCATCGATTTTTATAATAGCAAGTTTCTACAATAGTTTAATAAATGCACTTTGATTTCATTTTATTTGACATTCTCTTATTCATTAAATATCAATAGTTTTAGATTATCCTAGATATCATTTAGCATTGTTATCCTGCATGATCGGTGCTCTAATACATAGGAATATAACATCAATTTTTATTAATCTGCATATATTTTATTTTTTACTAATAAGTTTAGTTTTAATTTACAAATATAAACTAAAAAAAGATTGTTAGTTACCTCTTTTGGGGTCGAAACTGTAAAAAAGGTAATTCGTTCGATAATTTAAAATTTACTTATTAAATAACTATTTTTAGATATAAAACTGATTATAAATAACATAATTAAAAGAGCCGAGGTTAAAAATTATTTATTGATTTATAAATTTTTATAAATAAAATGTAACGGAACAATTAATTTTATTCATAGGACAATGATCCAATGGATAGGTGAGGGCAAACAAATTTTCAGTACAAACTCACATCTTGATTCTTTGCTTTCAGCTTCCTCTCAATCAGTGCTTGCAGAGCTTCTGACCTCACTGATAGTGAATCAACCTTCTCCAGTAATTGCTGATACGGTGACAGAGGTTGGGTTCCCATAACAACATGACCCAATTTGGAGTCTATCTTAGCATCTAGGCGAGCGTTTCTGATCAAATTCACAATCCAACATTCTGCCTCATCTGGATTCATGTTAAGCTTTTCAGCCAACATACTGTCAAAGAAAAAAATTCTTAGTAATATTTTAATACAGGTAAACCTTTTTCATAAAATAAATAATTATGTTTTATAGATTTTTTGTAAATATAAATTATAAGAAAATCAATCCAGAAATTATTCTCAAACCAAAAAAAGAATATGAGAATAAATTAAAACACCAAAATTTATAAATGAAGAAATTAACAAATTAAGAAATTTTCGAGACGTATAAATGCAATATATATGCATTCCATAATAAAATATACATAATTGGTAGATTAAAAAATATATATAAATATTTAGACTGGAAACAAAAAACTTCAAAGCGCTGCCCAGAAAACCTGCAATTTTGGACTTTTATAGTTTTTTCTCTAATGATAGACAAACAGGCTTCAGATTAAAACATATTTATAAATTTTATTAATTTATTTCATTTTATTTTTTATCAATTAAAGCATCCATTCTTGAGTGTAAATGTTTATTTTGGTGTAGGTGATCCAATACTTTTTCTATATTAAATAACTAATAATAATTTTGTAACTTTAACCATGGAAATGAAAATCCATTAAATGGAAAGAATTTTTTATCAAGCAATATAAATCTACAGCTAAGTATAATGCTTTACTAAATTGAATTTCATAATTGGCATACCCTATACTGATGCACTGATGAATTCGGCAGAAGGTTTCAAAAATCATGAGCCTGGCATTTTCAACAAATTCATCTAAGCAAGCAACCAGGAAGAAATCATAGAAGACCACCAATTGGCATTCATGTAACTTTTGTCGAGCACCTTCGAAATCAAAGTTCACATACAGATGTTCCAAGAACTCAGTGATGGGATCTCGGTAAGTATAAGATTCCTAAAATATAGTTATTAGACATATTGGTCAAAAAGATTACTAAAAATATTATAATAACAGTCAGATAACAAAGACATACCTGCTGAATAACTTTGACAAGGTCCTTAAGAGCACTCCTACGAGACCGGTTGATAATAACAGCAGTTGCCAGATACCTCAAGATATGGGGACACATAGTTTGAATGGCATTTAAGTAACTGGAATAAATAAAAGAAAACTTAAATAGCATTTAAAAAAAAGAAAAGAAAAAAACAAATTTTGTTTACTAATAGATAGGGTGTTTATTGAATATTTCATGAAGCAATGGTTGCTGGGCATGTTCATGTGTTATCTTATTCTTAAGTACAAAGCATTATCAGTTCAAATACAGCTTGGTCAGATTTACATTTATTTTGTGGATTTCATTTAATTGTCAATCTGGCTAGAATAGGTAAACCCATCCTAACTGATGTTGAGGTCAGGACAGGTTGGGCCCATGAACAGACATCTCTTAGCGGAGTTGGAGCCAAGCAATACTACTGGAGAACTGCGATGGGACCTCACCCTTCAAAGACCGTTAAATTCGGAAGATTCAACTGCAAGGTACAAATAGTCTCATCACTCATCAGAGGCAGAAAAATAGGACTCTATGCACTCACTTCCCATTATGGCCGCAACATGGCCATCTGAGGGAAGATCGCAGAAGAAGAAGAATAACCAAATCTTTTCTGGAACACTCGGTTCCATGACTTAGGCACCACCTTGTAAAAATTACAGAAATTAGAATATAAGATACTGCCTTAGATACCATTATCTTCTGTCATTTCTTTATAGGACTACCACTTTTGTTCGGACATCTGAATTTATTTCATGGCAATATTTATTTTCTTAAAATACTATGAACATTAATATTCTTATTGTAAGGTATATGAATAATAAAGTTAAAATAATAGTAATTGCTTTGTTTAAAATCCGTTCCATTCATTAATATTAGCAAGGGAATGTAATGATTAATTGATTAACTCACTTGGGCCGGTACAAAAACATGTCTATGATAAGGTCCCTTCCTTTGGGATGATTAAAGAATATAAAAAGACTCCAGTGAATCAGCCATGTTCTTTGTTGTAGAAGCTGCAATGATGAACTGAATGTAGTTGAATCTATGAACTCTCGCAACTTGTTCAAGTCCTCCAAAGCTGTCTCCCAATTCTGGATAAGAATTTCAGCAGCTAGTTTACCCCATAACACACTTAAATAATTCTGAAAAAAAAAATGAAAAAGTATGAGGGAACAAAAGGCATTTGTCATTTAAAAAGTAGTTTCCATTATCAATTAAAAACTAGAGAAATGTAAAATAACAATTTACCTTATCAGTAGGAGGCATAACAAGCAGATAAAAATACAGATATCCCGTCGTGCTGGAGTAATTACCACACTCATATTTAAACTTGGCAATTTTATAGATATTTTCCATCATTTCAATATTAAACTAAAATTAAGTATATTGATTAATTAGTACAATGAAGAAAACAATAAGTGTGATAAAGTACAACAAATGTTAATTTACATCTATTTCCTTGGCTAAATATGCTGTTAAAGCTTTTGGGTCCTTCATTGTTTCTAAAGCAGCACTACTGTCATCTGTAATTACTTTGAGGAGGGAAGTCACTTCGTCTTGTAATTCTTGCATTTCGGTAATAACTTTCTCCCTCTTTATTTTCAAAAACTAAAAAAACAATTTTATTTTAAAAGATATTCATACAACTGTGATAGATAAACAGATAATTTAAAAAGCAGTATACTAACTTCAGGAACACCTTCATCAGGATATAATATTTTCCTGATATCAATGTCAAAATCTATCATGTTAGTTTTACTCAAAATATCTAATTTCGCCTGAAGTAATTCTTGTTTATTATAAATCTGAAAAAAAAAAAAAGAAAGAATTTAGTAACATATATTAATTACTAATTTATGCTGAAGGAATGTTTAAAATACTAAATCTATAAGAAACTTTCCTGAAGTCACAATCTCAAACAGGAGTATCATGGGAAAAATAATAATTAAATATATATCTAAGAAGCTTCAGCTTAAATAGGTTTAAGGCCATTATTTTTTTTTAATTAAAAAAATACAATTAATATAATGAACTAATAACAAAGAAATAGGACTAAATATGAAATATAAAATACAACCAACCGCCCTAAGCACTAAGCATATGCCTGAACTCACCTCTTTTCCTGAAATGAATTCCATCAATGGAAAAACTAAATGGACATCTAAATAAGGTGCCATTACTGGCGTTAAATCGAACTTTGCCATTATAAAACAGTTTTAAACTATAAACAATCCCACGATTAGTTCAATGAGACACACTCAACCTGACAGAGGGAAGGCTACGCTTTGTGTTACTGCCACATGGAGTGACTAAATATTCATCAAATGCTGTTTTACAGACGGCTCATAAAAAAACGAAATAATTTCAGGTGAAATCACTGATAGCTTCTTTTAATAAGATTCTTATAAACAGAATGGAGGCCAATTATTGTATTGTTCCTTCAAGTAATTATGTATGGTGTTGTGATATAGTTTCCAGATTGAACAATGATGTAAGCTTAATGTTCTCACTTTTGTATGCATTCTTTAAAATTTACATTCCTCATCACAGTAAAATGTATTTCAGATCCAATCTTTAGCCCATGATTTACAAATACTGTTCAAATTGCAACAGTGTTATGTAGGCTTACAGAAACAGTTTGATCAACTTTACAGCCAACTGGAGAAGAAGTTGGAAGTTCTTAGCTTAAAAAAAATTCAATTATCTGGGGAAAATGAACGAATTACGCCGATTCATGTTGAAGAATTCGTAATTTTTATGAGGAAAGTTTGCAAATCTTTGAGTGAAAATTTGCGAAACGAAAACGGGAAAGCAAGGTTCATAAGCTACGTTAGAGGTATCAAGTCTTAACATAAATATGTATATGAATTACGGTTATAGTAAAAGTTTCATTCTTATCAAAATATAAATAATAGAATTGGAATGTATTAAAAAATATAACTTGAAACAAACTGAATAAATCAAGGCTAAAATTTTACATTGGCAAAGATTAGTTCCGTAGTATGTTTACGGAAATTTAAAATATTCCTCTAAGTTTGTAATTGACCAAATAATTCTTTTAACTTTACTGACATAACTATTACTTAGGTTCGTATTTGTTTCTTTGTTTATGTATGCATAAAGTAATACCATTAAAACTATGACTGTTAAATCCTAAATATAGAAAATATCCCTAAAACCCCAACAGCAATTAAGAGGTTATAATCAGACAACTGGGGACCATTATCATAAAATTTGTTATCTCATTAATCAGGCAATTGTTTTGTTGAATTGAGTGTTGTTTTTTTTTGTTTGGTTTTTTAATTTTTTTTTTTTTTGCATAAAGAAGCCCTTACCACTAAGAAGACGATAGTGTAGGCTCTATGTACTTGTCAAATGAAGTAAATCGATGTATAAAAGACACACTTATCTCTTCCTAGTTTAACAAAAAATAAATAAATAAATAAAAAAACCTTTCCATTGTATTTAATGATGAAAATATCATCTTCTTCAGCAATAGATTTATTCAAATTTTGATTTATGGAATATTAGGAATCTACCTTGGTTGTCGCTAGTAATTAATTATCTTACAAGGGGAGGACACACTCAGTCTCTCACGGATCTTGTTGGCAATTTTTTTGGAGGTTCCTGGTCAAAAAATATTAGACACGTATTTTGCCGTTCCGACCAATGGGCCCTAGAAGCCGAGAAAAAAAAAAAAAAAAAATAGCATTAAACTAATTTATTTTATATCTCGATTTTAAAAAACGATATCGACATGATTTTTGCACCAAGATGTTTAGTTTTGATTGCGAATTTAAGGAAAAATACAGCCACTCCATAGATTTTGGTTTAGGTTAATTAAATTTTTAAAAAATTATTAGATTTTCAAGCAAACTACCTCTATAGATTTTTTCACACGAAAATTGACGTCAGATTCTAATTCAGCATCCTAAAAAACATTGAAAAACGCTTATTCAACAAAATCAAAAAATATCATTTTTTTCACGCTCTTCGAGGAAAATGAAATTTTTAAACCGATTATTGGTTACATACCTTTAAATCACCATTACTTTGCCACAAAATTCACTGGTTAGTATTGCTGGAAAGAGGAGATCCTCAGCTTTCTTTTGATGTATGGTATATAAATGTAAAATTCGATGAACATAAACCTAATAAAAAAATTGGAAAATCCGAAATTCTTTTTTATTTTTAGCTTGAGTTTGAAACCAGATAGGATGATGAAGCCAAAGACATTTCAAGCGTATTACCACCCTATATTTCGTGTAAAAAAAATAAAGTTGATAAGTTTAACCGTTTACACGTAATTCAAGTTTCTGTCAATTTAAACCAAAGTTGCCTACCGTTTAACTTCTGTTAAATATATAATATAAAATATATCACGAAATATAGGGTGGTAATACGCTTGAAATGTCTTTGGTTTCATCATCCTATCTGGTTTCAAACTCAAGCTAAAAATAAAAAAGAATTTCGGATTTTCCAATTTTTTTATTAGGTTTATGTTCATCGAATTTTACATTTATATACATCAAAAGAAAGCTGAGGGTCTCCTCTTTCCAGCAATACTAACCAGTGAATTGTGTGACAAAGTAATGGTGATTTAAAGGTATGTAACCAATAATCGGTTTAAAAATTTCATTTTCCTCGAAGAGCGTGAAAAAAATGATATTTTTTGATTTTGTTGAATAAGCGTTTTTCAATGTTTTTTAGGATGCTGAATTAGAATCTGACGTCAATTTTTGTGTGAAAAAATCTATAGAGGTAGTTTGCTTGAAAATCTAATAATTTTTTAAAAATTTAATTAACCTAAACCAAAATCTATGGAGTGGCTGTATTTTTCCTTAAATTCGCAATCAAAACTAAACATCTTGGTGCAAAAATCATGTCGATATCGTTTTTTTAAAATCGAGATATAAAATAAATTAGTTTAATGCTATTTTATTTTTTTTCTCGGCTTCTAGGCCCATTGGTCGGAACGGCAAAATACGTGTCTAATATTTTTTGACCAGGAACCTCCAAAAAAATTGCCAACAAGATCCGTGAGAGACTGAGTGTGTCCTCCCCTTGTTAGTAGTAGCCATAATCGCACATATAAAGAACTATGTCTTAATTTAATAATGAAACATATTCAGCAGACAAGTTTTTTCTTTCTGCCTTGTACATGCCTTTTTACAGGTCTAAGTTACATATTGACACATTTAATGCTATATGAATATTTAATTACACATTTTTTCAGGATTGCCTTTAAAATCGGTAGTAGACGATCTTATGAACTTCTGCTTTCATTGTTCGAGGGCATTTTTACCAAAGTTTTTTCATCATCAATGTTCTCAAGTCTTCACAACTCTAACAAATCAGGTTTGAGTTTTACTAAAAATACCCTAAATAGTAGTCCAGATACCTAAGAAAATCTGCTTCAAGGAAATGAAGTAGCTCTGAAATGACTACGTCTATAAAAGTCCCTAAGTGAGATAAAAAATAAAAATATGAAAAATACGTTTTTATGTCATTTTGTTTATTTTTTAGCGAATAACATGATAACAGTGGGTCCTACTTGAAAAAGTAGACATTCAATGAGTTCATTAAGATCCCTACAATAATGATTATATTAATTTTTGTCCATACTTTTATTTGTTTTCTAAAAAATCAGTGGTTATAGCTAGCCGAAATTGAATTTTTTTTTTCAGATCTTCTAAATGACTCCTTAGAAGCCGTGGAAATATTCTCTTATTGAGTAACTTTTCTCAATTGTTATTCAATTTGTTATTTGATAACTTCCACCAATGAATCGTTATTGCATTTTATATTGTATTCACAATAGTTGACAGAAAAAACTGCTGCATCCCAGACCATTTTCTCAATCATTATATCTTACAGTCAACCAAAAAGTAAAATTTGCTATAGATTTTGCTGCTCGAGAAGGAATAAAAATATTAAAATAATTAATACAACTATTATTGATATGTAATTTAAATAACTAGTTTTTCCTACGACCTACTGTATTCGAGTTATCCGTGGAAAAAAAGAAAAAAAAAAAAAGAGAGAAAACAGCTTACACTCCTTTATATCCATCGTCATCTGGAAATAGGTACGTATAATCAAAATACCAACTAATTATCTTTTTGTTTTGTTTTTTTAATTGAACTTGTTCCAATTATAATGATGGTGTCCTTGGAAATATGACTAGGATAGTTTAATTAATTGATCAACAAGTGAAACAAGAAAGTTGTTATATCAACGTATTCCATAGTTTTGTTTGTGCCTTGTTATTTTCCTTTAAAATACCCCAGTTAAGAGGAATCAAACATCAAAGGATAATCCATTGAAAGTTAGCTGGGATGACAAAAAGTTAAATCGCTGATAAACTGAATCGCTTTCGTAGAGTTGTAGACAATTCATTTTGAGAAAATTATTAATTAAAAATAAACTTTGACTAGAACTTTAAATATATATTATTTCATTTATTTTTTATACATTTTGGTTGACATCGATAATTTTCATAACCCTTCGTTTACAGTTTTATTAGTTTATCTTTTATTTTTCTTCTGTTGTTTACAAATCGCTGCCAGAACGGACAGAACTGTTTAGGAAGGGTCCCCATTTTTATATTACATTTCAATTAAGATTTTTCACATATTACAAAAAACGGACACTGGGATATAAAAATAAGGTACGTAGTAGGTTATAAATTCAGGATTGTCGAAGTTTTTGAATTTATTTTTTAAATATCATTATCTTGTTTTTTCTTTGAGCTCAACAATAAACTACCAGAAAAAGTGTTCCCATTTCTAGATTTTTTTTTATATACATAAATTTATTGAAATTTACAACAATACAAATATGTACATCAAGTAAATGAGCTGATAACGATTACAATGACATGTAACAACTTGAAAATAACTACTAATCAGTAGCACTTCAATAAAATTTTACACTAGAAGATCTCTAGGCCATCTTCTCTTCAGACGCCTCGGAGGATTATCGGGAATGGAGAGGGAAGCAAGTTGAGAAACTAATGGATTTGAGTGGTTATGGAGCTTACTATGAAAGGATAGGTATCTGGTAATTATAAATTAAATATCAAACTGTAAGGATGAATGTAAAATAAAAATTAAATAATCTATATTTATTCACGGGAGTATATTATTACATGTTTTGGCAACATACAAAATCTCCATTTTCGTAATGGTTTAACTTAAGTTTAAAAAAACCTGCATCACTACAACCCGTGAAGGATTCTGGATTCAGTACTTTGGTAAGGACGTAGTGTTACCAGGCAAACGGTTGTGAAAGAAGCAGGTTTGGCAGAAATACCGGATTCCCACTTTATAGTTGAGAGCTGGGTTTGCCATTGAGAGACTCTTGCCCCCAAAGTGGAGCCATGCCATAAATAAAACAAAATAAATTTTCTGCCTACAGCCGAACTCGACCCCGGGCTCGAGCGTTAGGAGTCGAATGCCTTTCCACATATCTACCACCAATTTGTAATTAATATACTATAAACGATCTAAATAGTTTTTGGAAATTTGTCGTTATGAGGATATTTTTTTTTTTTTTTTAATAATTAAATTCACAACAACCTAAAAATTGAGAAACCTTTGCTGAAAGGGATCTTTCTAGGAGTTTTTGTACCTCTTATTACGGGTAGTAATAATTTTCACTATTGTCAGTAGTAGTTTTACCAAAGGCAGTTTTCCTCCTTTAGAAGATAAAGTATTTCAAGTATTAAGGATTTGGTTTTTATAAAACAATAATCTATTAGAATTTAACCTCATTTAACCATTTACTCCTTCAAACAGCGTCATAAATAATTCCCTAATATCAATTATTTCCACAGCTCAACTACTGCGTCTTCCCTGAAGTGGAATTCGTGGACAGTTTCGAGCAGTCGCTCAAGTACTTGACATCTTCCTTGCCATGCTTGATAAACTTGCTGACCATCGTCGACCTTTACTTGTACTGTCCAAAGTACGATAGGATCGAAACATTGTGCAACGACATGTTTAGTACTACTCCACCTTTGGAGTCAACGAATTTCATACCGTCAAGGTAATGTATTTACCTCATATAGGATTAGTTTTTTCATTAGATTATTTTGTGATTTTGCCTTCATATGTTATACATTATACATACAAATTATACTTCTTTTTTTTTTATTCATGGTTCATTCAAGGTTGCTCATGTTACCTGATACACTGGATTGCGACACTGAGTCGCCATTCGGAGATGTAGACTTCGATTACATATCTTATTGGGTTCCGAAGATGGTGTCCTACGTAATGAAGATGTCAGTGGTTCCAAGGAAGTTCTCGACCATCAGCAGCCGCCCGCATGGAATCCTAAACAGCAACTACATGATCTGCACCAGGATCTGTCAGCAGGACTTCGGAGGTGACGGGTCACCCGGCAGTGAAAGGAAGAGGATCAACAAAAGGAGGGGGTATGTCTTAGGAAGAAGAAAATCATTAAACAATAAAGTTTAAATTCAAAGATTGCATCAATTCGTTCAGTCACTCGGTGACTATTGTTACTATTATTAAATTGTTATATAGCCATTTGATGATAAAATTGGGGAATCTTTGATGTGAGCAATACCAATTTCTTGTTGGCTAGTTTCCCTGACGGCAACCTCTTAAATTAATGGTTCGTATTCAAATAATTAATTAAATGAAAGCAATTTTGTTTTATATTTTCTTTCTACAGACTATTTATTATTTTTTTCTTCTTCCTTTACTGTTTTTTGAAAATAAAATTTTAAAAAAAAAGTAACAATCTTAAAAAATTAAAATTTACTAGTAGGTGGCATACTTCCATTGCAAAAACTAGTTTCTAGTCTGAGCTAATATCTTCTAAAGTTTTAATTGGAGTTTTTTAAGTCTGGAATATTGATTTAAAATGCTGTATTTTCTTTGAGACGAGATAGCTGAAAATGTTTAAGAAAAAAAAAGTATTGATATCTTGGGATTACAAGTGAAAGTAACTAAGTTTACAGCTCACAATTTACATTCTGAACATGTCTTGACTATTCTTAATAATGAAGGAGAGTTCGCCAGTGCTAAAAAGAGGATCACAATAATAAAAAAACAAAAAAATAGGAAAGGTATTGTCTTACTTAATGTAAGCGTCGCAACACAATAATCTATCTAATTGTAAGAAAAATTAAAGGTATTTAATTTTTTTTTTAAACAATATTTCTGCTGTTATATTTTTTTAAAATTTATTTTTACTTAAATTTTTATAATTAAAATTTACTCTAAAATTCTTTGGAAACTAAAACTGCCCTTTTCCCCTGCCCTGCTCAGTTCTTATTAAAAATCACTCATTAGGAAAAGCTTGGGTGCGATCACTTTTGCCGATCCATTTTTATGCAACTTAATATCTAGAAAAATAGAATCTGAACGTTCCGGTCCTTAAAATTTACGACTGAACAGTCCCGTGTTGTGCTTCTTTTATCTAGGCATTGTATTTGTTGATAGAAAAAAATTTAACAGCATAGCTTTCTAACTATGTATTCATATAATTTAGCTTAGATTTTATTTGAGAAAATTGAGTATTATAAAAATAAATTCAAATGAAGAGCAGCTAATATCTATAACCATAGTCACATTCTTGTTAAACCTGAGAATTTTATTAAATTCGCCGCTTAGTATGTGATGGCCCTCCCCTGATTCTTTCCATCTTTTATCCACCCCTTGAAATTTTCCATTTGATAACTTTCTTGCAGGAATACTATCATATATAATGTGATGAGCTATCTGTTTGCACAATAGTCTCGACTCAATATTTATGACTGCTCATATATATTTGAACAATTCAAATATATATAATTGTTTGTTTGTGGGAGTAGACCTAATTTGACTGAAATATCCTTTATTGAAAAACTCGTTTCTCATTTTATTAATTTTTTTTTTCATTCATAAAATTATACTTTGTTGGAACATCATCCTGTAAATAAGTTGAAAAACCAAATATTTTAGGGCCTATTTTAAAACTACAAAAATTGTGGAAATGTTTTTACTAATAATTAATAAAGTTTAATACATATATCCAAATTTTGTAAGTAGAGCAATTGAGATTTTCTGTGTTGAATGGGATATCCTGTCAAATTGTTGGTAAATTTTAGAATTTTGAAATACCAAGAAATATTATGGGAGCTTCTTTAGTAAATTCAGTATAGTATAGAGAATGTAACTCCTTTTCCGTGATATAAGCCTTCTGGTTGAACACTTACGGTACAAAATAATATCAAAGTGAATCCTGTTTATATGGGTTGTTCAATTTTTAATTTTCAATATCTTCTACAAAACAAATTTTGAAATGGATACTTTTAATACATTACAAGGATGGCGCATGCACAAAATAGTTATATATACTGTAAGAGGGAATACAAAAAAAGAAAATTATATTGTTGATTAATTACAAAGTATGTCTGAATGTTTAGAAATCTGTATTTGTCCAGACTACTTATTCATGAGAAATTTTATTTTTCAGATGTGCAAAAGACTTGAACCCTATCAAAGTTCCCAAGCTGTGTATCCAGCCTTTCGCCTATTGATGTATAATTTAATCATTTCGCCGAGAAGATACAAACTATTTTATTACACTATTAATAAATAAGGCAAAATGTTAGAAATAATAGAAAATGTTTAAAGACTATTAATAAATAAGACTGATAAATTATAATTATTGTTAAAGCTAATAAATTATTATAAAACAGAGAAGTAGTGTTTAGTTAAAAATAAGATAAATTACTTTATTTAGTAGTTAATAACTTGAAGCTGTGATAGATATATGAAATATATATATAATCTTGGTAGAAATTCCTGCGGTTCACATTTATATTCAATACCTTTGCTAATATATCTGTATATTCGAAACACAGTGGCGGGATAATGACAAGAGTGGGGAGCTATTGGGTTGCGTACTCCAATCTAAGTCGAGAATCAATCAGGGCGTGGATAACATTCTGTGAGTTATGTATTTTTGTTTGCATTTTAATTGTAAAAGTGTATTAAAGACTCGACCCAAAAAGAAATGGAAAATATTTTTAAATAACATACCTGAGCACAATTTTATTTCAAGCAAGCAATAATTTTTTTTTTTTTTTGTTTAAGTTGAATATTTCATTATATGAAACAGGCAATAATGTTACTAAACTGATATTGCAAATACAAGACTAAAGATATGTTTTTTAAACGATAAAATAAATTTTCTGACTGATTCACTCCATTGAATATAACCTTCCACTACCTTATTTTATTATTTGACAAGATGTGAGTTTATAAAGTTATTGCAAAAATCGATAAAGTAAAATAATTTTTTTTTATATTTAATAATAAAAATCACTCTAGCAAATGGGAGACTCTATTCTTTCTAAACGATGAATACTCGTTTGGAAGAATACAACCTCATATACGATTTTAATTTTTAATGATATTTTATTATGGTTACAGTTTTATGGGAACAGAAACAAATTGGATGAATTCAAGTTTTTTAAAATCGTTCATATTTAAAAATAAAAATTAATATATATTATAAGAGAAAAGATTTGACTGATTTATCAATTTCTATAACCCCGGTGGCTATATATATATAAACTATATATATATATATATATATATATATCATATATATATATATATATATATATATATATATATATATATATATATATATATTTTTCCTCTTATGGTAACCCCATAAAAGGATCGTTTATTAATGTTTTTTTACATGTTCCATGCCGTTACAGGCATACTACATGTATGATATGTGTTACATTATATTATTTTACATATCAGTGATTGTATTTAACCATCAGTTTATTTGCGTGTTGTTACAATAATGTAATGAAATTTGAAATTTTATGAACTTTGTGTGGTTGTAAAAAAAATAAATAAATGTGTATGTAAACATATAATGGTTGGTTGGAGGAAAAAAAAATCATAACATTAAAAAAAAAAAAATAATAATAATTTAAAGAGCAAATAAACAATTAATATTAAAACAAAAAATAATATCGAAAAATAAATTAAACTTAATAAGCATATAGGTTCAGTCAGCAAATCAAATCAAAATCGATATGTTTGATGTATTTAATTAAATCATTTCTGAATTTAGTAAAAAGTATATGTTCTGTCTCAGGCCACGAACCATTTTTTAAAATTAGACTTTGTATAAATTTGTACCTTTGTCTGTCAAATAATTTACAATCATAAAGAATATGCCTAAAATTTTGGATTTGACCGTGATCGTCACATGTGTCAGTTAGTATGATATTAAAGCGTTTTAGGTAGGATTTGGTGTTGCCGTGTTCTGTGAGAAATTGTGTCAATTTATAATTGTTACTATGTAGCTGTTTGTAATTATTTAGTGTTATTTTTGGAATGTATTTGTGTAGGCTTGGTGATTTGCTTGAGTTTTTCCATGAAATGTTCCATTTATTCACCAAATCTTTAATAATCAGCGCCCTGAAATGTGAGATCGGAGCCTTGCTGTAAGAAGGCGGTAGCTGACTCCTTGCTGCCTCTTTGGTTAATCGGTAAGTTCTTTCGTTGCCCTCGTCACCAGCATGCCCTTTCACCCATTTTAGCCTAACAGATTCTTTTAAGGTCATTAGTTTGAGAATGTTTTTCCTGATTTCCTCCGTCAGTGGGTCATGTATGTTTATGTTACCTAAAGAGTGTAGAACGTTCATGTTGTTTGTGTGAATGATTATGTTAGAGAGAGAATGTGAGAGGTTTGCAAACAGATACTCAAGCGCTTTTGATACAGCTAGTTTCTTGGCTTGATTGATTGAACACCACGGAGCAAGTTTGTATTGCTCTTCCATTATGTTCCCTTGCCTATCACTATAGGACCAAGCGCAGCCTACGTTATCTTCATCCTTGCTACCGTCCGTGTATATGTCTGTGATGTCTATGTTGTTTGTTTTCTTTTGGTATTGGATATGTACCTGAACAGGGGTGAAGCCATAATTTAGAGTTAATGGGAAGTTCAATATCGTTATGTGTTAGATGTCTGAAGTCAGTTTGTAGTTTTTTAATGTTAAACAATTCTATTTTTTCCTCTATTTTTAAATTTATTGGTAATAGTCCAGCAAGAAGGATAGCTGCCTCAAAGGAGAGCGTTTTATACCCTTTACATATTTTTATGGCTGTAAGTCTTTGCAGCCTTTTAAGTTTGTTCAGGTTTCTTTTCTTGTTCATAGCCTCATGCCAAACGTGGATTCCATACTATAATTTGGGGACTAATGCAGCATCATATATTACTTTTAGGACTTCTGATCTGAGACCCCATGTGGCTCTTGCTGCAATGGTGAGTTTGTTGATTGTTTGCAGTGAGTAATTATAGACATTGTCAATATGTCGGTTCCAATTAAGTTTCCTGTCGAACGTTATACCAAGATATCGAATAGTGTCTTGTTGAATTAATTTTATAGAGTTTAATTTTATTTCCAATGCCGGGATTTCTCTTTTTCGCGAAAAGATTATATATTTTGACTTTTCAATATTAAACATTAATTTGTTGCTTCTAGCCCATCGCCCAAGCCGTATTAATATAGTATTTGTAGTAGACTGTAATTCTTCGAAATGTCTACGTTTAACTAGAATTAATATGTCATCAGCGTAGGCAATAATATTCGAATCTGTTGTAATTTAATATCAAAAACGGTATTTAATAAAATATTCCATAGTATAGGGGACAGGCAGGATCCTTGAGGAGTACCTAACGTTGGTTTGTTTATTGATTTTAAAAGCATTTGTTTGAATAGTTAGAGATTTGTTGTCGAGATAGTTTTTGATAATATAGTATACCATATAGATATAGTTGATAATATAGATAGTTTTTGATATAGAGATTTTGGGGACATTTATAATTTTTAAAATTTGTTAAAATAGCAGGCCACCAGGCATTGTCAAATGCTGCCTTGATATCCAAACTTACGACTAAAAGATTATTTTTTTGTTGTATTGATGATATGTTTTTTGTAAATGCTTGTAAAGCGTCATCTGTACCGCTCTGATGTTGGAAAGCAAATTGTTGCTTGTTAATGATTTCATTAGATGAGAGGAAGTGCATGAGTCGGTTTTTTAACAGTTTCTCTAGTACCTTGCCCAATACTGGTAGTATGCTTAGAGGTCTATGGGATATCCGATCTGCTTTAGGAATTAAAACTAGCCTTCCTTCTTTCCAATTGGTACCAAACTCTTTCCTTTGGTAAAAAAGTTTATACAATTCAACTATTAATTTGGTAAAGTGTTCAAATACTTTAATAAGAATAATGGGACTGATTTTGTCGATTCCCACCGATTTTTTTATTTCTAAGCTTTTAATAATATTCATTATTTCTCCCTCCTCAATTGGGAAATCATCCCTAGAAGAAGGTGGAGTGTTGTTATGATTTCTCATCATTGTATGTTCTTCGGTATCATTATCTATCCGATCATTTTTTATTATATTTTTCAGAATTTGTGTAAGGGTTTCATAAGTGTCAGTGGTGTAATTACCTTGATCATCTACTGTTGTCTGAAGCAAGCTCGTTGACTTTAGTTTGTTGACAGCAGATTTATAAGGCCATTCCCATGCAGTGCTATTCGCTGTATACTCTCTCCATGACTTTGATTTAGATTTTTTGATGAGTTTTTCGTAACTTTTCTTGCTGTTTATATAGTTCTTTCTTCTTACTTCTCGTTCAGCATTGTCTATTTTCGTTTTTTGGTATAATTTTCGAAGCTTATTAGTCTGTTTTCTTAGTATTGATAAATCTTTGTTCCACCAAGACACTGTGCGGTGGTTTTCTGTTATATGTGGTTTACTACCAGATTTTGGAAATGACATATTGCATGCTTTTATTACTGCCTTGGTAAATTTTTTCGAAATTAAATCAGTGGTTATGCGTGTCATTTCTGCAATTATTTCTTCCTCAATATTTGTCTGGTCAATTTTATTAGAATTTGATTTTAGTAAAAACGATTTTGCTAATTGATAACGTAAATTGGTTATAAAATTATCCCAGTTTGCATTGTTTATGAGGTAAATATAGTTGTTATTGTGAATTTTAAATACATTCATATTGTGTGTGTGTAGTTCGTAGGTCAAAGTGTTGTGGTCTGAGAAGTTAGTTTCTTTAGAAATAGTCCAGTTTTGGATGTGATTGCGTCCAAAAAGTCGTGTACTAGCTAATGTCAAGTTAATATTGCTACTTCCTAATGCACCTTCAAATGTATTCAATTCTGAATTTCCATTTACCAGAACTAAATCATTAGAAATTACAAAAGATTCTAATTCTCTGCCTCTAATGTCCGTTCTCTTGTCGTACCAGAATTTTGATCTCGCGTTAGTGTCAATACCTATAATTATACTTCTGTCTGAAAATTTTTGTATTAAGTTTGATAGTTTGTTTAAATCAGTTTCTATGTCTTTATTCCTGTCGAAGTATGAGCTGATGACTAGAAATTTAATATTTCAAAACGTAATTTCTACACAAATTAGATCTGAGTCCGAATACTGTGTTATTAGGCAGGCATCGATTTCTTTATTAGTTATAACAATACCAGCTCTAGAGTTATTGTCATGTGTTTGAAACACTTTATACTTTCATAACCTATTATTTTGCCATTACGTACATACGGCTCTTGTAAAAGCATAATATCGGTTCGATTTTCAACAATAAATTGTTTTAAGAAGTTCTGTGTGTATTTAGAGTGATGAGTGTTCAATTGAAATATATTAACCTGATTGTGTATCATTAAAATTAGATATGAGATGTATAATAAGGGTTAGTTTTGATTTGTTTGTGTACTTACAGTAGCGGGAGGCTATAGTCAGTCTTTGCGACCAGTTTTTGGACTTCAATTATATATGAGGGGCATTGCCTGTCAAAAACTGAGTGACCCGTTGGTCTTTTTTTTGACTTTTTGTATGCTTATTAAAGTTTTCACAGGTGGAACATTTGTAATGATCTACTTTACAGTC
Source organism: Euschistus heros (assembly GCA_003667255.2). Taxonomy (NCBI): domain Eukaryota; kingdom Metazoa; phylum Arthropoda; class Insecta; order Hemiptera; family Pentatomidae; genus Euschistus; species Euschistus heros. The sequence goes on along the minus strand of RCWM02000619.1, from coordinate 65,609 downwards.
CTTTGAAGAGTGTTCCTCTGCACAGATAGAGCAAGATAAGACTCCGCGGCAATCTCGGCTGTTATGATGAAATTTCAGACACTTACCACAATAGTCTTCAATATGGACCTTTTGGTGCCCTAGGCTTATCCTGTTGTAGAGAAGCAGCTCCCTGGTTCCGGCATCCACTTCAATGACGACGTGCCTGGACTTATTCCTCCGGATTTCCAGCTCCAAGATAGGGCGAATGCTATCTTTCTTCAAAAATAAATCTTCATTTTGGGCAACAAGGTAGTCGGCTACATTTGCTGTTGTTATGTTCTCTTCTACGTTCCTTACAATGAGCCTTGGCTTCAATTTAGATAGTTTCCGATAGGTCATTTTATTGGATTTTTTAATTGCGTCTTCAATTTTCTCTAAATCCTTTTCTTTTAATGTTTCCACTATCAGCGATCCAGATTTAGTTTCGGAAACTTTTTGGAAATTTATTTTTAAATCCTTTGGATTGACTTCTTCTTCTTCTTCTTCCCATGGCGCTACAGACCGATGTGGTCCCTGGCCTCCTCAATGAGCCTTCGCCAGGTGGCTCGATCTTTTGCGACTGCTTTCCAATTCCGTGTATTTAGCAGGGTCAGTGCATCCTTTGCAACAGCATCTTCCCACCTAAGTCTCGGTCTGCCTCTGCCCCTAGAACGCTCCAGTCTCCCCTCCAGCAGCTTCCTCGGAACCTGGTCATCCATCATTCTGGCGACATGTCCAGCCCATCTCAGTCGTGCCAACTTAATAGCTTTGGATTGACTAAAGTTTTAAATTCCTGAACTGTTTCTTTGGAATTCGTAGCTCCACAGGGTTTTATAATAGCTTTATAGGAGGGTCGGCGTTGGACTTTAGTGACTGTTCTCCTAGTTATCTCAGAATCTGATTTATGAATGATAGCTGTTCTGTTGCTTTTAATATTATTGGTGTTAGTGATTGAGGAAGTATCTTCGGTGTTATTTATATAATTTTCAACTAGCTCATTTGAAGCTCTAATATTACTGTGTAGATCTCTTCTAAGGGTCTTGTAGGTTAAGACATCTCGCAATGTAGTCAGAACAAACTGTAAGTCGCTCAGATGACTTGGCATATTGAAGGGATTCTTCGTTTCTTGGTGAGATATGTTGTTTTAAACCCTTCAAAGCTATAATTTTGAATTTTCAATTAAATTATAATATAACCTTTTTTATTTTTGATATATAAAGTCATATTGCTTTTAATTACGCCCCAAAACTTAAGCGATTATTTATCAAAACAATTAAATATGTTGAAAACGTATACTACTAAAAAACACTTCTACGAACAAACACCTTTCGGATGGTATACGTATACCATGATAATTTTTAAAATTGATACTCAAAATCGCTTATTAATTACAAAAAATAGGGAGATGTAACATCGACATTTTGGATATTACAAAAAGACTGCTCAAATATGTTAAATAGTTTAATTATGTTTTATTATAGAAAAATAATTTAATCATAATTAGTTATTTATTTTACTCTACAATATTTGTAATTTATGTAACTTTTAATATAATTTAATTAAATTGTATTTCACTGGAAGTAACATTAATAGGTAAAATTTACAATAATAGTTCAAAATGTCCAACCTCTACTCTCAAAGTCAGCATCTATCCTCATCTGACTGCATCCACTGCTCGGCCTGCATCCAAGTTCATTATGAGTTTGCCGCATTGTGTTGGAGAACGCATAAATATCTTCCACCAACTACTATCATGTTTTGAAAAAGACATTTTGAACAATTATTTGATAAGTATGTAAATGAGATCTTTAAATTGTGTCATTGAAAAGACATGCTATTAAGACATATATCATTTACACTATCGAATCATCGGAAGTGACTTGTGTATATTACATTTTTGTTTCATCCAAAGTGTACACTAAAAATGAAAGATGAAACAAGTTGACACCCTAACCAACTTTTAGGAAGAAAGTCGTTCCTGGAACCGAAGATTCAGTCTGAGTGAAGGCTTAGTGAAAAATATAAACAAACAATGTGTTAATTTCCAAGGTTTCGTTCATTAGTTCACACTCGACAAGTCGACTTTCTCCCGTGACTTTTTGACTTTTTCCTGATGTCGTTTAAGTGGCAAGGCAAGAATATGGTATTGTTTATTAGACAGAACAACCGTTAACTAAGAGGTTGGACTGTGACTTCCAGTAATATCCCTAAAAACTGTATCAGTCTAGGTGAAATTATTCAATCAAAATTAAATCAGTGTAAATATCACATAAGGCTAAAATCCACCAATTTCTGTGAAGCGTCGAAGTTGGTACAATTTCGTTGTTGGTTTTCTTTAGAACTAAAAGTTTATTTTTCAATCTGTTGTATGCATTGTGTGCTCTTTAACATGTAATATACGCTATTTGGGTTTAAGTGTAAATGAACAAAGTCAAGAAGTTAAAATTTTTTTTAATATTAGGCAATGGCCACTTAGGAAAGCCTTCAATGAAACCAATAACATATGTTGGTGATTATCGCATAGACGAAAAAATAATTTCATGAAGTATCAACACATAAGACTTTTATCCGTTTTCTTCAATTAATTACTAGTTTTGAATATTCATTTGTTTTTTATTTTCAAAGAACAAGGAAAACGTCTGATAAATGACGTTGTATATTCCTGGGACGCTTGTCAAGTTCAAAATATATGTCTCACAATAAACTTGGTCTTCTGGAAAAGTAAATACATACACAAGAGTTAGAAATTCAAAGAGCAAAGACGGAATACTTTAAGAACAGCCCATCATCGTTTAATTTGCAGCCTACCCCGTTTGTTCATTATTTATAAGTTTATTTAATGTTCTAAATAATGCAATAAAATAAATTAACCCTCATAGGATGTATCTTCTTACAACAGGATATTCGAATGATTCTCGTTTTTCTTGGTTTGGATCAACATCAGTAAATTATCCTCTCTTCTTCAAGTTTTCGATAATGATCTTTCTCACATTTGATATGGGTACTTTATACTGTTTACATACACAGTTTTACTTAATCTAATTGGTCAAAAGTGAAAGACAAGTGATGGAACGATGGAAGGATTCCTGAATGAAGAAAGGGAAGTGCTGTTTGGACCCCCCCCCCCCTGGAAATTCCAGAAGAGGATCTCGAACCACCCAACTTTGAGGAAGTCCAAGAGGCTATAGAACACCTTGAAAATAATAAAGCACCAGGCGCAGACAGTGTTAATGGAGAACTTTTGAAGTATGGAGGAGAGGAAGTGGAAAGGTTCCTGTACAACCTTATAATGGATATATGGGAAAGTGAGCAAATGCCATATGATTGGTACCAAACAGTAATATGTCCAATACATAAGAAAGGAGATATACTGGAATGAGGCAACTATCGAGGAATATTCCTACTCTCCAATGGATACAAAGTATGATCAAGAATATTATATGAGAGACTGCGACCAGTTGCAGAAAGAGAAATCTGAGTGTACCAGACAGGGTTCATGAGGGGCCGATCAACTGTAGACCAAATCTTTTCGATAAGAACCATCCTGGAGAACACTAGAGAGCATAATATCACCACGCACCATCTCTTTATCGACTTCCAAAAGGCATACGACAGTATCATAAGGGAGGAAATGTAAAAAGCTCTATTAGAGTTAGGAACTCCGTGCAAGTTAGTTCGTTTGATACGAATGACGATGAATAAGATGGAATGTGCTGTTCAAGTACAAGGAGCTCTATCAAGAGATTTTGAGACTTACAAAGGCCTTAGACAGGGTGACAGTCTTGCGTGCCTTTTATTTAATATGGAGCGAGCAGTAAGGAAGTCGGGTTTGCAGATTGGGGTCACTTTATACAATCATTCAGTACAAATACTTGGTTTGGAGGACGATCTGGATATAATTGGAAGAGCCTAGAATCTGTGAGGGAGGCATTTCTTGCTCTCCGGGGGGGCAGCTCAGGAAGTGGGTCTGGAGGTGAACCTGGCAAAACCAAGTACATGGTAGCTGGCCCGCAAGCAGGGGATCGACAGGATAGGCAAATAATAATTGGGGACTTCACATTTGAACAAGTTAAAGAGTTCATTTATTTAGAGACTCAAGTGAACTCCGACAACAATATGCGGCAGGAAATAAATAGAAGATTAGTTGCTGCAAACAAGTGTTGTTTTGAACTCCTGAAGCACTTTAGAAGTTGAAACCTCTCACGCAAAACCAAAGTCCAGCTGTATAAAACCTTAATAAGACCTATTCTGAACTATGCCTCTTAATGCTGGACAATTTCTAAAATGCAGGAAACCCTACTCCAAAGGTTCGAGATGTACACAGTGTAAACATAAAAAGAATCGATTTTACAAGAAAATGATGTAAATACTTTAACACCTTCCTTCATAATTTACTTGTAAAATAACTCAAACTAAATAGATAAATAGAATATTTAAAAGAGTCCTAAATCTTGATTTAACTTCTTAAGTCTTGGACTTAGCACAGGCTTCGTTAAGCCATCAGCAAGTTGACTTTGGGTATCCACTCTCTGGATATGAACTTCTCCCTCTTGAACCTTTTCCCTGACAAAGAAGTGACGAATGGGTATATGTTTTGTACGTTTGTGCCACACAGGGTTCTCTGCTAATTTAATGGCAGCGTTATTGTCGACAAAAAGAGTACCTTCTTTAAATTCAGTCATCTCTTGAAGAAGCCTTTTGAGCCAAACCATCTCTCTCGTACCCTCACTTGCAGCGATGACCTCTGCTTCAGTGGTAGAGATAGAGACTGAACTCTGCCTTTTACTGAACCATGATATGGCACCACCTGAATACATACAGGCAATGCCAGTAGTAGACCTGCCAGTTAATTTATCACCACCAAGATCTGCATCAGAGTAGCATTGAAGAATTCCTCTTCTATGGTTTTTCTTATACAATATTCCAAGTTCAGACGTCCCTTTTAAATAACGGAATATTCGTTTGACCCTGACTATGTCACTATTGGAAGGATTTTCAAGCATTCTTGAAGCTACGTTGACAGAATAAGCAATATCTGGTCTTGTACATACCATCAAATACATGAGTGAACCAACAGCTTCTCTATATTGAAAATTTGTTGTCTTGATGTTTCCATGTTCCTTTTCATTGTATGAATCATCCTTTAAAATCGGAGTGCTAACAGGATGACATTCATCCATCTGGAATTTTTTGAGAAGCCTCCTAATGTAAGAAGATTGGCTTATTTTGATACCTTCCTTGCTTCTGTTAATCTCCAATCCAAGATAGAAATCAGCCAGTTTAGTCTTGATTTTGAACTCCTGTTTTAATTTGTCTAAGAGCTCCATTGCTTCTCTTTCGTCCGAAGCAGCGATTAATCCATCATCAACATATAAACATAACAAAACCTTTTTACCATTAACATCTTTGATAAATAGGCAAGGATCTGCTGAGCTAATTTGAAAACCAATACTAACTAGGAAGTTCTTTATCTTCTCATTCCAACAACGCGGAGCCTGTTTGAGCCCGTATAGGCTTTTATGTAATCTGCAAACCTTCCCTGAGTTGTCATCGAAGCCTTCTGGTTGTTGAATATAGATCTCCTCCTTGAGTTCTCCATTTAAAAATGCAGTCGATACATCAAACTGATAAAGACTCATATCTTCATTTGCAGCAATACTGATTACCGTTCTAACAGTGGTTTGACGAGCAACTGGACTGAAGGTTTCTCCAAAATCTTGACCTTTCTTTTGTGCAAATCCTTTTACCACTAGCCTAGCTTTGTATCTTTCTAAATTTCCATCAAGTTTATATTTCTTGCTGAAAACCCACTTGGAAGGGATAGCTCTTTTATTATGAGGCAAATCACAGATAGTCCATGTTTTGTTCTCTGTTAGGGAAGTCATTTCTTCTTCCATGGCTTTTCGCCATTCCTCAGCTTCCTCACTGTTCATCGCATTTTGCAAGTCCAATGGCACAACTTCACTCCCTTCAACGATGTTGACATAATCATTCATGGATTTAGGTTTATTAATTTTATCCTGACCCCTCAGATTTATGCCTCTTTTCCACACTACATCTTCTATTTCTAAGTCTTCATCTTCTTCTTCTTGAGATTCTTCTTGATCTTCCTCATATTCTTCTGGATTCTCTTCTCCTTCCAAAGGTATTACTTGAGATTCTCCTTCATTTTCCTTATGTTCTTCTGGTTCCTCTTTATAATAAATGTCAATACCTTTACATTCCATTGGATGAAATGAAGATTTTCCACATATCGGTGCTTTGAGTGACTCCTGGAATATGACATCTCTTGATCTAATTAGTTTATTATTTTTGAGAAGACTCGGTATCCATTGTCCCCATCATATCCAACAAGTACTCCTTGAGTAGCCTTTTTATCAAATTTTCTTCTATTTTCTTTAGGTATATGGACCCAACATTTGGATCCTATAACACGAAGATTTTTGATTCCCGGTTTTATACCCATCCAATGTTCAAATGGAGATTTACCTTTTTCTGATGATGGACCAGTTCGATTCAATATATAGGCTGAAGCATTAATCATCTCTGCCCATAGCTCCTTAGGTAGAGATTCTTCTCCTGAATGCATGAGGGCTCTTGCAGTTTCTACAATGGTGCGATTTTCTCTCTCAGCACAGCCATTTTGCTGTGGTGTGTATGGCATAGTATATCTGACTTCAATACCTTTTAATTTGAGGAAGTTTTCTACTCTTTCATTTTTAAATTCTCCGCCATTGTCACATTGAATGTACATTACTTTATGACCTAATTGGGTAACTTCTGCTAAAAATTCCTTTAATTTTTGAAAGACTTCATCCTTGGTTTTAATAAAATAAACTTTTCTAAATTTTGAAAAATCATCCTTAAATACCAGAAAATATTTAAATCCACTTTTCGAGGGTATAAAAGGACCACATACATCAGTGTTTATAACCTGACCAGTCTTCTCAGCTCTTTTCCGACGTCCAAACTTGAGTCTATGAGCTTTTCCCTTTATGCAGCCCTCACAGAGTTCACCATCAAGAGTTAAGTCTAAATTAAGTTCTCTTTTAATTACTTCCTTCACATGCCGTTTGTTTTGATGACCCATCCTTTCATGGTAAAGCTGTAATAAATTATTGTCTTTGACAGGAGTAGATATATTGTTATTTTCTGACTTACAGCTCTCTGTTGTGGGTACTACCCTAATGGCTAGATTATAGAGACCACTTCCAATTTGACGATTCCCTGACACAAGAGTTTCATTACCTTCAAATAATTTACAGCTAACTGCAGTGGATTCAAATTTACTCTGTGGTCTATGATCTTGAGCTGCTAAAAGAGAAAAAAGATTCTTAGAAATACCTGGAACTAGCCAGACATTAGTGAGTTTAAGTCTCTTCCAATGGCCGTTAGACGCAGCTTCAATTAAAATAGATCCCTTACCAAGCGCCTTGACTTGAGAGCCATTAGCCGTAATAATTACATGGTCATCTGTAAATGGATCAAAACTTGTGAACCATTCTTTTCTACTACATATATGATGTGTTGCTCCATTGTCCACATACCAAGCATCACTATTAGTCTCTGATGCAAAAACTTCTGAGGTAACTGTTAACAGAGTTGCACCTTCACTTGAATTATTTTGAGCAAATTTAGCTTTAGCAGGCTTAGGTGGTTTGCCATCAGCAAGCCAAAACCGGCATCTCTGAACTGTGTGACCCTTTTTATCGCAGTAGTTGCAAATTATTGAGGTATTATAAGAATTAGTATTTCTATTCCGAACATGCTTGAGAAATTGAGATGTGGTCCCCTTAGCAACCAAAACTTCTTCTGAACCCACAGACTAACTTCTTACAGACGGATTCTAAGAAGAACTTTTGGGCCAGTTTTCAGAGACAACACTAGGAAGCTGAGAACCAATTCAGAGCTCGCACAGCTATATCAAAATACAAATATTGTAAGATATATTAAAATTGTAAGGCTCCGATGGGCAGGGCATGTGGCGAGGATGAATCCAGATGAGGTCCCTAAAAAACTATTAGAGGAAAAAGCAAGCCGGCAAAGCCTTGTTCATCAGAAATTGTTAGTGACGATTCGTTTCCTATTAGACCGTCCAACCCATCCTTCAGCCTTCCTCTACTAATGCTCGTCGAAATATTGCCAATGTCTCTTTCGGCAACCGAATGTCTTTTGAAAAAAACAAAAAAAAAATAATAAAATTAAACAAGGGACACCCAAATGGAAAGAGGAGGAGAGGAAGGCCTCGACTTCGTTGGCTTGATGATGTAGAGGACGATCTTCGGACTCTGAGTGTTTCAGGATGGAGAAGGGCAGCCGAAGATAGGTCCGAATGGAAGAGAATTGTAGAGTTGGCCAGGGTTCTGCAAGGACCATAAGCGCCATAACATGATGATGATGAAAATTAAATAAAAAATACAAAAGGCTCGTTTGATCGATACTTGGTTAATCGAATACCGACAACAACAACAACAACAACAACAATGGCGCTACGGTCCATGCAGAACCTTGGCCTCTTCCACGATTCCCCTCCATTTGTTTCTGTCACCAGCTGCTCTCCTCCAATACCTCACACCAAGTGTCTTTAAGTCTGTCTCAATATCTTCCCTCCAGCGCAATCTAGGCCTTCCTCTTTCTCTCTTGCCTTCGAGTGTAATCGAATACCGATTGTAATTATATCTATTAATATCAAATTTTAAAGTTAGTAGAGATTTAAAAAATAAATTTTTAAGCCTGATAACAGACTTGTCTTAAAATTTAACGAAGGCTGAAAAAGAACTAGATTAAGGATCTCCTTGTCTAACCCATAAGGTAGTGTCACGCCTGCAGATTGTGCCCCAGAGTGCCGACTCCCTCATGTCTTACATGTCTGTTATATTTAATGTTATATTAAATTCGCTGGTTGTATACAAAGCAATATACAATAGCGAAAAAAAAAAAAAAAAAAAAAGAGCAGAGACTTAAAAATAATCTCATCAGTTTTATCAACTAAAGCGAATTTTACTCCTGAGATAGATCGCTCACTGGAACAGTAGACAATAAAATTTTGGTAGTTAGTATCTGGACAGAATTTTTAAATTTATATGTGGCAGTATTTGGATAGATTTTTTTATTTATTTATTTAAGAGATAATGCTGGTAGTGCAACTTTTAATTACATTATTCATACAAGAATGGACAAGTGCAGTTTTTTCCAAATTCAACAAAAGGTTATTGTGTGATGATATCATCATTTCCCATAAGTATAAAAACTCACCAAGTGAATACAACTAATAAATTAATAAATGCACATTAGAGAATGAGAAAATTCACTGTATAACTATCTGAGAACGTTTTAATGAGCATATTCCAGTTTGAATATTGAAACGGAAAAAATTGATAAAGTTACTTAATGACCTTTACCTCCAATCAGACGATATACGATCTGATGCATTTAATGTACAAGTGATAAGCGATAATTTCGAAGTGAACTACAAAAAGGCCATTTTCTCAAAATTGTGACTTCAATAATGGGTTTCGGAGTTATTTATCTCTATTTAATTTTAAATCATAATGCAAAAAAAAAAAAATATGAAGAAAATGACGTTTTTAGTTTGAAAAACCAATCAATGACTTCCATATAAAAATATTTTCTCTGTTCAGTAAATAATATAGAATTTATGTATTGATGATCAAGGAGAGAAAAAAAAAAAAAAAAAGTCAGCGATCGTTTAAAATTATTTTTATTTTATATAATGATTTGATTACATAATATTTAATTATTATATGTAAATTAATTCTATTCATATTAAGAATTTATGACCACAGGGACAAATATCATTTCCATATCTTTATGTAGTTTCCTCCATGATATTTTCTCTGGCTATAAATCCAAATACAGACTGATGTTAGTGCATTATATAATATTAAAAATCAATTAATTGCAATCAGCGGTGTGAAAATCCTCCTTTTATCAGAAAATAATTTATAAGTAATTGTTGTTTTACTCCCTCATTCCTCTAGGCATAGAGCTCTTTCCTAAAAAAAATTAACAAATGTATCACATTTGCAGATACTAGATGGATTTTTATCTGTTTCTGTCGGCGGTGTTTGCAATAATATCGATACGGCTGCTGCTTCCAAATAGAATGAGCTGGATAGCGAGGAAGATCCCAGGGCCCACAGCCTACCCGATAGTTGGCAACATTTTCAACTTCATCGCTATTGGATCAAGTAATGATACCAATTAAAGCAATTTAGTAAATTCTCTGTTCAATCTATTTTATTCATAAATAACTTAATGTATATGTAAATATATATATATTAGAGGTGGGCCGACTAGTCGATAAAACCAACTGATCGGCCACTTCTGTAGTCAGCGTTTGGTAGCCCGTTTTATACATTTGCATTTCTAATCTTCAATATAAGACGATTGAAATAAAAACTAGGTCTTTATTGATTATAGTTTTTATTTTAGATTCATCTTTAAAGCCATTTAATCCAATTCATTCACCTTTCCTTCATCTTCATTCATTCATCACATTCAATTTATTCATTCATCTTAATTCATCTTTACTGCCATTTAACCCAGGATTTTTTTGTAATAAATTATCCAGCCAAGAAAGATTATGTTATTAGCAATAAATTAATTCCATAACTTCTACAATAACCTACCATCTTATTTTTTTGTTGGTTACTGGTTTATGACTAGTTTTGGTTTTGTTTCATATTCAAAAAATAATAATTATTAATTGAAATTTTATATAGAGCAAGGGGAAGTGCTATTTTAGTATTTTTCATATTACAATCAAATGTGATAGAGATTTTTGTGTTTACAGATTTTTACATATTAAAGATTCGTTTCGATAAGATGTTTTTCGGAACGATTGAATTCTAAATTTAATAATTAATTATCTAAGCTGACTTTTGCTCTATTTTAAAAAAAAAAAAAAAAAAAAAAAAAAAAAAAAAAAAAAAAAAAAAAAAAAAAAAAAAAAAAAAAAAAAGAAAAAAAAAAAAAAAAAAAAAAAAAAAAAAAAAAAAAAAAAAGGCTCAAACCAGCCCGTTTGCTAAAAACAGAATAAAAAATATAAGACAAACAATAACCTTTAGCTACATGTACATATGGCTATAAAGCTATAAACGAATTGGCTGGCCTCAGCCGATTATGTCAACTGAAGCAATAATCAGCTTGGCCGACTTGTCAGCTATTTTACCACCCGACTAGTCGGCTAGGGGCTACGCCGAGTCGTAGCCGGTTCATCTGTAATATATATATTTCTACAATTTAAGTATCTATTGTTAGTGAAGTTGACAGTCTCAGCTTGGTAACCACTTAGATAGGTGACCAAACCATACCAGCCTAAAAATCAAGTTTTTTCCTTGAGTTAAGGTAGGTATTAGAAAGACAAAAAGAAAAAAAAATTGAAAGCAATCTTGAAAACATTTTTGTTGATCAGTTACCAAAATAACTCAACTAGATGATGTCATAAATTTAAAATAGTAAAAATTAAATTAAATTAAATATTTTGGATTTTTTCTTATTCAACTTTTTCAACTATTCATTGGTCTCTTTGAAATTTTTAATAAATTTTTTGAAGAAGAAAGTAATAAAAAATTAAATTAATAATAAATATCTTAGGTAGGGAGTAAAAATACTTACCTCTTTCAAATTCATTACTGCCAACTTCAGTCAGCTACAACTATAAAAAAAAATTTTAATAGGGCCAAGGTATAAGGTATAATAATGATAAATGCTGTATTATTAAATTTTGTAAAAATCATTCATTTTTGTAAGTTATATAATTTTCATTAGAGGCTCCAGAAGATTGGAAAAGACATATGAAAAGATATGGATACACATTTCGACTTTGGTTTGGAACTCAGTTGCACGTTTGCCTGGTTGATCCAGATGATATTCAAGTATGTAGTTCATACAAGATAAATTAGATAAATGTATGTAATGAATTCCTATTTATCATTAAGATTTCTAAGATATCAAAATTTTTTTTTGATTTATAAATAAATAAAAGTAAATAGATTCATAATAGATTATTTACTATCTAAAATATTGCTTAGTTTTTTTGTTTTCGTTGTGTGTTTTATATATATATATATATACTAAGTCCAAAGGAAGAGTGGTCAGCTTAATAATACAAAAAACTGCATACCTCAATTTTTTCAGTCCAGTCTTCTCTGTTGGTAGCCGCTGCTCTTCAATTGTGGATTCCCAAGATGGACCTGGCATCTGCTGTCACTCCATCGATCCATTGGAGCCAAGGTCTTTCTTCTCTTTTTGTCCCATAAATCATGGATCATTCTAATTATATGAAACTTGTTCTAGTAGAGTCTTGTCAGCTCAGTGTTCGTTCTCATCCTCCAGATTCCATTAGTGCAAATTAGGCGATAAATTATCCACTCAAACCTTAGGAAAAAAGCTTCCTCTGAACTGGGGAATTTAGTGAATTTAATAGGTGTATGAAAACTTTGGCTGCTCACTGTGTGAATAAGCTATTAATGAAGAGGAGAAATGTTTTGTGATTGAGAAATATACATCCTGATAAATATAATAAGAAATAAAAAACATTAGGGAGAAATATAGCTTACAAAATATCAACATAATTAATGCAAGTGTAATTATATATTTCAGTTTATAAAACAATAATAGTAAAATGATATTTAAAAAAAAAAAAAAAAAAAAAAAAAAAAAATCTACGTTCATTATTATTAATTTCTTAATAAAACAATATTTCTTTTATAAATTTGAACTAAAAAGACTTGATTTGTTTTCTTTTAAAACACAAATAAACAAGGTAAATGTAACCAATTACTTGGTTGGTTACTATAGGATGAATAAGAAATATTTTATTTGAAATAAGTTTAACACTAAATTGTTTTGATTTTTATTGGACCTGATAATATTTTATGAAAGATTGAGTAATTTTTTTAAAATTTTTTTTGTAGGTGATAAGAAGAAAGAAACATGACAATAGTGACAAGAGTGTTACTGAAGTAGATGCTGAGTATGGTTTGTGATACATAAATATAACATAATTTGCATAATTTGTATAATTTATTGTGTGTGCTGTAAATCATCTTTCAATGTTGACAGGTATAAAAAAGAAGATAGCTTTCTTAAACCTTCTTTTTGAAATGAAACAGGATAAAGTTTCCACTTTTGAAATTGATCAAGATATATTAGATGAAGTTGCTACATTTATATTTGCAGTTAGTTTTTGAAGGATATATTTTATAAGATGTATATATTCAACTTTTGGTTATGTGTGTGAATGAATGATCAAATAGAAACTTTCTTGAATCTGAACTGAACGAATTCATATAACGCTTTTAAGAAAAATCATGGTTGTAAGATACCCTCTGCTAGTATAATTTCTACAGATACATTCATAAATATTCTTTTCAGGCATTATTTATGATCTTGAAAAAAACAAAAACAATATCATCCAAATTTCCACTGTTTTAATTGTTTTTGGTACTGAATTTATTCAAATTTGAAAATAATAAGGAATTATTAAGACACTAAGAAAAAATATGGAGCTTAATATATCGGTCTATTCAAGATACTCAGTTGCTTTGATTGGAAATAGCTGATTTTAGTGTAAGTGGGATCCATATGTCCTACGGTCTGTTCTCGCCCTTGGATCTGAATATACTTCTATGCAGTTTTTGTTTTATCTGTGGGCCCTATTTATTTTTTCCCTTCAATTATGCAAGTATTGATTACTCTAATATGTGATATAACATAAATAATAATAAACTTTCAAATTTGTCTTTGTGCTGAGTCTTTTTTCAAAAATTAAAAATATTTTCAGTCACATTCAATTACCAAAATTCCCACTAACATCAATAGTAGTTTCATTACATTTTTAACTTTTGTTCATACAGTTTATCTCTATTGAAATGTTAAATTGCATTTTACATAATTTTATTAATCAATAACACTTTTTTTTTTTTTTTTTTTTTTTTAATAACTAATTCATAAATTTTATTCAGGTCTTCTCCTGTTTCTCCCTTTTATTAAAAAAAAAAAAAAAAAAAAAAAAAAAAAATACTAATAACAATAATAGGACAGATATAGCCCTCTTTCTGTCTAGAGATTGTGTATACATTTTTGTCATTCAGTGCACAATGGGATAAGTATGTCCCACCTCATATTTGCTAGCATTTAGTTATTATAAGGAAAAAATTATTGTTCTTTCAATATAAAAAATTATAAGTTCTTGGAACTATTTCATTAAAAATATTTTTAAAATTTTAACATAATAAGGTCTGTCCTATAAATGGTTAAGCTTATGATGCTGATAGTAGAAGTAAGTATGCACCAATTAGGTACACTTTGGTGCCACTACTTAAACTTCTCATCTATAATAATCATTAATATTATTTATTAATTTGGTATTAATAAATATATTGCATGTTCATTAATCTTAGTACTTCAATAATAATGTTATTCCTTCACAAATTCACAGGAGCAATTGTATCATGAGGTGTCAAGTATAATCCAAGGAATTGAAGAAACATCAATGGAGGATTATAACAAAATGGCCTATTTAGATCGAGTCATCAAAGAAAGTTTAAGACTCTATCCACCAGTGCCGATAGTGGGACGTGAGGCCACCGAAGATGTTATCCTTCCATCTAGTAAGTTATCTTTATGGGCAATAAAGTAACTTAATTGATCATTTAATTTCAATCTAAAGTATTCTTCTATGAGTATTTACAACAGATGTGAGTGTAATTGCACATTTAGTACGTTTGTATTTTTCAGTTTACTAGAATTTGGTGGAAAGATTTTTGGTTATTGTGTACATGGTTCAATAAATTATAGCTTATACATACCAGATTACAAAATAACACTAGATCAATCTAAATTCTGGGAACTGTGAGGATCAACAAAATAATTGAATAGCAAATGTATTAGGTTCTTTTGATCTGAAGTCCTTTCAACTACTATAAATGCACCACATTATATCATTAACAAAACCTTACATAATGATCTTTATATACATTCCATACCCTATTATATACAATTTTCCATAAAAATCTTTCCATCTATGCCAACTCTCTGACTCAATGATCAAGAAGGAGTTCTATTTGATCTTAGAACATGAAGAGAAATGCTAGAGAGAAGAAGTGCCGTCGAGCAAGGTGGAGTCTTGCCGTATTTTCTATTTTTATTTCCTTATTAATGAATAATATTACAGATTTTACATATTGTATATATTTTATTTTAAGACCCTATTGCATTTAGATGTTACTTATTCTTTCTTGGAAGAGAGTATATCAATTCTAAATAAAGAAATATAGAAAGAAATGGATTTAATATTCGATGGGTGAATAATTATTTATGCTTTAGACTTTATAACTAATAATATTCGATACTTTGTAATTATGTGATGAACATAGAAACATGCTGATGACTATGGTAAGATCTATGCTCTATAATTATCTATACTAACAATAATTAACTACATCTTAGCATATCATACTATCTCTTTTGTATCATTCTATTAGATAATGGAGCTTCCTAATCATGGACATTGTTGCAGATGGTTACACAGTTCCAAGAGGAGCTCAGATCCAGATGTTCATATATACATTACACAGGAGAGAAGATATTTTTCGGGATGCAGACAAATTTAACCCTGACAGATTCCTTGAAGAACAGATAAACCCATACTCCTACATACCATTCTCAGCAGGTCCAAGAAATTGCATTGGTAATATTATTACTGAAATAAATATTCAAGTACCTTTCTGCTTTAGATCTCAATTTTATCATATACATACATTTATAATAAACACATAGGGTATGAAAATTTCTTCATTTAATTTAGTTAGATTTTATAGAGGAAATTCATAAAGTACGTCCCATCACCCACAAAGAATATACAAAAAAAAAAAACTTGTGCAATTTTTAATAATTGAATTAAAATTAATTAGAAAACATAGCAAATTATAATTTAAAACAGTAAAATTTAATTTAATTTAAAACTGTTATAAATTTTACAGATTATTAATTTTACTGTTTTAAATTATATTTTGCCATGGTTTATAATTAATTTTTAATTTAATTATTAAAAATCTCACAGATGTATTTTATTATATTCTTTGTGGGTGATGGGATGTACTTTATGAATTTCCTCTATAAAATCTAACTAAATATTTTCCCCAAAACATTCATAAAATTGCTTTTATTTTGTTAATATTTTTTTCAGGTCAAAAATTCGCGATTATGGAAATGAAGGTGATAATTTCTAATTTAGTACTGCAATATAAAATAAAATCTGTGGGAGAAGTAGTACCAAGTCCAAACCTGCTTCTTCGCTGCCAGAATGGGCCTTACATTAGTTTAACATCTCGCGATTGAAATTAGTTACATGCTTTATTTTAATTTTTAAAACATGCACTTTTATATATTGCAGAACATTGCTGTTCTTGAAATAAAAAACTTTTAACTTTGTTACTCTTGTCCATTATCTTCAGATTTTCACCACTTTTATTTTTGACATTTTAGAGGTAATGTGATATGAACTATGTAATGTTGAAATGTAAGACTAGAAAAAAAAAAAAATCAAATTTTTAAAATAAATAAATAAATTCTTATTATATGTTCAATTTATTTGTAATACTCAATATTATTTTTTATTTTTCCTACAACTTTCCACTACATAATTATGTAACCAAATTTTTATATCACTAATTTCAATATTTTTATAACAATATTAATATGACTTTGTTTATGTTAATATTAATGTTGTAATTATTACCTGCTTCCCGAAATAATGTTCGAAACTAGTTTTCATTTATTTTTTTTAAATTGCTGACTTTAGTTTGCATATATCGATTCTGTCTCTTCAATGCAATTGATTTTTAATATGCTGGATTTTTTATTTTTATTTTTCTTCCTGCTTTGTGCCCTAATTTGTGGAGTAGCCCCTCACCATCTCCTAAATTATTCTCAATCCTGAGCCATTTTTTCATTTCTGGCAGAGAATAGCCCCTTTTGCCTCCGAGCCCCTCAAAGTAACCAATACACCTAGGCCTAAACTGTAAGCAAAGAAGCTTAATTGAGATTATTCAAGTCAGTGTTTCTTTCAGTGCTTTTGAATGGATATGAAAGTTACAAGACAAGCATGTTAGTAAGATATGAGGTTTATACCAAAAGTAGTTGGTTAAATCAGGAGAGAGAGCAAGTGCAGAATTAGACCGTTTGGGAAATGTTAGGAGTGAGACCTGGCCAGAGGCATTGTACAGGAACAACAGCTTAAGTGATTCAACATCATCTTCATAATGGGCGATAAATGTAGAGACAGGTGGCTATTGCAAGCATGATAACAGGGACAGGGAACAGTTGGCAGATTAAAAAAATTAATACATAATAAAGTACATAGAAAAAAATAGTATTTATTTTAATTTTAAGGAATTTTAAATGACTATCATATAAACAAATTCTAAATTCCTGGCTTCTATTGAAAAAATACGAAATTTCTTATTTTTAAAACAATACTTTCGATGTATTAGTGTGATGGGCAATTGTTTTAATGGACTCTATACTTCTTTAAAATACCAGTGAATATATAAATGTGTTTTTAAATACGAGAGTAACTTCCCGCGGAAATTTTGGAGATCATAAAACTTTATGAAGAAAAGTGAAACTCCCCGAGTACATTCTCGGAGCAAAGTCTCTGAAGAATAACCTTCATAACGTTTACAAGCATTTATTTATAACTCAGATAGCGATATTGAATTATAACTAATTTATTTAATTATTATAAAATGTACATGCTTAAAAAAACAAATAACAATAGATTGTTATTGAGAATAAATTAATGTGTTTCGAATTCAATAGTCAAGATTAATTGTTATTGAACATCAGAAGAAGGATCGATAATTGTTTTATAATCCATCATGATTGAACATGAAGATAGTTTAAGTACAGGCCCATTCCTATAAACAGAGAATTTTGTGTTGGCGACTGACTCTAGATAAATTACAGGAAACTATAATAGAGTGGCCAGAAGAAACGAAAATGAATGTGCATCAACAGTCAAAATAGCAAGATAATGAATGTAGCTAGAAATAAGGAGAAAGCAAGGTTACACTAATCATGGAACAATTTTCTATTTTCACTTTGGAAGAATAGACCAAGAAGTCATAGGCGTACGCAGGGGAGCACACTGGGGCCATCTCCCCACTAACACCGCTCAAAACTCTATTTTATGTCGCGGGTTATTAGAGAGCATTATTCAGTCGATTGTAAAGTGCAAACTATTTCAATACGCTAATTTATTTTTCATTAAAAGTTTTATATTTCAAGTCATACTGTGTGGTGTTCAAGTTAAGGTATATAATATAAAATATTAATAAATAAAATATTAAGGAGGAAATTCAGAATTTAAATTCTTAAAACTTAAATTTGATTAATTCAATTTTGCGCAAGGGAATTGCAAAACTGCCATTATGATATGATAATAGAAGCCTTTGGAAATATAGATTTGAAGGCAAAAGTGCAATTCCCTTGCGCAAAATTAAGATATTGATAATTTTGAATTTAATGAAAGACCCACAACAAAGATTTTAAGGCTTACAGGGAAAATCTTAGTAGAAAAACTTTTAGAATTAAATAGTTATTTAATATAAAACTCTAATAAATAAAATCGAAAGGATGAAATTGGAAATAAATCATTAACTTTTAAAATTTGAAGCCTAAATCTTTGAATTTGAATAATACAATTTCGCGCCAGGGAATTGCAAAACTACTATTGTGATATAATAATAGAAGCCTTTGTCAATATAGATGTGAAGATAAAATTGCAATTCCCTTGCGCAAAATCAACAAGATATTGAAAATTTTGAATTTAGTGAAAGGCCAGCAACAAAGATTTTAAGGCTTATGGTAAATAATTAGTATTTTTTTAATTTCAATTTATTGGGGTTGGATAGTTCCATACAGTCAGATATAATCTTTTTGATTACTTAGTAAAAATTGAAAAAAAACATTTACTTAATTATGTTTTAAATGAATTTTTTATTGATATAAAATAGTTCAATATGTAGCTTATCTCATCTCTTCCGCTTAGTGATATTATTTCTTTATATGTAATGTTGTTATTCTTAAGGTCTTCAAAAAGTTTTTTTCTATGAGATGTATATGCCTTACATTCCACAACGATATGGTGCAAAGTTTCTCGGTTATCGATACGGCCGATTCCGAAATTCCGATACGGTGCGAATAACTGTTACAATTTAGTAGGAAGACTTCTAGATTTCATAAAATTAAAGACGTTTCTAATCGGCTGGTAATATCTAATAACTGATCGAATATCTGATAATTGATAACTAATCTAAGAAAAATGCCAACATAAAAAACAAAATTATTCGACCCCGGTGTCTGTGACATGTTAACAAGTGGACCATCTAGCTTAGACATTACATGTCACATTACATCTAGCTTCGGATAATTCTGATTAGAGCCATACTAAACTTAATAAACTTTTTTTAGGGGATCAGGTAAAACTAACATTGATTTAATATTAAAATTTGAAATGATTCTTCTAAATTTACGTGAATATTAAATGACAAATTTAAAGAAATTATGAAAAAATAGTTATTCATTAATTGAATGGGTCCGCCGAAAAACGTTCTAAGCGACAAAACAAATTTTCAGTAATCAGTGAAAGAAAATCATAATCTAAAGTTCTTGTTAGTTTTGTAAGTTAGATTTTTTTTTTCACCTTGTAATTTGCTATATTTACATGTATAATGACATGATGGATTGCTATATCATACTATAACGTACTATTTATTATCCTTTAAAATCGCCACTCCGGAAATTTTGTCGCTAAGAACGTTTTTAGGCGGACCCATTCAATTATAATCCTAAAAATATGATTGATACTTAAAATATTTTAAATGCTTATTGTACAATATTTTATTATTTTTACACTAAGGGTCATATTATGTAAATTTTATTACTTTTATGTGTTTATTAAATTGTTAAATATGTAGTTATCATTTCGATAATTCTGCCAAAGAAAGTTTTATATTAAATATATAATATTAGTACATGATTAAAAGTAATGTATTTTATTAAATTAAAACTTATTATTAATAAAAAGTGTACCTTTTTTAATTCAGTTATAACTTTATCTTTTAGTTTATTATTTAAAATAAATTTATAAAACGAAAGAACCACCCTTTGGAGTTTTGAGCGCGAGCGCCCTATTTAAGGCCCCAGTGTGGGGAGGTGCCAGAGATGCATAGGCATCCCGTAACTAAATTGAAATGTACTATTAAAATATAAAATAAACTGAATTGAACAGAAAAGACCTAAACTGAATAAATTAATCATATATGTTAATGAAAACTAATATAATATAAGATAAATAGCAAAAAATTGAATTCAAAAACCTATGAACAGATTTTTAAGGATGTATTCAGCATGCACATTAAATGTCGGTCTACTATCTATGATTACACCTAAGGATTTAAAAGATTCTGCCCAGTCTGAAATTAAATGAACTGAGCTATTAATTTCAGTGTGTGCTTATTTTTTTTTTTTCGGGGAGCACTCCCAAGCCAGCACCCGTTAATAAAAAAGGGTGCGCACGCCTATGCAAGAAGTGTACAACAGGATTCAAAAAGCGAATATCCTGATGGAAAAAAAAGAAGTAGGGAAGAGCAAACTCCACATCTTTAAAGAAGTGCGTCTCCCCACATCATTATTAGGCAGTGAAAGTTGGATTACCCAAGAGAAGCATTTAAGTAGGATTACGGCTGCGGAAATGATATCATTGAGGTTGAAAATGTTGGGTAAGACCAGAAGAGACAGAATTAGAGAATACAAGACTTATAAGCTTAAGTTAACTTTACAGAACCGACAACTTTAATGGTCGGATTCTTTTGAAGAATAGGAGAAGATATAGTCCCAAGAAAACGCATGGTAGCAATGCCAATAGTCTGGAGATCACGAGGCAGAATTATTTTGAGCATTTCTAACATCTAGGACAGGAAAGAGGAAAAAACTTAATCGGGGTGAAGGTGCATAAGGAACCGAGGTGTGTGTTGTAAGAAGATGGAAGGACCTCCATAGCTGAAGTAAACTAATAAGGAAGGGGAAGAATAATAGTAATAAATAATAATAATGCGGGATTCTCCTAAAAAATTTATTTCGTACGAAGAGATCCTACTTCGCATGGTATATCATATAATATCATATATAATAAATGATTAATTGTATTGGGTTGTCCAACATGAATTGTTTGTATTTTTAAATTTTAATATTTAATGAGAATCAAAGCTTTGATTTTTGATTCGCGGCAAAACATTTAAATTCTATGAATATGATCCATTAATTCTTTATTTTCTAACAGCATTGGTTGTTTTGGACTTGTAGTCATACAGATTTTATTGCTGTTCATTGGGACTTTACGTCCTTATCCACTCCAACTAGGGCAGGAAGGACGGGTAATCCTACAGGTTACCAACCTATTATAGCCAGGGTAAGAAGGTCGAAGTTTATTCAAACCCATGACCATCTGAACCGAGCGCGCTAAGACTCTCACTCCAGCTAGCTCGGTCATCGAGTCCCTCATACAGATTTTGGTTTCATTTCAAACGTAAAAATGAAATCAAATGATTTCTAAATAAGTTTATTTTATAAATTTAAACTTGTTAGTTCTCCTACTCTGGCAGCAAGGGATATCAATTTAGTTTTTGACGAAGGGATTTATAATGAAAAGACATTTCTTCATTGGTTTATAAATTTTCTTCAGGAGATTAATCAAACATGCTAAAAAATAGAGTCTTCATCCGAAGAAATTAATGTTTTTTTTCTCTATCAATTCAACATCGTAGTCCCATAATTTTTTTTCGGATCTTGGATAACATTATGCAAGAAAAATTGCTTAGAAATGATTTATATTTATAACATACTTTTCCGAATTCATTTCATCGTGTGACCATAACTTTTTAAGATCTGTCATTGGTTAGTTGGAAAAAGAATTCTGTTTAAAAATATGAGAAATATTTTGAATAAAATCTGTTTGATCTTTTTATTACTTTTTTAATTTACTTCGTTCCCTAAAACGGGCATCTAATGTGGGACAACCCTATAACTTGTTTTAATGTTGGTAAATCGCATTTTTGTTTTGATTTATGTTGTTTATTAATTATTTTAATACATAAACTGTTTTGTAAGAAAAAGAGTGACCGTTTTGAACTATTTGCAGAAACTGTGTAAAAATATCGGTTTACAGCTGTAAAATCTTTTACAGCGGCCCTTAATCAGGATCCGAAGTATTTTTTTTTAAAAAAAAAAAAAAAAAAATCATCCATTTTTTTTTTAAATCAATATGTCTTTTGGCTGGTAATTTATGTTTTTTTGAACAGAAATTTTGTTGAAGATATTTTTATATAACGTTTTTCGCTAGCAGAGTTGGGAAACATTTAATCGAAGCTATTTTACATCTAATTTCCTGTAATCAACCCTCTAATTTAATAATGGTTAAATATTTCAGTCAAATAATCATTATTTCACTAAAGTCCTTATGACCTTCCTTTTAGAAGCTATATTGATTTGAATCCAAAGAGGCACTTTTTTTTTAAAACATTTTTTAAGTGTAGGCACTTTTTTTACGGTCTAGCTTTGTTGGTGTTACTTGGTTCGGAAATTTGCTAACAGTTATATATATTTTGTTACATAACATTTGTCCCTAGGGCTGTATTGGTTCGAATTAAAAAAATCACGTTTGAAATCCATACTTTCTCTCAACTTTGTTTATTTGGAAGAATGGTGAATTGTTAATTTAATTTAATTTTTCATTGAAGTAATTTGATCCTTTTAATTCTAAAATGTAAATTGGAAAAACAGTAGATTATAGATAGACCTATCAATTTTCCCAATCAGATATAATTTTCAACATTTTCATTTAAACCAATATAGCTCCTATACGGTAGGTCCTTGCGACAAACCTTATATATATAAAAAAATTTTCAGGAGAATATTGGTACATGATTTATAATATGATATTTAATGCTTTTATACCGCCACTAACAACAAATCAAACCAGTCCAAAATTGTTGAAACAGTGTAAAAATACACGAGAGGCAGAGTTTTGAACGAAAATAGCAAGTCTGAACCAGTGTGCTGTAGGCTGTGGTTTGAACTTTCTTGGCCTTGGACTGGACCGGATTTGTTAAATCATCTGAGGCACTCGTACGTTAGCACGAATTCAAGTTGTCAGTGGTTAGATGAAAAGAAGAGAGTAGAGTGCACAAAATATGCGATTATTTTTTACTTCATAACTTAGGAGTAGCTAGAAGGTAAAACGGGGGTGAGATTACGGTAGTGGGAAGGGGAGAAATTTATGGGTTTTTCGATTATATCTCAAAAATGGTAGACTCTAGAAAATAATGTTACCAATAAAAATTAAAGCTAATTAAATTTCCTATAAAATTGATTTTTTATAAATATTTGTCGGGCTTCCAACGGGTTTCATGATATACCTTATTGAATATAGATAATGGGGAAAAAAATGTTTACCTCACTTTTTATTAAACATTTTTTTGTAGTACCTTTCATGATCATTTCTCAGAACAAATATCAGAATAAAAGTTGTAGAACATTAAATGTACTTTAATTTCATATATTATTTTATGGCACTTGAAAAATCATTACTTTTGACACTAACAGAAATCATGCCTCTAAACGGTCTGATTGTTGCCAGAGAGTAGAATCAGGTGAATTACATTCTTACGTGTAAAGTCAGAAAAAAAAGTCTACGTACACTTACAGAATTTATTATATTCATGTTAAATTAAGGTTTTCCAAAAATAAAATTATTTTATTCTGAGATAGTTTATAACTAATTCGGTTTTCGGTTTCATATAAAAATATGTCAACAATTTTCATTTTACAGCTCTATACTAAATAAAAACAAACCACACTATTACAAACGTCTACATATACATGTAGAGAAAGAATTGAATTAGGATTGGAGTAATCGCAAAATCAGTTCAGTATCATTCATTTTGTTAGTAAGAGTCGAAAATAAACAAAATTTACAAGCTATTGAATTTGAATGGAATGAAAAGCTTGATTCGGGAATAAATTTCCTAATTGAACTAGAAACTATTATTAAATCTCATAACGAAGGATCTCATCTGTGTGAAATCGTAAAGAAACTTGAAAAGCCCTTTCTTTATGTGCGAAGACAGTAATGAAAAATCACAATTTAATTAATCATATATTTATTTATGGTTTCACAACCGGTAGACCTCAAAAACTTGCAAACAAAAAACTGTTTAAGATTTGGATCAAAATGTTGCTGATGATAGGAGAATTAATGTGCATCCAATAACTGCAATAAATAAATAAAGAGAAGGTTATTGCGACGTATTGATTTTTTTATTGGGTCGCATGGCGAAAGAAAATTATCTAAAAATGAAAAAGAAAAAGCTATTGGAATTCACTAATTTACCTGAAGGTAAACATTGAAATTATTGAAACTTAGTCTATTTTAATTGAGAATAAAAATTTAATTCGAATAAAAATTCATTTAAGAATGATAAACCTGGTAGGGTACGGAATAAAACAAATGAAAGTTAAAACAAAAAAATATTGTATGACATTGAATCATGGGTGGTGGGTGTCTTATGGTTTGGGGAGGTATGTTTACTGCTGGGTTGGAAAATTAAATATTTATTAATAAAATTATGGATAGATTTGTTTAACCTGACATTCTAGAAAACAGTTGTACAAAAGAGTGGTTGAAGAAGCGACTCGATTATCCAAAAAAATAGTGATCCTTAGCATACAGCTTAGCTTTGGGAAAATGGCTGCTCAATAATGCATCCCGTCTGTTGAATAGCCCTCTTCAGTCACTGATTCTCATTCATGAAGCAAAACGTTACAAGAAAATACAAAAAATAATTAAACGTGTATTTCTTTTCATGTATACTTTAAATAAGTATATCATTCAATTCTATCATTTTTTCCCAAGCATCCTTGTTCCTCATTGAATTTCTTTCAGGTGCATGTAAACTTTTTTGTTTCACAGTAAATGACTGAGAAAGTTACTATCTCTTGTAAAATCATTAAACTTTCAGAGCCTGGTGAGAATTCACGCGAATCCGCAATTGTAGAGATAATTGCAATAACATTACGAGATTAATCATTCTCAAGTACGAACTTGAATAGGATAAAGAATCTGAGGGAACAGTTGTACACTTGACGTCACATCACGACCCTGGCCCTCTGTAACTACTTTTGGAAACGTCTGTAATAATATTCTTTACATATGCGATTTTCCCTCTCGAGATAGAAAGAGAAAACCTCTTACGTGTAAATGCTCCTGAGAACGATTTAACTTAATAAAGAAAAGATCCATGATTAAATTTCTTCGTAGAATGTCCCTGGATTTTCCAGTGCGAAAATCTCGGAAACAATGTAAATCACTGCTTATTCAAATTTTTAATCGACATCTATGAATATTAAAACTCAAATTGCAAAAAAAAGACCTTCAGTCAACGGAGGTACCGGGACCAACAAAGGCATCTTCTAATGCTGATAAGGCTTTAAAAGATTCTTTCCCTCACATGCGTTTCCTTGTTGTTTTTTTAATTAATGCCGTCGGAGGATATGAAAAGAAAATGAATATTTATTTATGAATTTTTGGGTTGTGGGAAGTTTTATTTGCTGATAATAAGGAAGAGTGGTTTCACACAATTAAATGTAATCGTTAAATAAACAAATTGAATTTTAAGAAGAAAAGAATTAGGTTTGACGGTATTGCATCCCTGTTTACTTTGCCACTTTCAGATTACATGAATATATCTATATCCATACTATTATATAAAAGGACAAGCCAATTTTCGTTTGTGATCACTAACCGCGAAAACTACTGAGCTTATCAGTACAAAATTTTGGCTCATTTTCATAGTTCAAGGAAGGTTTAAAATAAAATTTACACATTTTAATTAAATTGTTGTTAAAGGAAGGGATAAATATGTGGTGAGCAGGGAGGTTTGAAAATTGACCGATAGGTGGCGATCGCCATTCAAGAGAGGTTACAAAGATATAGTGTTGTATTCAGCTAAAATCGATAATAATTGCTTAATTCCATTAAATTTTTATCAAAAAGTTATAAATATGCGGTTTGACGCGTGATCCCAGTGAAGTTTACAACTCGAACGATATGTACCTAGCGCCATTCAAGTGCATTTATGAGTTAGTGATTGTAAAACTGTTGGCCCCGTCTGTACCAAATTGTAACTACATCATCTTCATAGTTCTAGGAAGGTTTACAACAATAAGGTTTGCAATAATAAAAATTTATATGTATATTGTTGAGTGGTAAAAACGAGGTTTGCCATAATTTCGTATACTTATATGATTAGAAATTAAAATCCAACCAGATGAAACCTATAAAATTATTTCTGCCAAATTATTACCAAATCCAAATGTCGATCCTTTGCTTTCTGATATTGTGTGTAAAAATATGATTCATGGGTCTTTCGTTGTAATTTAAAAATTCGATGTTCAATTATGATTTGTATCTAATCTTTAAACACCTAATCAATCCAATGTTAAACATGTTAAAAATTACTGCTATGGGTGAAAATATTATTTGAGAAATACTGATTGCATACTTCAATACATGTATTTTATCGATAAACTAATAAAACTTCAATTATTAGTTACAAATTATCTAATTGTAAGTTCTTTATTTAAGAGAGCGGGCTAAGCCGCGGCTGGGGAGATGGTTGCTAGTTAAAAATATTTCTATTGGATAATTCATAGATTTTGGGATATCGACTTTATTAATTGTTTTTCGCAAATAGTTTCTTTCTTTTTTTTTTTTTTTTTTTTTTTACGTTTCTGAGTGTGACAATTTTAAATTAATGAACTATGTCCTTTAATAAATAAATTCTAGAGTAAACTTGAGAAAATTTCAGAGACAATGGGGAAGAGATTTAACCACCTCTGGCTGAAATGGCCATTGCGATATAGATTGAAAGGGGAAAACATTTAGGGAAGTCCGATTTTCGCAATTCCAAATCTAAGAGAGGTACATTTATGGCCCGTTTATACCTTTTTTGATTTTGGAGCTTGCAAATTGCCAGTAATGTGTTTAGTAAACCATGCAGATGTTTAGTAGCAAAGATTTCTATATTTCTGTTTAGTTGTGGTGCGCGCGCATTCTCTATGAGCCTGGCTTCGTCAATTTTCCTTTTGATCTAGAAACCGCGTTGGTTTCTCTCTGCGTGATTTGTTCTGTTTATAGAAAAACCAATAACAGGTTGGTTTACACATCTACAAGAAAATTAAAATCAATGTAAAATTCTATTTCAGATTATTTTCGACCAATTCAGTTTCAATAAAAGGATAAGTTCCATAGCCATTGGACTTCTGGACTTCTCTGGAAATTATTTAATTTGAAAAATAGTTTCGAATGTTAAACATTAATCACCAGTTCTAAAACATACAAATGAAATCAAAAAAAGAACATATATGATTATACAATAATTAGTACCAAAATCCCAACTTAGCTATTCACCTAAAGGAAAATAACAACAAATTCAATTAAGAATCGGGAGTAAAACTTAACATCAAGTATAAAATAACATAAAATTAAATATTTAGTTCGGATTTTTGTTTAAACAACCGGATAAATATTTCCAAGTCTAGAAAAAAACCCAAAACTTAGACCTACCTGGCTCTTTCTCCATCCCTTCCACCCCTTCCGCTCTTGACATCTTCCGGAAGTCCGTTTAACCTCCTTAGGTGAGTACAAATATATTTGATTTCTTGTCTTGCATTTTTGAAAAAAAGTTTATTCCTTACAAATTCTTCATTGGGGGATTTTATTCGATAAACCTTTACTGGACAAATACAGGTCTCAAAAGACAATGCTCAAGGGAGTGGGGAGTTCCAGTGCTCAGAGAGTGAAACGGACCAGTCTGTGCCTATCATCTCAGCGTATAGGGGTTCTGTTTAAGTGAAACTGACTGTAAGTTTGTTACGAACCATGAACTCAATTCTATATGTTTTCGTTATTGTCTTTTTTTAATTTAATATATCCCCCAGACATCGCACATGTATTTCTTTAGTGGCACGAATCAAAAATCTGTGTATTTGAGTTAAAATCACGACAAAATAGCGTATTCGATAAAGTGTAAAATGTTTCCCAAATCAGCTCCGAATCCCCCATTCTACAGTACCTTGCGTAGTATTATAGTTTTTAAATAGATCTAGGTATAGATAAAAAAAAAAATTATGACGGCTCTAGCAATTGCGGTACACTTTTAATATTTCAATGAAAATTAATAATGCAATTTACCGCGGGGATATCCAAAATACAATTTTCAATCATGTCACTCTTGAAATAAATGTAAGATATCATTTTTGTCAACTAAAATAAATTATCCTAATCGTAAGGAACTTCTTTCCCTGTACTTTAACTAAAATTATATATATGTATATACATAGACAAACTATGTTTAAAAAATAATTAATAATTCTAATAGTTAATTGTTTTGTGTAATTATAGGCTATAATTAATGCAATTTAATAAGATATCAGTAATATACGTTAACAGGAGTGTTCGTGACCGACGTTCTCATGTAAATATCATTCATAAAGATATTTTACAACGCTTTTTTTTTTTTTTTTTTTTTTTTTTTTTTTTTTACCCCCCCCCCCCCCTTATTTTCTTGTTTTGTTATGCTTAATATTTTACTTTTTTTCTCTTTTTGCCGTAACTGAGTTACGTTTTAAAGAATTTTTGAGTGATAAATTTAAATTTGAAATTTTTTGATTTTATTTATTTACTATTCAATGATGGGGGTTCATCTTTTCTTTGAGGCGGCCTAACCTAAGAACCAAAACATAAATTTATTCACACATGGTTACATATTTCTGCCAACATTGGGGAACTGGACTTTCTATAATTTTATTGAACAAGGTATTCCCAGACAGTGGTAATTTTGATTGAAAATTTAAGTGTTTTAGGTTTATAATATCTTTTCGAACGCCGTTCCCTTCACTATTTTTGTAATAATTCCATTTTTGAATGGTTCCAACCGTTTTGTCATAGTTTTCGACAGATGAAGGAGCGTCGGTGCTCCAAAGAGTAATGCCACCCTAAAATGCATTTATAAATTATTAGCTTGAGCCGTAGTGAAAAATTCCTTGACAGTAATGACGTTTATATCTCATCAGATATAAGATCTGAAATTAATAAACGAATTCGACGTAATTGGAAATTTATTTTATATTCGTTTTGTCTTCCACGAGATAACCAATGCAGATCCTGACCCAATGCCCTGATTTTCGATTTCTACATTCACCTAATCGTTGCTTCCTATCAATTCATCTTTATCATACAAAAGGTTTTTCCACTGTAATCCGGTTTTAAGTCTTTATAAAAAACTAAAATAGCAGGTCTCCAACGATATTATCAAACTTTTCGTTATCGTTACTCACTCATTTCTATTTAACTGATCAAAACATACTCCTTTATATTTGGTTAAACATGTCCTAAAATAGAGAGAAAGAAATATTAGGTTGTTAAAAACGTCCTTGTGAGTAATTATGGCTTTATTTCATATTACTTATCTTAAAATTTTAGAATTCTACTCTTCAAAGTAAATTCTATCGTTTTCAACAACGTTCACCCATCTTTCTGCCAGTGATTGGATTTGATGCTGGTACCAATCCATGGTTTTTGAGGCAAAGAATTCTTCACATCCAAAGAAAAAAAGAAAAAAAAAACTATAATCAGATGATGCAATAGCTGTACTACTTAGTAGTTAATTTTTCCTTTGTGAAACAAGAATGTTGTTGTTGCAGAGGCACTGTTATGTTCGAAAATCGCATTGTTCCTTTTTAGTACCCTGCCCAACAACAAGGTCAAAGTGCAAAACGCCTCCACAGCTCTACCAAAAACAAAGCATCATATTTATCAAACCATCGCAACGAATCAGAGTGCGTCTGTTTTTAATGGATAAATGGCTTTCCTTCTATAGCAATAATTATCTGACGGCAGTTTTTGCGCTTAGACATTTTTATTTTCTGACAATGCACATACAATACGTTTTAAAAATTTAAACTACCCCATAAAGCCAACTCAAGTCACAAGGAATTAAAGGATTAGTCAAAACAAAGATTGACGTAAATACAGGGAACAATAACATTCTAGAATTAATTATAAGAATTGGAATTAAGGGTTTTGTGCATTGACAAGGACTTATTTTTTCACAACCTAGTGAAGAAGTTAAAACTTTCGTTCACGAAACAGGCCAGTATGTCGTCGTTGCCACGGTAAAACCTGATTTTGATTTCATTGGAAACAAGATTTCACCTCCTATTTGCAATTAAAAAGTACTTATGTGAAAAAGAATCGTAACACGATTTAAGTTAATTTAAAAGAAACAAATTATGTGTTACAGTTTATCGCATGTGCAAAAAGGTGCTACTAGAAATCACCTATGTGATAATTCCAAGACACAGACTTTATAATCATATTTTGTTCCTTTAGTATGCATTGAATTGCACAAATTTTTTTCAGATAAAAAGTTATTATTAAATTTCGCCGAGGTTTCACCGTGGCAACGACAATATATGAAACAATCCACTTTGAATTGGACTAAAGCAATTAGAAATGACAGTAATTTCCCACAGTAATTAAAATATATATATATATATATATAGTTAAAATATAAATATAAAAAAAATATATATAGTTACTTAGGATACAAAAATTCTTGTTGCTACGACCTGGGGCGAAAATTATCTCCCAAAATAAATCTTTCCCGCACGTCCATACCCTCAGCCATTCGCCACCAACTCCAAGGACATCCTGAGAGGCGCGTAGCTCATTATTTTGTTGGGTAGTCGTTTGCCTCGCGTTCTTGGGACGTAGTCCGCCGATCATAAGTTTATTTACCTTCGATAAAACATCATCATATTTTCCATATAACCGAGAATTATGCGTTTCCGAATTCCGCTGATAGTACCATTTCCTTTATTTATATCTTATGATACAAAAAATAGTGCATTTGTATTTTTAGTGATGTATTGGTAGCAAAAAATCGATTCCCAATACCGATACCTCAATGTAAAAATAAATTTGTGTTATATAATATATTCGAGATGAGCGCTAAAAAGCAACTAAACCTATTTAAGAAACCAAAGTCTTTCATGTTTGTTTTAATAATGTATTAGGATTTGAAAACCTTTCTGGACATGTGATGACAAAAAGTAATGTTTATTCTGTATGTAACAATAATCTTCCAAGTATAATAAAATAGAAATGTTGTTTGGCCGAGTTTATTTCGTTAGTGCTTCGACTATTTAAAATTGTAATTATATTTCTTCATTATATATTAGCGAATACATATATACAAAAAATTGACTTATTGCTTACTGTAGCAATTCTTTATTTTGAAGAGAATGTTTTTGAATTCTATACCTAGCAGTGTTACTCTGGTGCACGAAAAATTGATCCGTTATTAAAGACGATATAACAATTTTTATAATAGTTTTTTTTTTATTCTCATTAGCGAGAAGAATCGATGTATGTTTACTAATCAATTAGTTATCACTAAATCCATCGATCGATTCCAAGGAATTAAAGCATTCTGGAATACTGATTCTATTCTCAAGAATCCCTTGTATTTTTCCAACTTCAGTTTTTTTAAAGATAAAAGCTGTCTTTCGTGTACATGTACTGGAATAAGGAAATTTTAGGTAACTATTGCCAATCTTTGAAGTGCTGTATCTCAAGATGTGTTTAACCCACAGAGATGTGGTTGGTCGCAAATTATAGCTTATTTTATTTATTTTAAAGAATAATATTTTTTGTAGAATTCACATTTTTTGGATTTTTTTTGGTATAAGGTTCCTTCGATACTCCAAACATCGTTTAACTTAATTCATATAAACCCTGTATGAAATTTAAATGTTTCGCTATAGCTTATCTGACCATCAGCCATTATCAAAATCCTGCAAAATATCAAATCATATTACAACAGCTTTCAGTTTATAAAGGAAGGTTATTCAACTTAATTCACCTATTTATACACAGAATCAGGTTTACTATGGTCATTAGACCCTGTATATTAATACAGGGTGACTAGAAAATAGATGTGGAGCCGGCAGGGGGGATAATACAGGCTAATCTGGGTCGCTTTTACTATAAGAACTACTGTCCGAACATTAGCCGGTTTCAAGTTATACTGACTTTTAAGAATTTATAAAATTAACGCCCTTCATACGTTAAACAAGTCATGAAACTTAAAAAAATGGGTGTTTTATCTGATTTTTTTGTGGTTTTACCATTGATACTCAAATGTACATTATTAACGTTATCTCATGCAGGAAGCTTCAAAATAGTTTGATTTTTGTTTAAAAAAATCTTCGTTCATATCAAAAAAAACTTCAATTCACTAGAAAAAAATCACGTACAAATTTTTCTTACCAAATAATTAGAAAGCATCTACGTTTCATTACCTTTCAAATGAGGCATAACAATTACAAATCGGTTAAGAATTGGAAAAAAAAAAAAATAATATGACTATTAAAGAGGAGGAAGGAAAAAGGAATAAAAATACTACAAATACAAAGTCATACTTTAATATAAGATAACTTGTTTGAAACTACATTTTTATTTTTATAATACATTTTCTACGTGGTGCCCTCTATTTCTAATGCTCATATGCACAATTCTTATTATAGCTGATTTTACTACCGCCGAATTCCTCAGAGAGGCTTGAATTTCTTGTGATGCATGTATTATCCTGTCTTTCATTGTGTGTACAGGATTTTGATCAGATACTAAAATTTTCATGTGACCCCACACAAAAACGTTTTAAAAGTTTTATGACGTCATAACTCGAAAACGGCTTATTTTTGGATACTAGTTCTTATAGTAAAATCGACTCAGATTAGCCTGTCCTATATCCCCCTACTGGCTCCGCATCTATTTTCTAGTCACCCTTTATAATATAAATATGTTGAATTTATGATTGTATTAGTATATGGTATATAACATATACAATTTATATAGTAAAGAATATTGGTGCAATCATTCCCTAATGCGTTTTTTACGATTAGTTCTGAAATTCGCCAACTCATCGGCAACTTTGAAGATGTTTATTTTCAACTCTATTTACAGCGATAAGGTCTCCCTAATACTAATGTCTGTTGTTATCTTGTTATATAAATTGTTACAAGGCTACATCAAAGACTTTTTAAAATCCAATTTGTTTTGAATTGCCAGTGTTGAAAATAGTTTTATCATGTTTTTTGTGTTTTTTTTTTATTCTCGTTTTGATTTTTTGTTATATATTTTCTTTTATAAATCCTTTGATTAGGTAACGATTTGACCAATGAAATTGTTTTGTTTTTTTGTAGGGTATCAAAGTGAGAAGTTGCTAGGTCTCAATTCATTTAATGGCTATATCAAACTCACTCATTGTGATTTTTTAAAATTTAATATCTGTCGTACTTAAGCAATGATGAATTCTAATTCCTTTTTATCTATACCTACCCTATTATTTTAAAGGACAAGCCATTTTTTGTATGTAATCAATGACCGCGAAAATACAAAACCAATTTTTATTTAATTTTAAGTAATTGTACAGTTCGAGGGAGGTTTAGCAATAATAAAATCTACTGATTTTCAATTAATTTATTATTTAAAAAGCGATAATATCAGAATTACAGTGAAGTTTGTTAATTGACCGATAAGTGGCTAGCGCCATTCTGCATGAGAGGTTACAAAGGTACGGTATATAGAGCTTGAAATTGATTATAAAATTTACTTAATTTCAATTAGCAATGAGTTATAGGGCTCACATTGAAGTAGTTGTTCAATCTCTACACGATCTTAGGTCAAACAATAAATTATTGGGTGTCATAACCTTTGTTTTTGCCAGAAATTTTCGGTATATTTTACCCTTGATTTTGAATACTTCTAGAGTAAATAAAATGTTTAAAATCTTCAAGTATTTTGAACAACTCAAATTGTGATCTTACGGGAGGAGACCACGAATTTACAATTTGTTTGCTCAAAATTGGAGATGGAACAGAAGACAATGCCATATAAATGCAAATAAATAAGCAAATAAGATAGTGAATATGGTTGATTTGATTTTTGAAATTTATTCTGATATTTCAGGTTTATTAAATAAACAACATAACAATAACAACAATAACATTATAATTGAAATAAAAAACTGTGACAGCCGAGATTATCTTTTCATTGATAGTTACAACCCTAGAAATTAAAATCCAACCAATGAAAGCAATAAAATTACTTCTGCCGAATAAAAATTATTACCAAATAAAAATGTTGATCCTTTGTTTTTTGATATTGTGTGTAAAAATATGATCCAACGGCCTTAGTTGTCAGTACTTACGGCGCAGTCCATTATCCGCTAGGGCTTATAAGCAGTCTTAGTCCATCAACTCATAATTCAAAATAAAAAGCAATTATGTTTTAACGTAATATTTAACCTCCTAATCAGTGTAGTAGTACCAGGTTAAAAATTACAGCTATGCTTGAAAATATCGTTGAGGAAATAATTCTCTACAAGATTTCAAAATCAAAAAGAAAAGAAAAAATACTATTCTATGATTATTAAATTAAGGATAGAGAATGAATTCCTAAATACTGCTTGAATTATTTATTTTTTTTTAATATCTTATTCCCAGTCACTGTCAACCAGGGTTATAGGGATCTTTCATTTTTACAGAACTTCATTCTTTGAATGGAATATTTTATTACTTCAATGATGGAGTTCTGGATTCAAAAGTGTTGATTTGAATATTTTGTGAATTTGTGAAATAAAAATGTTACGAATACATCCACGTCAGCATTTTGTTTTCCATTTATTATCTCTGTAATTTATTTCGTTTTCAGCTCTAAAGCAGAGTCAGCGAAGTTAATAGGGGGTTTGTTATGTGAACAGTTTTAATTACGGTTTCTGCTCGAGGTCAGTAGTGGGGCATTGATTGAATGCAGCAGTTAGCGAGTTTGTATGATTACGGAAGCATTAGCTATCAGGCTCTGCGGCTCTGTGATAGATGACCTCTATGATAGATGGTGTAATATAATGATAATATATATATATATATATATGTATATATATATATATATATATATATATATATATATATATATATATATATATAGATAAAACTCCATGACTTGCAACACTACACATTTAACTCGTATTGATAGTGTTTGCTAGGGGATGGGCATCACTACATGATGTATTGAAATATTGATATTTATTCTAACAATTTATCGATACGTACATTACGATATATCGTATTCTCTATATTAAACAAATACAACATACTACTATATATGTTAAAAAAAAAAGTAACAAAATCTTATAAAAAAAATAAGTTCAATTTCTCCCTGATTAGGAAAAACTATAGATCATGGATATGTTTATCCATAATCTAATGCTATACCAATTTACATTTTAGAATTAAAAGCTACAAAAAACTCATCTATATGACGATTATCAGACCTATTTGGATTTATGGTATAGAGTTGTGGGAATCCACCAGACCATCGAATTCTAACCGCATCTAGTCACTCCAATCCAAAATCCTAGATGCTCCTTACTTTGTCAAAAATGAACTGATCCACAATGACCTTAATATACCATATATCACTAATTTGGCACGAACCATATACCTTTCCTTTCACAATAAACTTACTCCTCATTCAAATCCACTTGTTGCACAACTTGCTTCCCATTCTGTTGCTTGCAATCCTCCGAGGCGGCTGAAAGAAGATGGCCTCGTGATCTTCTGTAGTTATCTCATTAAAGTACTACCAATGGGTAGTTCTCTACAAGCTTTAATCATGTCATTATATTGCATTGTATACCGGATATTTACTAGATGTGTTTTCTAATACAGTTGTGAATTTATATTAATCA
Source organism: Euschistus heros (assembly GCA_003667255.2). Classification (NCBI taxonomy): domain Eukaryota; kingdom Metazoa; phylum Arthropoda; class Insecta; order Hemiptera; family Pentatomidae; genus Euschistus; species Euschistus heros. The sequence continues at coordinate 29,646 of RCWM02000619.1, read as the reverse complement.
AAGAATAAAAAAAAAAATTAAAAGGATTAAATTAGTTCAATTAATAATTAATCATTATTCCCAAGTTGAGAGAAAGAATAGGTTTCAAACGTGACTTCATTTTTTCAAGAAAATATAGCTCCAAAACGGTAGGTTCAAGCTACAAGTGTTATATTAAAAAAATTATTCTCCATTAAATTTCTGATAAGAAATCAATCAACAAATATTCGATCCGAGATTATCAAAATGTTATATTTTTGACTGTAAAAAAAACTTAACACCAAAAAGGTAGATACCCCAAGCCAAGAGACACATCCATGTCAAATTGGTTTAGATAAGGGAATGTTTTTTATATAACTTTTACATTTTTATGTTGGCTGGCCTGGAAATATGTTGCTACTGTTTCTACTTCAGTGACAACAGAGCGATTATTTTCTGGAGCAGAGAGAATCATCTCACCCACAAAGAATAAGTTAAGTAGAAAATATTTTAATTAGTTATTTTTCCTACAATCTACTGATGACGATACGTGGGAATTAAATTTTCGATCTCATAATATTGATATTTTAGCGTATGCATCTACTGCCTACTGTTTCATTCATAATAAACTACTTTTAAATTTTAAACATTTGAAATAATTGTTTTCTTACTCATGTTGTAAAATAAATTAAGGTAGCGACATTGAACGAACCACTGCTTCACCTCTCCTCCCGCCCAAAATACTTTTTATAATTAAAGAGCTGTGTTGATTGACTGAAGGAATATATTAAATAAGACCTTAAGTGGGATCAGTCAGAGAAAATGTAGGCAATGTTTGAAAATCAACAAGCATATTTTATTTTATCTACCAACTTTTCGGCCAAATCCATATCAGGGCAGATGGACAATCGGGAAACAATAAAAACTAAAGAAGTTAAATTACCTTCCGATACTGGACAATATTTGTACAGATTAAGTAGCCAGTTAATTATAGTTTAAGATTACAACCCATCTAAACATTAAAAATGAATAAATCTGATATAATAAAGAAAATAGGTAATTTGGCTCAGTTCTGCACCTAAAGGGAGGATCCTGAGGCCAATAAATGGGACTGTCAAGGTGAATGGTTTCTAGTGAAGGAGACAGCCACTCGTGGGATTGATGTGGGTAGATTTCTATTGGACATGTGCTCAGAATGGATGATGAAAGAATACCGAAGAGGGTTACATATTACCATAGAAGAGGCGAGACTAGAGTTGGTCGGCCGAATAAGAGATGACTGGATCGGTTCGGCAAGGTTGCACACAGTTGTGGTGAGCAGAAGTGGCTGTTGATGTTTTTTGATAGGTACTAGTTGAAGGAATTCAAGATCGATTCTTGTTCCGGGTGGTAGCGGCGAAGAAGTAAACTATACAAGTAACGTGGTTTTAGATTCGTATTCAATCGAAACTGTATCAATTAGGTTGCAAAACTGTGAACAAAGCATAGATAAGCTATTCATGTTCTGTTAAAACATGTGCGATAAGTTAATAAGATTTCTCAAGTTTTCATATATATATTTTTTTAATTCTACAGGTTTGATGTAACGAAAGTCTTTAGCTATTTAATCGTTATTTGATTTCTCATAATAGACCAACTTTGTATTGCAGCATTGATAAAAACTCATTCTAATTTGGATTGATAAATTGTTTGCCATTTCTATTGAATTTCTTTATTCAAAGACGAGTTTCGAATGTTAAACATTCATCATCAGTTCTAAAAACATTTTTTTTTTTAATTCGAAACATCGGAAATTCGATAAACAGATTTTTTTGTCCTTTTTTTATTTCCAACCACCACTTTGTAGTACGTGGAATCAATTATTTTCTCGTGAATGCTTCTTTGCTTTTCTCCTATACTCCTTCATTATCTCCAATGTTGCTTTTCTTCCCTCTTCTGATAATACAGTATATTTTCAAGTTAAGAATGTTCTCTACAAATTCTGAATCTTTTATTTTCATCTGTCAACAATTTTCTAAAATGTATAGAGTTTTTTTTATTGTATTCACCGTAATATTAAATTCATTTAAATCATCTTGAACTTGCTTGAACCAGTTACATTTTGTCTTTCTGTTTTTAAAAAGTCGAATACTTGCTTAGTGAGTTTATTTTCATTCATTGTAAATATGTGACCATAAAAAACTTCTTCTCTTTCTTATAGTATCTGAAAGCTGTTCCATTTTCTTGCATAGAGTTTTATTTGAAATCAACTGCACTCCATTATTTTAAAATTTTCCTCAAAACGTTTCTTTCTTTATTTTTGAAATCATCCAGTAATTCTATATTTATTAGAGCTAATGCTTCTGCTGGATAAAGTGCTTCTGGCCTTATGAAGGTTTTATAATGTCTAAATTTTGAATTCCAAGGTAATGATGTTTTATTATACGTACTCTTGGCCATTTAAAAAGCAACTTGATATTTAAAGTGGTTCACTCTCTTAATTAATTTCTAAAAAGGTTAATGAGTTTTTAATTTTTTTTAATGCTACTTAAAATTTTAGTTTTCCCCAAAAAAATGTTTAATGAAACTTTTTCTGCTTGTTTTACTAATTCTTTAATTTGAATTCTGCTTTTACCCAATCTTTTGCTGATATTACATACACAGATTATATTTATATTAATTTTACATTTTCTTTTTTAAAATCTATTTATTGATATTACAACTTTTTACATTATTTGAGGGAAAAGATAACAATGTCATGTCAATACATGTAAAGAACTACTTAATATTTGCACTTCAATAAAAGTTCTACATTAGAAGGTCTCTTGGCCATTCTTCTTTTCAGAATCCTCGGAGGATTATCGGGAATCAAGTGTGAGGCTAGTTTAAATTGGAGACTAGTGAATTCGAGTGGGTCTGGAATTTCCAATGAAATGATAGGTATCAGGCCAAATCATATGGAACATATGGAACATTAAGATCTTAATGGATAAGTCTGTTAGTGAGATAATAAGGAGCCCTAAGGATATTATAAAGTGTTTTGGATTCTAAGAGTTGGATACGAGAAGAATTGGAAGGTTTAGTGGAGCCCCAAAGCTCAATTCCGTTTCTAAATAGTTTTACAATATTGACATTCAAACACAGATTTTTTACTACTACAGTTCAGAAATATATTTCGCGAGCCATGTGATGAAGTAGAGAGGACGAAATGGGAGGCAGTTGTTTTCCCCGAAATGACGTAATACCATTAGGGAATAATGGCGCATGAACATGCAAAATTTTCGGACGCAGTTTCTCTTCTGAAAGTCGTTCTATATGATCAAAATTACTGAAAACCGGTAGTTGCCAACCGGGATCGCGGTGCGGTATATCAAAGATGAAAAAACAAATTTGAAAATATTGGCAATTTAAAAAAAAATAAAATGAAGCTAAATGATCGAGTTTTATGTTGGTTTCTATGTATTTTTGGTCACAGAATTGAATGTTGCCATTGTCATATCTATTCTACTCACCCTTGTCCAATAAACTGCATATGAAATACAGAGAGTCACATGAGCGTGATACAAAATAACCAAACCAATATAGAAATACCCACCAATATAAAATAACCACCAATAAAAAACCAATAAAACCACAAAAATAAAATATTTTACCGATTAAATTCTTTTTATAATAGAATTTCTTTATAATAAGTTCACAGTAGTACGTTTTTTTTTTAGAGTGATCACTTTACCCCATACTATTTAAAAAAAATTATAATAAATGAAATCAGATATTAAAGATGAAATTCAAGTGTGAAATAATATAGAAAAAATTCATTAAATATCAGCAAAGATATTACGAATAAAAACAGTAAATATGAAATATGACTAGATGTAATTTGTAAAAAGACAGCCCCCTATGTTTGTATTCACAAAACTCGAAATGAAGTTGATGAATTGATTGGAAACTTAAGAAAACGTTAAATGTTTGTTCATATCCCCATATTTCTTTTTAAGTTGATTTAATATGTAGTTTTACACATCCACTTCTTTCTGTTTCTTAGCATTTTAATGCATTTTATATCTTATCTTTAAGTAATTTTTAGTATCGATTGATCGTGTTTAAATAACGATTTAGTGTTGGGGTTCGCAGGTTTCTATATCTATATGCATTATAAATTAAAATAAATCCTTGACGTGTTCTCTGAAGGGAAAAAATAGGGAAAAAAAATTTTCTTGTCTGATTTTTTTCTCTATCGCCAATATTTCCTCTTTTATTATTAATATTACTAATCAATTTCTTTAATAGCTTTAAGGTTTACTTTATTATTTTTTTTTAAATTTCTCAATTGCTTACGCATGATTTTTGTATGGCTTAATTGGTATACATATTTTTTCGCAAATATTCCCCAGTCGAAATTCTCGACTATTAGCTGTTCAACAAAAACAAAGTTTCTTTTAATTATCAGAAAATATTTTTTCTAATATTTGATCTTAATCTGTAATGTCATTTAAAAAATATTTTCTGTCGTTTTGAAGCTTCTGCGGATGAATCAGACTGTACAGAACGTTGGCACATTTTCTTCAAAAATCAAACAATTTTTGTGTCTTCAGTCTTAAAACTGCAATGAGGGGACCAGCAGTGAACTATTATAATTTTTTTTTTTTTTTGTTGTTTTTTTCAAATCGCCTTTATTTAAAATCTAGCAAAGGTAAAGTAATAAAGAGACTTTTTATGCCAAGTGATGTGGAATCACTTTGCTAGCGGTCATAACAGCAATGATATTAAATACTTTATTATCTGAAAGATTTAATGTTAAATGGAAATGAATAATTAAACACAAATAAAACAAAAATATATATTTTTTTAGTTTTGGTGGGTCTGGTGATATTTTACTATGAAGATTTCAAATTAAAAAATATACAATATGAAATTTTGAGTTTTGATACTTGGAAGCTAAAAGCTTTGCTTTGATTTACTAAATAGATCCTCGGAGACAATTTGATTTTTCCTTAAGTGAAATCCCTTTTCATGGTGTTTTTATTTGATCGTTATCAATTTAGTTTATTTTAATTATTATTATTGATCGAGTCATTAAATATAACAACCGGCTAAAGTTTCTTAAATTGTCATTCTTGTTTTGTTTTTTGTGGGTGTGTTTTATGATTCTAGTGCCTTAGAGTTAACAGCTTTTTCTATTCTCAATTATTGAATAAGAAATTCCTAACGCCAAGGACCGGAGTAATAGTTCAAGGTGATATTCTAATCTCAAAGGTTTGTCGAATTGAGAACTTTTATTTTTAAAAATTAAATGCACACATTCATTTCAATTAAAAATATTTATAATTAAATGTATATATATATATATATATATATATATATATATATATATATATATATATATATATATATATATATATATATATATATATATATATATAACCGACTTCAAAAAAGCGGAGGTTTTCGATTCTACTGTTTTTTTTGTTCTTTTTTTAAAGTTTGTTACTTATTCATTCCGTCCATTCTGGATCGATTTTGATTACTCATTTTTTGTTACTTCGAAACAAAGAGCATTAAAGGAAAATCAACGAAATTTATGGTTTACCTATTGACAATTTATGGTCAGGTATTTTTGAAGTCGGTGCCAACCATAACAAACAGAAAAAGAAAAGAAACTGATAAAGAAGTGTAGAAAGTTTGTTGGAAAAAGGCAGAATTAAACTGCTCTTCTTTGCTTGCACCAACTCCAAAAATAACTGATCATAAATTGCGGGCAGGTATATAGTTATCGATAATTTTGTCGATTTTCCTTTAATGCTCTTTGTATTGAAGTCATTAAAATATTGTTTTTTACTTTTTAGTTCAAATTTGTAATTGTAGGTTTAATCTTTAAGTTGGTTTTTATTTTCTATAAATTAACATTTTATAAATATGAACAAATGGCAACTGAAACAATACTATAGTCACACCAATTGCGTCCAGAAATGCATTTTAACCCTTCAAATCAGTGACAGGTTTATCTTATTGTTGTGGAATCACAGATATTTGATGGATGTCAGTTATAAAGAAATAAAAATGGGAATTTCTCAACAATGATCCATCATTATGCTCAACCAGTAGACTTCTCCCACGGAGCTCCTGTTCATCGCCTCGTCCTATTCGGAATCCTTGAAATATACGAAGAAAAGAAATAGCGTTTTTTTTCACATATTCATAATACTGTGCTTCGAAAAAATTTTACTGGAAATAATCTATTATAAAACTTATCCTATATCGAAATCCTCTTTTTGTATTATTATCTATTAATCTACAACTGTAAACAAAAAAAATGTCTATTAAATAGTAGAGAAGAATCGTTGAGGACACCAAGGTCCTTCATGTACCACAAGTAAGTGGTTCCAGTATCAATTTTAAAAATTATCATCCAATCCTTGCAATTCAAAATCCTTCGAAAAATCCTAAATGCTCCTTACTTTGTCACCAATAAACATACCCATAAAGATCTTAGTGTTCTATATGTTGCCCAAAACAGATCCCTATCAATCCATAGTAAGCTCCATAATCACTAGTTTCTCAGCCTGCTTCCCAACCCATTCTCGATAATCCTCCGAGGCGTCTGAAAAGAAGATGGCTCTCTAGTGTAGAATTTTTATGAAGTGCAACTGATGAGTAGTTCTTTTCAACTTTTGACATGTTATTGTAATCGTTATCTACACATTTACCTGAGTTGTAAATTTCAATAAATTAATATTTAAAAAAATAAAATATATCATTGTATACAATTCGAAAGATGTATTTTTGTAAAATTTGGTTTTAAGTGAATTTCGGAGTTATTGCCAAAAAAGTACCGGAGACGTGCTGGAAGAAGTGTTTGAGGGCACCAGTTTTGAAAACGCATCGGATTACGTCAGTTTCTGCTCAGGCTTATAACCTACTGGGTGTTATTTAGCTGTTGTATAAGTTACAGCTATTTATGTTTCCGTTGGAACATCAAAATTTGGCCAGTATGAATTTCAAAAAATTTCTAATTTCATTAAAAATGCTCCCGCCTGTGACTGCAAGACTTGGCGACCCTAATCGTACCCGACAAGAACTATCAATTAAGATTATCAGTAGCTTTACATTCGTCTGTTGAATATGTGTCATCGTCTCCTAAACTGCTATGCCAATAGAATAATTTTAGTAATGTAAACATACAACAGTAATTTAGAGACATAATAACAATTAAACAGTAGACAGCCCGACCATGTAAACACGTAAGATATTATCTATTTAGGCACAACTAGACATTAACCAGCTTCTAGAAAATATTAGCATGCCTCACGCACCTTTCATAATAAAAATTAATCTGTCGGCCTCGGCATATATTATGCCCTTGCATTTCTGGACTCCTTTCAATGATTATTTCCATAATTTAGATTCACTCAATATAATTTTTTCTTACTCTGAATATAATATTTAGGTACTTATAATGTAAATTGAGCACTAAGGATTGTACCGAAAGACTTTATATCACATTTCATTTGTAGAGTATTCTCTTATTTTCCTCTCCATATATTTAATTAATATCCATGTATATATTACCATTGTTATATTTATTATTTTGTCATTTAATTATGTCTCTGACCAGATGTAACTATGTAATTCTATATATTTGTGTACTTATTTGTTACTTGGTGTGTACTAAGTGACTTGGTCCCAAAGTAAAATTATTTTTCAGTTCTATTCTTAGTGGCGACCCTATATAACTGATTAAATGCAACACCAAACCAGTAAGCAAGCATATATCATATATATAGCATATTGCGATATTTCCCGAACAGAAGCATAGAGAAACGGGGGTAGCGATCCGCCCCAGCCTCGCTTAAACACAGGCCCCAAACCTTTGGTATTTTTATAAATTAATAAAAAATAATGAAAAAAATATAATATCCCTGTTCAATTATATTAATCTGCAAAGGCACATATTTAAACAAAGGATATTTAAACTTCCTCCTAGGATGAAGGCCTAAGAGCACCTGTACTGTACCTTAGAGGTGCAGAAAGTCCCTAGATTCCAACTGCGTCAGTTGACATTTACTTCGCGGTGGCCACGTCAGAGGTGTAGTAAGGGGTTTCCCAGACCCCACTTGAACATTGCTATTTTTGGCATTTGATATTTTCTGAGGCCCATTAAATTTTCTTAGAATGATATAAACATATAATAATATGGGGAATTAATAACTCTAAAAATGGTAATTATTACCGATCGTATACGAATCTCATGGCTCCCGGTGAGGAGGTTCGTGTGTTCCCAACTTGTGGAATATCAAGTTACAATCCATATAGAGAATATAGATCCTTGTAGAGAATAATTAAAATATATAATAATTTATGTGTGAAGCACTAGTAACCATACTGACAATGATTTTCGGTTGTAAAGTATCTTTTCATATTTTATTGAAATGTATGAAACTAAACTTTTATTTACGTTTTCTTTGGAGTCATCAATTGCCATTGTTAACTAGAAACAAATCCCATTGGTACCTTTTCTAGCCGTTTTACCTAAACGTCGGCCTTTGCAGATGACTTCGTGATCTCGGCAAGAATCCTTCATGCCTTATGAGGAGTAATGGAAGCTGCTAAGAAACTCGGGCTTAAAAATTGGCCTGGAAAATCAATGTTCAAAAGACAGCCTGTATGAAAACTGGGAAGAGAAACGATGAAGAAATAAATTTTCAACTGGGAAGGTTCCAAATATAGTGTCATCAAGAATTAAGGTACCTTGGTTGTTTGATAATAATTGATAATTTGACATAAATGTTATAATTGTTGCTGAAAACCACTCTTCATGGGATTTACAAAAGGCCCTTGAGTTTAAGAACCTCTAAAGAAAAGCAAAGCTTTTAATCTATAAAACAGTATTAAGACCGATTGTCACCTATGACAGTGAATCGTGGCTTTTAACAGCAGAAAATGAAAGTTTTAAAATTCTGTAAAAAAAAAAAGTTCTTTGTCGAATTTTCGTTATAAGAATTGGAAATTTCAGGCGAATAAGAAAGACCAAGAGCTTTTTGGAGATGAATACATTATCTCCTCCACATTGTTTCCATGGGACGATTGAGATGGGTGTACACATGGAGAGAATGAGTCCCAGTAATACCGTCAAGATAATTTTTTACAAGACGCAAGATGGTGTACCAAGATTTGGGAGGATTCGAATGCGATGGTTGGTAGATGTTGAGGCATCAGGTGTTCACACCGCTGGAGGTGAGATACTTTGGGAAGAACCCAATGAAGCAAACTGTTGAAGGAGACCAATGTTCTATATAGACCAATCTAACTAAATAAAATTCGTTTTTATCATCAGAATTGAGTATAAAAGTTTAACAGTTGAAGGTCTTATTGTGTGTGAAGTGAGGGCACCATGTCTCATCCATACCACGTTTGTCAAATAAAAACCCAACATGCTGTGCTGTGTTTGTATAGGGAATCTGATCATTATCATTTGTGGCAACTACCGTGGTATCTCACTGCTGTCTAGCGCATATAAGGTGCTGTCCAGAATTATGTTCCACAGGTTGCTGCCCCACGCCGAAAGAGAGATTGGCAATAACTAGGCTGGTTTTATGAGAGGAAGGGGTACCACAGACCAAGTTTTCTCACTCAGGTTAATGCTGGAAAGATCCCATGAATACAATATCAAAACCCATCACCTGTTTGTGGATTTTCGGGCAGCATACGATAGTGTGAAAAGGGATGAACTTGATAAAGTCATGATAAATATGAAAGTTCCACCTAAGCTTGTGAGACTCATCCAGAAGACAATGGAAACCGTACAATGTTCTGTACGCATTGATGGCGAACTCTCAGGCTATTTTCAGACTTTTAGCGGATTACGGCAGGATGATGGTCTGGCGTGCCTTCTCTTCAATTCTGCACTAGAGGGCGCAGTAAGGGAGTCGGGGATACAGGTGGGAAGAACAATTTTTAACCGTTCAGCTCAATTATTGGGGTATGCCGATGACTTGGATATCATCGGGCGAAGTTTTAATGCTATGAGAGACGCGTTCACAAAACTACAAGTGGCAGCTGCGAGGATGGGGCTTGAAGTCAACCAAGCAAAAACCAAATGCATGGTGACAAACTCACAAGGGATTCTTCCTATATATATATACAAATTGATGGTTGTTCATTTGATAGAGTCGAGGAGTTTGTATATCTTGGTACCTTGATGACGCACGTTAACAACATTGGAAAAGAAATGCAAACAAGAATCTTGACAGCTAATAGATGCTACTTCGGGCTGGTGCGACAGTTGAAGAGCTTTACTTTGTCTCGCGCTACCAAATTGCGTCTATAAAAAACTCTAATTAGACCGGTGCTTACGTATGGGTCAGAGAGTTGGACGCTTTCCAGGGCACAGGGAAATCAACTCCTCCGATTTGAAAGGAAAGTGTTGAGAAGAATTTTCGGAGCGATTCTTGATACCAACAAGCAAGCCTGGCGAATAAGGACAAATTCGGAAATATCTGAGCTGTTCAGTGATTGTGACGTGCGTTTTATCAGCATATATTATCAGTATGTATTATCAGCTTAGGTGGGCTGGTCATGTGATCAGGATGAGCACTGACTCTGTGCCAAGAAGGATCCTCGAGGAGTAAATTCATTCCACCAGAAGACGTGGGCGCCCCAGACTTCGCTGGGTGGACGGTGGACTAAGTGATGCACGCACCATTCTGGGAATCCGGAACTGGAGAGCGGCTGCGAGGGACAGAGTTGAATGACAGAGATTGCTTCGGGCGGCCTTGATCCCTCGAGGGTTGTTGAGCCAAGGAAGAAGATTAAGATCATAATCGAGGTAAAGCGGTGGGCTTGTTTCATGTCGTGGAGTGAAATTATGTTCTAAGATTCAATTATAAGAATGGACTGTTTCTAAGGCTACCTCTTCAACTATTAGTTCTCTATAAGCGGAATAGAGATGAATTTCCTGTGCTGCACCTTTGTTTGTCCAGATGACTCATATATGTTCTAATTTATATTTTCACATTCTTTAATTATTGTTATAATTTGAAATTCGTTTTTATAATAAGAAGATGTAAGTTTATAAAATACTAAATGTTTACAGATATCAGATGGTTTTCTACCTGCTTCTGACTTTCGCGTTGGCAACACTGCTGCTATGGCTGTTGTTCCCCAGCAGAATGGTCTGGATTGGGAGGAAGATTCCAGGTCCTACATTGTACCCAATAATTGGAAACATATTTAACTTCGACTTTATAGGACCTAGTAAGGATAAGTGTTAATGTGATGCATGTTAATTTAATGATTAATTTATAAATACACTATGACTGATTTTCCTTCCTTTTGTTATGGTATTGACCCTACAGAAGAATAAAGCTGCTGATGGACTGATCAACTCTTGCCAGCCATCTTTCTTTGTCTTCTACCTGGGCAATAGAAACCACAACTGCCAAAAATCCTATCCTACATCATCTCTTCTTAGACCCTTCCATATTTTGTACCATGTTTTGAGGGATATTTATATACATTCTTCTGCGCTTATACACCTTTCATTGCTCATACTCATAAAATGATCAAACCATTTAAATTTTGACATATTCAAATGTAATGAGTTGATTGTAGAGCTGATCCAGTTTTTTTTTTTTTTTTTTTTTTTTTTTTTTTTATTTTTTTTTTTTTTTTTTTTTTTTTTTTTTTTTTTTTTTTTTTTATCTCCACTGATCATTATCAATCATCAATCATTTCTCAAATTTATTCTTTATATGTCGCCAACATGAGGTTAATGTCGTCAACATTTGCTACATCATGCAGAATAGTTTCCAAATCATCAGTATTCAGTAATAATTGTATATGTATTCCTGCTTCTAATCACTCTCCGCACATTCTTTGTGTTGGTGTGTCTTCACTCCTTGGTATAATTTAAAAGCCATATAAATATTTTTTTCATTATTTTCCTGGACACCTTCTCAAAATTGAACTAATAATTACATGGTTATTTTTTATTTTTTCCACACTCTGCAATTTAGGATATTACTACCTTGATGTACCTCAACTTGCTTTCAGTTTGCTAGTAACTTCATCAGTCGGTTGATTTATTTCCATCTATGCCTTATTTTAAGGTTCAAATATTGATAATTAAATAATTAATTCTAAAATGAGTTCACAAACTCATCAGAAAGTGGTTTTAAGATTCTAGATCAATGGAATCCTGTTAATTATTTTCTTTCACCTGTTATTTTATTGTGATTTACATCTGACTTAGGTAACTTTCTATTGGAATATAGAATAAATAAAATATTTCAGTTATATATATTTAGAACTATAAATAAAAATGTTGATTTAATACTTATACAGTATAATCAAAGATATAATAATATAATCAAAGACCTTGTAAATATTTTGATGCCCCTACTCTCTTCATAAGGTTTTAAAAACTATAATAGTGGATATTTTAGATAAATGGGAAACAGTTAAGAACCATATGTCTTGCACCCAAGTGAAAAAGACTAGAGGTAAGAAGTTGCTCCATTTTGAGTGAGAATCATGTGTCATCATGGTATCACATCCATGGTGGATTCTGACCTATCTCATAGCATTTAGTTAATAGTGGTATTATTTTTGAAAGTATCCTTAGTTGTGAGGTATTCCTTATAGTGATTTTTTTATAATATATTTTGGATTTGAGCATCAGTTTTAATGTACATCAAACTTTTATAATATGAGTAGGTGCTCATTATGTACTTCATATATTTATTAAATATCTTTATAAAGCTGTACCATTCTTTATTAGGGGCCCCAGAATGTTGGAAAAAAAATATGAAAAAGTATGGGAATGTGTTTCGAGTAGGGCTTGGACCTGAACTTCACATTTTTGTGACTGAACCTGAAGATATACAGGTAAACATATCTTGTAAGCATATGTAAAAGACTAATGATCTGTTTTATTAAATTTATTTTTGGGATCTCCAGATGTTCTCACATACCTCACAGGTATTCTGAAATTGGGTTTCTTTAACCCAGTTTCTGACATCAATACTTCCTAGGTGCACTCATATTTCAATCCTTGAAAACCAAAAAACCCACCTATATTCATGACCTCCTTACTCAGCGCTCCTCTATCCACCTCTTAAATACTAGAACCCAACCCATCAACCTGTTCACTCCTGCGGATCGAACAGCATCCTTCAAAAAATCCTTTATTATCCGTGCTTCCTCTTTATGGAATTCATTACCCATCTCAATTCGAAAAAGCTCCACTCTTACTTCCTTTAAACGACATCTATATTTTTACCTCCTGAATTTTCAATCTTCCGAGCAAATGTAAAACATGAATATTTATGTAATATACATAATAATATTATACACAAGATATGTATCCTTTTACAAGATCTCTCATTTATTTGTTAACTCATAATTTAATTATTAATCAATTTTTATTTTTATTTGTTATTAATAATTATCATAGTCAGATGATTGTCCTATGTACTGTAATCATATGTTATTCTTAGGGGACAAGTTGTCCCAGAATAAAGTTCATTTTCTTCTTCTTTAAGCAGCTATTATTTTTCATTTTTGCAACAAATTTATGTTAACAATGCAAAGTTGTAAATTTAAATATATTTTTTTTAAGGGTTACCAACAGTTTTTATTGTATTTCTCATCATTATATTAATCCTAGTCAACAGATGAAGAAAAAATTTAAAATAATGAATATTATACAAATAGATAAAACTAAAAAATGAATAGCATTCTGGAGAAGAAGGAAAGAGAAAAGGGCCAGAAAGTTATTTGTCAGACCCTATTCCCTAGAGTCATAATAAAAAAAAACGAAATGTTAATTTTTACAAAACAAAATGTAAAATGAGCAAGTCTTGAAGGGAACCAGAGTGTAGAGTTGTTTTTTTCCTTGCGATTTTTTTGTTTAGTAAATATTTTAATAAAATAGCTAAAACTCAATTTCTTCCTGATTGAGAAAAATAGATCATGGATATGCCTGTCTATAATCTACTGATATCCCAATTTACATTTTAGAATTAAAAGCTCAAATTACTCAAATTAAATTAAGAATCAATGATTACTTGGAATGAACAAAGTTGAGAGAAAATAGGGTTTCAAAATTGACTTTTTTTCATTCAAACCAATATAGCTATAAAAAATATTTTCCATTAAATTTTAGATAAAACTATAAGCAAGTTTTTGATCTGAGCAACACCAACAAATCTAGAGTGGGTCAATATATTATATTTTTGAGGGTAAAAAGTAATGTTATATATTTTATAATGAAAAAAACGTTACAATGTGACTTTTATCATTCAAAGCAATATAGGTCCTAAGCAGTAGGTCTTAGTGACAAGTTGATAACAAAAAATATTCTCCATTGACTGTGAAAAAAAGCATTACAACAAAAAAAGTATAAACCCCCATCCATAAGACATATCCATGTAAAAATTGAGTTAATTTACATGCATAATACTATTTAATTGTGTTTTAAATATTATCGTATATTAAAAATTAAATGTTCAAATATTGAGTACTTACTGCTAAGTTAATATTTCTGCATCATGTTGGAAATAAACTGAACAGATATTCTATAAAGTACATTAATTCATATTCTCTTTGAATTTAATGTGTTTTTAGGTAATTTTGTCTAGCCAATCTATAATTACAAAATCAATTAGTTATGAAAAACTGTCTCCTTGGCTTGGAACTGGTCTTCTTTTAAGTACAGGTATGAAAATAAATAAGTTTTCTAACATTCAGAAACTTTCATATCCTAAAAGTTGATATTAACTATCTCTGTGTACGAAAAAATCTAATTTAATATTATTTCATTGAATGTCTTTGAAGAAAAAAAAAATTGAAAGGATATCAAACATAAATTGCAATTAATAAGAAATACACTGTGTTACAAAAAAAGTGGCGCACCCAGAAAATATGAATTTGTAGGTATTTAATTAAACCAATGAGAACAAATATTGTATAATAATGTTAAAAGTAGCCAAGGTGATAGCACCTGTATATTGGCAACGCTATCAGAAATTTAATCTTAGGGCATAACTAGGTGGATGGAAGCTTTATTGGCTGCAAGTGGTGGGAATTCATGCAACTGATATCATGGTCAGTATCAAATAAGCATGAAATTTTAGTTTTCTAACTTTTTGAAAGTTGTTAGTTTTCTCAATAAAACCATTAATTGTATATATATACGAAATTGTGCTGTTTAATGTTTTTTAAAAATAAATATAAATAATTGATATAAAAAAAAAAATATAATAATTTGAGTTAAATGTCAATGAATCAATATTTTCCAGGTGCCCCACTTTTTTTGTAACTCAATATATAAAGAAAAAAAATACACTTCCATCATAAAAAGAGATCAAATAGACTTACTGATCAGCATAACGAATAAATAGAATTATAATATTATTTAGCTTTCTGCTCTTTGTATTTCTAACTTACTGATAGTCTTCTATTATTTTACATATACGATTCAATAATTTATATTTTTAACTTTTATTTATGAAAAAATATAAAAGCACAAAATAATATTTTAGTTATAAATCACATATAATTCTCTAAGGAAAAAAAGCAAAATAAAGATTTTTTTTCTCCATACCTTTTTTCTGGTTTTAGGTCAACTGTGGCATATGAGAAGAAAAGCTATTACACCAACTTTTCACTTCAAGATCCTAGATGAATTTGTTCCTATTTTCAATAAATGTTCGAAGGTCCTTATTGACTGTTTTAAGGATAAAGTAGGGAAAGGACCTTTTCCATTGACAGAATATATGTCAAATTGTGCATTAGATGCAATTGCAGGTAAATATTTTGTATGTTATTGTAAATCGTCATGAAAGCTATAAGTCTTATAATTCTAAAAATCTTAGAGTAGATATAAATTTTGATGAATGCGTTAAGAATACTATTTCTCATCTTTTACTTTTTTTTTTTTTTTTTTTTTTTTTTTGTATTAATTTGTGGTTGTTCTTTTCTATTCAACTCTAAATCCCCATTTTATCAAATTATCAAGCAACATATCTCAACTAAGATAACTTTATTTAAGATGGGATATTAAAGATTAACGACTAATAAATAATAAAACAACTAAAAAGTAATAAAACCACTAACGAACACAGATGTAGAATAATTGTTCAATCTGAAGTCTTGACAGTAGTTGATAAACTGTGGCATATAATGCATAAAATAGTTCTTTGCTATCTAAAATATTAAGGAAAAAAGAAATTTAGCATCTAAAAACCTACATATAATAAAGACCAATACACAACTTTTTTTCCCCCCTCCTTTAATAAGAAAATTAACTCATTTTAATAAAATATGTTCAAAATCTAAATTGATAGTTAGGTATTATGTGTTTGTTCTTAAGTAGTATGCCATAAAATCTTTTGTTGAGTAGCTTTTCAAATACTTCAGGAAATAATAGAAATAGGCTGTGTATATGATGAAGGTGTGTCTGTTGTCCTTGTACGAGGCTTGTCCAATAAATGAGCAAACTGTGCTTTAGTGGCACCCTTGAGAAGTTTGTTCTTGCGCACTGGCTGCTTTACTGGAGGGGGAATAAATCAGCCTGTCTGAGGGTCAGTGAGCCTCAGACCATCAGTGTGATCAGGTGCGTGGTGGATGCAGATAGTTTTCTCTGGTGTCTTCTTTTTCCTATTGTCGACAATAAAAATTAAAGAGCTGATAGAACTGTGAATAATCATCAAATTCTTGATAAAAATGCAATAGAGATCCAGGCAATGTTGAGCTCTATTTATGGAAACAATAATAATAATAATATACATACTTTACTTTTGCAGGTTTTATCCCTCAATGGGTTGCCTGGTTAAGTCAGAGCGTCCCTCCACTTCTCTCTATCCCATCAGTCATCCTCCCCAAGTCCCCTGCCAGCCATTTCCTCCTCCACACAGTCCCTCCACCGGGTTCGGGGTCTTCCTCTCCTCCGTTTTCCTGGTTGTTCCCACAGCAGAATCTTCTTCGGCCACATACGTTCTGGCATCCGCTGGCAGTGTCCATACCATCGTAGCCTGCTTCTTCCAATCCTCTCCGGGACTCCTTCGGTCACGCCCAGCCTGCCTCTGATTTGGTCTAGGCATCTCTTCCAGAAATCCATCTCTGCCGCTTGTAGTTTAGAGTTGAGCCCTCGGTTAAGTGTCCAGGTTTCCGCGGCGTAGCTGAGGGATGGCTCGACAATACTTCTAAAAATACGCCTTTTGTTGTCCGTTGAGATGATCGTGTTCCAAAGGACTGGGTGTAAAATTCTAGTCACGCTTCTTGCCAGGCCAACCCTCCTCCTAACCTCGGGTTCTGACGTCCCATTCCTATCCATTGTTGACCCTAGGTATTCAAAGGAAGCTACCTTCTTACACACCTTCCCATTAATCTGTAGGTCCACGGCCTCCTTGCAATTTACTGGCAGGTATTCGGTCTTATCAAAATTTATTCTTAGACCCCACAAGCTGTATTCTTTTTCCAAGGCCTTTAACGCTTCTTCCAGGCCTTCTCGGTTATATGTGACCACCGCTTGGTCGTTGGCAAAGGAAAGGGAGAACAGCATATGTCCGTTAATGTCTATACCTTTTCTCTCCCATCGAGCGCTCCACTCCTTTACTGCCTGTTGTAAATAAATTTTAAACAGCGTCGGTGACATACATCTTAAGTCCTGCTTAAGTCCTTTGGATGCAGAAAAAGGCTCAGATACACGAGAGCCAAGCCTTACTCTATATTCATCCTCCCTGTACATGCACATCACTGCATTTATTAGGGCATTGCTCATACCCGCATTCTTAAGGGCTTTCCATATATTCCGTCTCGGTACAGTGTCATACGCTTGCTCTAGGTCTATAAAAGCTATGTGCACAGCTCTTCCTTTTTCCATTCGTATTTCTATGAGCTGTCTTAGAACAAATATGCTGTCCGTACACGACCTGGCAGCAGTGAACCCAAACTGCTCTTCTGGCATAATGAACTCCTCTTCCAATTTACCCTTCAGAATTCTAGCGATGATTTTTGATATAGAACTCTGGACACAGATGCCTCTATAATTTCGGCATTCCTTTCTTATATATAGATGTGATAAATCCTGTCTTAAGGTCCTTTGGTAACTCTTGTCCTTTTAATAGGAGGTTTATTAGCTTTGTTAGAGCCTTTAATAATCTGGTTCCTCCTGCCTTTAACAGTTCCATCAAGATACCTCCAGGTCCTGCAGCTTTTCCATATTTTGCATGTCTAATTGCATCAAGAACCTCACCCTCTTCTACGGTAACATTCCCTAGTGCATCCTCCTCAGGTGGATATAAGCCTGACCACTCCGGCCTAGTTTCTGTGAGCAGATTTTTGTAATATTCCACCCAGGTCCTTTCACTTATTAGAGGAATCACATTTCCCTTCAATTGTTTCCTGAGAGCCTTTAGTACCCTCCATGATTCACGAATCTTATTGTAGCCCAGGGTATTATCAATCCTCCTACAACATGCTTCCCATGCTTTGTTCTTGCTTTCCGTGACAGTACACTTTACCCTTGTGTTTATATTTCTATATTCTCTCCAATCATCTTGGCTTCCGCTACATAGCCACTTATTGAAGAGTACTTTCTTCCTGTTTACCATTTCTTCTATTTCACTGTTCCACCATTGCTTTGGAGGGTTAGTTTCCATCTCCCCTAAGGCTTCACTCACTGCTTCATGGATACATTTTTTAATGTGTTCATATATTTCTATGGCATTACTACCCCCATTATCCATTATTTTGTCTTCTAGGCGGCGTTTGTAAAGGTCACTTACGCTTTCGTCAATGAGCAGATGAATCTTATATTTACGCTCATCTAAGAGAACGGATTTTGTTTCTTCAGGTGCATCCTGCTTTTTTCTCCACAGTGCCAAGCATTTTGCTCTAATCAAATAATGGTCGCTGCCACATTCCATGCCTCGCAAGACTCTCACATCCATTACTGGTAGTAGGCTTTGTTGCTTTGTTATACAGTGATCCAAGATAGAAGGTCTGAATCCCGGTTTACTCCATGTGAACTGATGCTCCTTTCTGTGTTGGAAAAACGTGTTTTGTATTTTTAATTCAAATTCCTCGCAGATATCCCAGAGTCTGGTGCCGTTATTATTTATGTCTTCCTCTCCGCATGTACCCACTACCAGGTTTCCTTTTTCTTCCTTTCCAACTTGAGCATTCATATCCCCCATTATAAACACTTGATCCTTGTGCCTGATCTTTTCTATATTGCCTCTAAAAACGTCATCGAAAAGGTCCTTTTCGGTGGCCAATATATTATTATCTGGGCTATATATTCCTAGAATAGAAACATTGTATCCGAATATTCTCATATCTAATCTGATAACCCTTTCCGAGACCATCTCATAAAAGGTTATCCATCACTTATGTTTTCCTCGGATTGCAATAGAGACTCCTGCCCTGGCCCACTCACCTTTATCCACTCCACTCCAAATGTGAATCCAATTTCCAATTCTTTCTTGGCCCCTTCCCTTCACCTTTGTCTCTGTAAGAACCACGATGTCAATTTTGGACTTCTCCATCTCTGCGAATAACTAATTTTTTTTATTAGAGAGACTCTGCACATTCTACGTTCCAATTTGTAATGTCCTTTTCCGTTTCCAGGGCCGTTTACCAATGTTTCCGTCCGGTTTTTCTTTTTTCTGACTTATTTTAGCTTGAAGAAGTTTTTCTACTAACAGGGTGCTGGCCTGATAGAAACCCCCAACCTGGAGGACCAGAGGTTTTCTGTTGGGGTCACTTTCCCTTAGACTGGTTGCCATCCCTGACTTACGGATCCAGTCTACCCGGGCATTCCCGCTTTGCAGGAGAGGCTGCACTTATTTAGAGGTGGCGCGTACTTGCCTTGCCACATCATCGTCATTGGGCTCTTAGGGTACTTGCGAGAGTGGTGACGCCACCAACCACCCTCCCTGATAACGCTGCCGTTCATGGTTCGGGGCTGCTTATTCGATATATTCACAGCTGTCCTGTTGAACTGACAGGACGTCCCGCTATCCACCACCTGCGGACCCGCTCAGTAGCCTGAACTAAGCCCCGAGAAATAATTATAATATAATATTATAAATAATATATAAACGACATTATTGAAGAAAACGAAGAAAACATCTCTTTACAAATATAATAAACATTTCTCAGCTAATGAAAACATTGAACAAATTCAGTCTCTTGTGCCTTTCAATTGACAAATAACTCTCCATATGATTCCTGATCAAATAAACTTTGGAATACCACCTATGCACACAATTTTTAAGGAATGTTTGGAGCTAAGAAAATTGTGTGCAAATATTGTCCCTAAGTTGTGAAGACCTGATCAAAAGCAGAGGATTTATTGCTGCACCAAGTGGAAAAACTGCACAAACTTCCAGTTTTCTTGACAGGATCATCCATGGTGTTGAATCATGGTTTTACAAGTACAACATAAACCAAGAAATGGAAAGAAAAAAGACTAACCACAAGAAAATATTTCAAAAAAAGCCTTAAATTAATGATATCATTAATGAATTTCTTCTTAAAGGACAAACAGTAAGTACCGCCTCCTACATGTAGGTTTTCAAGCACTTGAGGAATCTTCTGTGTATAGTGTGACCAAACTTGTGTGGTACTGATAGATCGTTGGTGCATCATAACAATGTGCCTATGCATTCAGCACTGATTGTCCAGAAGTTTCTGACCTATAATTCTACTATCATATTAAATCACCCTCCCCTCTCACCAGATTTCTTTTGGTTTTTTGAATGTAAAATGGTGAGGTGGGACGACATAGAAACAATAAAATACAAAAAGACAAGTTGCCTAAAGAGCCTGACTTCTGAAGACTTCCACGAATACTTTCTACAACGGAAATGGAGGTGGAACAAGTGTATCACTACAAATGGGGACTATTTTGAAGAGAATTGATTTGACTATAATTTTGTGAAATAAAGTTTTTATGACATCAGTTTGCTTGTTGAGTACAATTTTTCCATGTTCGGTATTGCTGAAATTAGTGTGTTAAATAAAAATAGGAGAAAGATGGTTCTCAAAGAGTTCAGGTGTTTAAGATATGTGTTAATGCTGAATATTTAATGTTGTTATGTTTCTCGTTATAGTAGGGCCATAGAACTGTAGGTTGATTTTCATTTAGAAGTTGGTAATGTTTTTATAGAACTGTTTTTTATTTTAATAATTGATATAATTATTTAAATAAAAATTATATTATTATATTATTTAATAAATAGTTTTTAATGAAACTTTGTTATTTGATGGTTTCAAGATATTATTTATGTTTCTGTGTTCAATGTTTACCAAGATAAATATACAATAATAACAACTCTTATGAGTATAATTTGAAATTTTTCAATTATTCCTCTCTTTCTCTAGAGACTGCCATGGGGACCAAGTTAAATGCACAAACCAACCCACAATCAGAGTATCCAACCAGTATATTCAGGTTAATCTTAATTTAATTATTCATTTTAATCTGTCATCTATCCAGAAGTCATGAGAATTTTTTTTAAGTAAATTTTCTTGACGCACTGTTTTCTATAAACTGTTTAACCCTTTAACGGGCGATTTTTGAATACATTATTATTTATTTTTTTTTCCTTGGAATGGCTATAGCGATGCTAATCCCCACTCATGTATCATAAAATTCACCATTAAATAAAGGATATTAGACAGTAATGCATAGGACATTATGTCATTTATTGAGCAAAAAGCATTAAATATGTGTATCCTCCAGGATACATCACCTGTTTAAGGGTTAATAGTGTCTTTGATCCCTGACAATGGTAACTCAAACCACACCAAGTTTCTACAAATTTATAAAACTGATTGTATAAAGATCTTGGACTGTTGATCCATTTCAAATTTGGAATGAAATATTCATGAGAAAAGAAATTTTATTTAAAAATATTTTAAGAATCATTAATATAAAATAAAACATGAAATTCATTTAATATAAAATAAAAACTATTAAGTACACCTTTTGTACTTTTTAATATCAACGTGATTCCCCATCCCATTAGATTTATTTGAGGCAACTAAGTTTTGTAGTTTTTAAAAAAAATGTAAATAAACTGAATTACTCCTTTTTTTAAAGAATAGCCTCTCTTAGTTCTTAGTATTGAAATCCCTTTCTTAGAATTTAATTCTCTTCTCTATCATGCTAAAATTAAAAACATGTTGTAAGAAACATCATGCATGAAATTAAAAAATAAAATATTTTAAAATTAATATATTTTAATTACCAATAAACAAAAAAAAAAAAAAAAAAAAAATGCTTATTACATCTAAAATTTATTAAAAACAATCTTACAGAGTACTATTAAGTATCAATTATGGTTATGTAAACTATTATTAAAAATTCAGACCCCAAGATTGATTAGTAACTACCAATTTTAGAAAAAAAAAAAAAGATAGATTGATAAAGTGTTGTAGCATAGGAATACATTAATATCCTCCTGAATCAAGATTAAAATTAAAAATTTTAGAATATTGTAGAATTAATTAACAGAAAATACAGAAATGGACATTGAAATACAATGAAATCTACATTCTGCAATAAGTGTACAATTGATTCCATGTTTAGACAAAAATTAATGACTTACATACTGAATATATTCACAGAGATGGTAGTAAAGACTAGGAAAATACTGGATGAACATTTGTTTAAGTCAATATTCTTCAAATATAATCAACTTATATATATATATATATATATATATATATATATATATATATATATATATATATATATATATATATATATATATAGATATGAATGAATCAGCAATGCGTAATAATTTTATGTGTTGCACCTTTAGAATGACTACTATTTTAATGGAGAGAATCGCCAACCCTTTGATAGGCCTGGAGCCATATTACACCCTTTCCGGTAGGAAAAAGGAAGAATCAGATCTTCTGAAAATTCTATTTTCACTGCCGATGGAGGTAACAATTAAAATCAAATGAATATTTTCTCTTGTTATTTGGTTTATCCGAAATAGATGCGTATATTAATTAAAATTTTATTGATGTGAAATATAGGTGATTAGAGGAAAACAGCATTCTAAAACTGTTGATAATGGCTCAGTTGTGTCAGATGCAGAGTATGGTCAGTGATTTCTGAATGTTTCCTTATTTGTTTGATTTTTAAAGGAAAAAATTTAGCTATATCCAATGTTGACAGGTATAAAAAAGAAGACAGCTTTCTTAAAGCTTCTTCTGGAAATGAAACAGAATAATGCTCCTGCTTTTCAAACAGACAAAGACATACAAGATGAAGTTATCACTTTTATGTTTGAGGTTAGACCTTAAATGATATAATAAATGCATTATAATTGTATTTTCATCTATGTTTGCTAAATATAACGTAGTTTATTTTCATTGTGTAGTGATAAGGGGAAATGTGACTGAGCTAACATAGAACAGGCACATTACAAATAAAAAAATCAAAAAAAATAAAATTTTATAGATTTCTGAATGTTCATGAAATTTTTATTTAACTTTAATGATAATCCTAAACACAATTTTAGGGCCATGATACAACGACTATGTCTTTAACATTCACTACATGGCTCCTTGGAATTCATCTTGATGTACAGGTTTGAAATAATTTTTTTTTAAATATTTTTATGAATTATTTAATTTCTGATTAATTTTATTAAAATTTAAATACATTACCATAATATTATTGCCATATAACATACATTACCATATTCAAAATTATTGGTTAATAACTTATAAGAATAAATTTTTTGATGATTGACCCAGAGGTTTTATTAAAAATATATAATTCATAGGAAGAATTGTATCAAGAAGTGTCCAGTATACTCCAAGGAAATGAAGAGCCATCAATGGAAGACTACAGCAAAATGGTCTATTTGGACCGAGTAATCAAAGAAAGTCTCAGACTATATCCATCAGTTCCAATGATAGGTCGACAGGCTACTGAAGACATTGTCCTTCCATCAAGTAAGTTATATTCAAAAGTGATAAATTTAATTAATAATCTCAAGTTAATCCACAACAGGTGAGATTCATAAATGTGATCTTACATTTTTTTTATTTTAATATTTTTTATCTTATTGTTCATTAAAACCCAGCAAAGAGAGCGTTGAAACTTGTTCATGATGTTTCGTTCCCATTTTCCTTTCTTTTATTTTCCCAAAATCTCTTCATGAATTCACCGTGTTTTTGTTTGCGCTCTTCAGTCCATGCTCTTCCAGTAGTCTCTGTGGGTGGTGTTTAAATGTTTGTTTTGTTACAGCAGTTTTGAATTTTATCCTGTCGTTTATGTCACTTTCTCTAATATTCATCTGCTTCAGGTCATCTAGTGTTTCATTAATCCACTTTGTCTTATTTCTAAGAAGAAGAAGAAGAAGAAGAAGAAGAAGAAGAGAATGAACTTTATTCTGGGACTACTTGTCCCCTAAGAATAACATATGATTACAGTACATAGGACAATCATCTGGCTTTGATAATTAATTATAATAAATAATAACAATAGATAATAATAAAAATTGATAAAGAATTAAATTATATGTTACAAGATAACTGTGACATCTTGTAAAATGATACATCTTATGTATACTATTATAATGTATATTACATAAATGTTCACGTTTTACATTAGCTCGGAAGATTGAAGATCCAGGAGGTAAAGGAATAAATGATGTTTAAAGGAAGTAAGAGTGGATCTTTTTCGAATTGTGATGGGCAATGAATTCCATAACGAGGAAGCACGGATAATTAAGGATTTCTCGAAGGATGCAGTTCGATGCGCCGGAGTGTATAGGTTGATGGGTTGGGTTCTAGTATTTAAGAGGTGAATGGAGGAGCGCAGAGTAAGGAGGTCATGGATATAGGTGGGTTTTTTGGTTTTCAAGGTTTGAAATATGAGAGCACCCAGGAAGTATTGACGTCGAAAACCGGGGTACAGCCACCCGATTTCAGAATACCTGTGAGATATGTGAGAACGTCTGGAGATCCCGAAAATAAATCTAATAAAACAGTTCATTACTCTTTTACATCTCATCTCGAGCTCATCAGACAGTCCTCCATATACTACGCATCCATAGTCAAAGTTAGGAAAAATAAGTGATGATACTAAAAGTTTTCGAGTACTTAATGGTAATGAATCACGGTAATGTGAAAGTTGCTTAAGAATAAAAATAGATTTTCTCGTGATTTGAGAGATATGGCTATTCCATGCAAGATGTTTATCGAAAGTTATTCCCAGATTTTTAATGGAATTTTGGAAATGAATTGGACGGTTTTTTAAGAAAAGCAGTGGATAATAGGGAAGAGCTTTTAGGTGAGGTTTTGACCCAATGAGAATAGCCTTTGTTTTTTCTGGATTTAGACTTAATTTATTCTCCACTGCCCAAAGGTTAATGCTATCTATGTCTTTCTGTAGCTTACAAGTCGCCTCTAGCATATTTGAAGGAGTAAGTAATGGTAAAAATCTTTTTTGGGAGTCGATTGGGACTCGTGCGGTACAAGTGTCCAAAGAAATTTGCTCTCCTTCTTCTAAAGGTGTCTGTAATTGTGTTCTTGTGTTAGTAAATTTCTGAAGCTGGTCTTTTGATCTAAATTCCATCTTGATTAACAGGGCTTAAAATCTTCCTGAGGATCTTCCGTTCTTGCTTTTAAATGTCTTTTATTTTGGAATGTCCATGGAATACTGTAGTTTTAGCAGAATTTTTTTTTTTTGTACTTTGTATTATAAAAAATATTTGTCAACATTATTAACCTTTTACCAGCCACATATCTTTTACACATTTTCACTCTATTACGGTTCAGTTGTAACGTTTTATTGAGTTTGTACTTATTATATTTACTTATTACATCTTTATATTTTATAAAATAAAAAAAAAATAAAAAAAACTTATCCTCATATACATGTATTAATGTACCAAACGTCTTTACTTATCTGCTAGCATTTTATTATGATGATCATATAATGAGGATTTTAAAATTGAGATAAATTTTCTTTTAAATTATTAAATTTAAACATGCATATAAATCTATAGTTTATAAGTCTTTATTCTATTCTATTCCTCTAATATTTCTTCTAATGGTCTAATTTATTCTGATTCTAACTGATTTAAACCAAACTAATAAGTTTGTTCTGATCTTCTCTGCCCTCCTACACATTTATAATTCTTCCTTCCAAACCTCGTTTTCCATATAACTTGGGAAAAGGTCATTGTCCTTGACTAGTTCAACAACAGTTGAATGAAGTTCTTTCTCTTTCCAGTTTCCCACTTTCGATCTATTTCTATCCTATCAAATTTGTCTAAACCATTATTAAGATTGCTTATTGTCTTTATGCTGATAAAGGTTTTTTTTTGTTTTGTTTTTTTTCAGAAGGCTATATAGTTCCGAAAGGAGCACAGATCGACTTGTGTATTTATGCAATGCACAGAAGAGAAGATTTGTTTCCTGATGCAGATAAATTTAACCCTGATAGATTTCTTGAGCCGCAAAAGCATCAGTATGCCTACATACCATTCTCAGCTGGACCGAGAAACTGCATTGGTAATCTTTTATATTTTGTAAAAGATTTGTGTTCATTAGAATAATTTTCTGCTTCAAACTCCTGTAGAACCTATACGTTTTCAAGTTTAAATTTTAAGAAATGTCAATTTTTCAGTTTTATATGCTAATGCATGTAGCACTTACTAAATATAATTATAATTAGGGTTGTTCAATACCAAATTATAGCTACTTCACTATCAATGATTCATGAAATCTAAAATTCAATTTCAAAGATTATGTTAAAAAATTTCAGTATGTTCTGATTATAAAGTGGATTAAGGTAAATAGAAAAATAATTTTCCGTGACAATTTTTCAGGTCAAAAATATGCACTGCTGGATATGAAGGTGATTATTTCCAATTTGGTACTGAATTATAAAATAATATCTGAGAAGGAACTAATACCAAGTCCTGAAATGCTTCTTCGCTGTGAAAAAGGGCCTAGTATCAGTTTATTAGCTCGTAATTGATATTTTTAAAAGTTTTAAAAACTACAATTGTTCATATTATTTTTAAAGTTATGATACTAAGTTATACAGTACTTGATAATATATTTTTACCAATAAACCTGAAATAAAAAAAAAGTTCCATTATTCCTGACCATTCCCTCAAGTTTTCCCCATTCAGGCAAGTTTTTTTGTTAAATATTGAAGGTAAATAAAATAATAAATATTTATAATACAATAAATAAATGCATATATGTTTTGTTATTGAGTGGTTATTTATTTTCCTGCAAATTAGTAATAGTCAATATAAGTTTATGAGTTATACATGATTTTTTCAATGTATAAAATAATGTTCAAATCAAATTTTAACCTATTACTAAACTTATTATTTACTTTTCTGAAAAATCATTTGAACACTGAAATGTAAACTTTGAGAATTACATGATTGAGGATAGATGCCTTAAAATACCTGTTGGATGATGGGAAAAATAAAGCCATTTCAACTCTTCATGGAATCAGAAGACAGAGGTATTTATTGAGGTCACAATGATAGCTAAAAAACTGCTTAGCTATTTTAGTTTTGCTTCAAGATTTTCGGAGACACCTCTGTACAGATCAAAACAGAGTAAATTGGAGCTTGACTGTACTATAAGATTTCTTTGATGTTTTTATTGTTATAGTGTAAATAAATAATCTCTAAAAATAACTACAAATTTGAATATGAAAAATACACAATACCAAAATTTTTTGAGGTTTTTTTGTAGAATTTTTTAAGAATGACCATAAACTAAATTAATATAAAATGATTAACTCATACAGTATAAAGAATTTCTTTTTAAAAATATTCCTTAAAGAGAAAGAAGATATTTTGTATCTTGGGTTCCGAGGGTGCTTCCATCTCTTGAAAAATATCAGTACATTTGGCCTCAAATCGTAACATTTTTACTCTCCAGATTTTTTTATTTTTGATTACATCAAAACAACGGATGGGATAATAATTTGTCAACACTATTTTTAGATATGTTGTATTTTAGTTGTATAATGTATTGATATACTATTTTTAAAAAAGTTTTTAAAAAAATGTTTTAAAAATGCAGTTTTATTTTCAAATGATGAAACAGTTTCACACATTTAAATGTAGTCATTGAATTTAATAAAGAAGATAATTTTATTTGTATTAGCTTATTTCCGTATTGTTTTGTAAAGGTCATGAGATTATCAAGTTCTTAGAGGTGATAATTACATGATATTCATATTTAATATGCTATTTTGCAGCAATAGTCCTATAATATAATTCAGTCTTCTGACACTATTATACAAATTTGTATTTAGCTTCAGAATATAAGAATATATTAAAATAGATGCATACATTAGAATAAATAAACTGATATTGTTTCTAATTTCTCAAATAACAGAGGCAGTTGTCATTTGTTAATTAATTTTCAATAAAAACTTTGAATTATATTTAAGAATCATTTTACCATTTTTGAAAATTTAAATATCTTTGATTGTAAAAATAATTTTTATAAAATTAAATTAAAATCAATCCTCATTGAGCTTTGATAACCTGGACCATGGACCAAGTTTTTTAATGAAAATTGTTATTTATATCCCAATCTGAGGGATATAACTATTTCCATAATATCATCCTTCCAGTTCATTAGAGACCCTCAAAAATTGTTTACCTTATCTCATGGTTTTCTCTGTCCATTTAGTAAACAGGAAAAAAGTGTTCCTAAAAAAAGTATGCTGCCTTATGATAATAATACAATTTTGGCTTGAAATTATCATTTCAGGTTGTTTGGTTATCCATATGAAAATGAAACTCAAAACGTATTTGAAAAATTAATTTTAAATATAGAAATTTCCGACCATGATAAAAACGTTTTAGTTAATGGCAGTTCCTCCTCTGGCTTAAACTGGAGTCAAAATCCTCAAAGCATACTTCCTAGTACGTTTCCGTAAACCTCTTCTTAATTTATGTATTCCCAAGTCTCTACTTGAGAAGGCTTGTCTAATGGATTTACCTAAATCTAATGTTTGGGTAGTAATCAGGCATAAAAGCGAAAAAGATTTGTGCAAACGCAGGCCGATTTAAGGTTGGTTGCAAGTTCAGCTAAGAAATGACCAGTTCATTGTTCCACGCACACTTAACTATCGGTTCTCAACAGCTGCCGAGATTGCTTAGTTACGTGCGACTTGGGGAGTAAAAATGATCGGAGAAAAAAAAAAAAGGATTTGCTTAAGGGAACTATAAAACTCAGATACCAGAGTTAGGTCCACTGCTGTGTAGAGAAGATCGAAGAGACAGTTTGGACTTTGTTCTAAAAAACCTTATGTGTACTGCAAACAAATGGAGCAACGAGATGTATTCACGTGAGTCACTTTGCTGAGCTCTTCTTCAGCAGATGGGCGGTTCACAAAAGGTTGGGTGATTGTTATGAACTGGGAGCTTTCAATTTGGAAGTGGTGCATTGATAGTGTGAAATGATATTTCTTCAACAGGTGGGACAGAGTTCGAAGTGTTTCATACCTCTTCTTTTAATACAGATTTGTATTGGGTGAAAACACATGTTTTCATAACTTTTTTTCAATGATTATAACTTTATTGCAATTGTTTCTTTTATATTTATATTTTAATTCATTGTTCGTTGTTTTGCCTCTTCAAGCCGTATATGACTTGAGTTTCCTTCAATAGCTTGCTCCATTCT